>JAJJWW010005247.1:101888-185565 GCA_023531295.1 Papaver armeniacum
TGTAGTGTTAGTCTCTTCCATATTATTTGGTTTTATGTAGTCTCAACAAATGTAATTCACATTGCATGCTTATTGTGTCAATATGCAATGTATGATGATAAACAAGAGGGTGTATTTATGTAACACCTCTTCTATGTAATCCTTCAAACCTCAATTTGAATGAGGTAGTCAAATAAATAAATTCTAGGGGCTCTTCAAAGCCCCTCCTTCCTTCAAAAAAAAAAAAAAAAAAAGTAATGTCTAAAACCAATGGTTCAAAGCAAAGACAAAGGATCCTGGAACAAGAAAACACCATGGTAAGTAGTTTAGAATCTTTTGTTCAATGTTATAATATTATACTTACAGGTAGCCAACTCAAGGAGATTCAGTGGTTGGGAGAAAGCTTTACGTCTAGGCATTTCTTCGGCGAGATTCAGGAACCGCTAATGCATGATATATCGGTTCTGTCTTTTATAGCGCATCCAAATGTGTCGAATGTGTTCTGCGGATTCTCTGAAGAGGAGAAGAAAGAATGTTTTATGATTACAGAATTGATGAACAAAGATCTTAGCAGCTACATTAAGGATATATGCGGCCCGAGGAAATGAATAATGTTCACCATTCTGATTGCAGTTGATATAATGCTTCAAATTGCAAGAGGAATGGAGTATCTTCATTCTCTGAAGATCTATCATGGAGATTTGAATCCCGTCAGTAGGCGAGATGACGTGGCAGGTGCCACGTCAGCACTGTGTGCCACGTCACTAACATCCGTCGGCGGCCCAACCGAGCGGCATTCGGCGACGATTAATCGTGTATTAATCGGCGATTAATTGTAGATCGACGGCGATTAATCGCAATTAATCGGCAGCGTGAAAATATTCGGTGTATGTCGATGCAACTTAAATCCGTAATCCCGATTCGGTGTGGCACGACGCAGCTTAATCCAGCGGCCCTTGGATGATTACACCCACTTCTCTTACACCTTTGGTTATCCACACCCCATTGTAATTCCTTAACCATAATGGAAATTTCTGAAATATTCTGGGAGCCATGCAAGGGATGAATGCCAGAGCCATGCAACCATGCAGTCATGCAAGAGAATTATGGCAGGGAGGCATGCAGGGCAAGTTACTACAATAGGCATGCAAGGGCCAGTTGTAACAGTTGCCATGCAGGATCATTTACTGCAATTCATGCCTGTATCTGAAACGGAAATTGATAACCTATAAATGGATGGTTTGACAACCAAAAAGGTAAGCAATCTTCCATACCAAAATCTCCTTTGAAAAATCCAATACTGACTTTAGCATCTGAGTGTTTTTTGCAGGTACCCCCCGTCAGTAGGCGAGATGACGTGGCAGGTGCCACGTCAGCACTGTGTGCCACGTCACTAACATCCGCCGGCGACACAACCGAGCGGCAATCGGCGGCGATTAATCGTGTATTAATCGGCGATTAATCGCAATTAATCAGCAGCGTGAAAATATTCGGTGTATGTCGATGCAACTTAAATCCGTAATCCCGATTCGGTGTGGCACGACGCAGCTTAATCCCGCGTCCCTTGGATGATTACACCCACTTCTCTTACACCTTTGGTTATCCACACCCCATTGTAATTCCTTAACCATAATGGAAGTTTCTGGAATATTCTGGGAGCCATGCAGGGGATGAATGCCAGAGCCATGCAACCATGCAGTCATGCAGGAGAATTATGGCAGGGAGGCATGCAGGGCCAGTTACTACAATAGGCATGCAAGGGCCAGTTGTAACCGTTTCCATGTAGGATCATTTACTGCAATTCATGCCTGCATCTGAAACGGAAATTGATAACCTATAAATGGATGGTTTGAAAACCAAAAAGGTAAGCAATCTTCCATACCAAAATCTCATGTGAAAAATCCAATACTGACTTTAGCATCGGAGGGTTTTTTGCAGGTACCCCCCGTCAGTAGGCGAGATGACGTGGCAGGTGCCACAAAGACGTGTGCCACGTCACTAACATCCGCCGGCGACACAACCGAAGCGGCAATGCGGCGATTAATCGTGTATTAATCGGGCGACAATTGTAGATCGGCGGCGATTAATCGCAATTAATCGGCGCGTGAAAATATTCGGTGTATGTCGATGCAACTTAAATCCGTAATCCCGATTCGGTGTGGCACGACCCTTGGATGATTACACCCACTTCTCTTACACCTTTGGTTATCCACACCCCATTGTAATTCCTTAACCATAATGGAAGTTTCTGGAATATTCTGGGAGCCATGCAGGGGATGAATGCCAGAGCCATGCAACCATGCAGTCATGCAGGAGAATTATGGCAGGGAGGCATGCAGGGTCAGTTACTACAATAGGCATGCAAGGGCCAGTTGTAACTGTTTCCATGCAGGATCATTATTGTAATTCATGCCTGCATCTGAAACGGAAATTGATAACCTATAAATGGATGGTTTGACAACCAAAAGGGTAAGCAATCTTCCATACCAAAATCTCATGTGAAAAATCCAATACTGACTTTAGCATCGGAGGGTTTTTTGCAGGTACCCCCCCCCCCCTTTCTCCATAATTCAATTGAAGATAGAGGTTACGGGTCGATTATCAGCGAAATCATCCTACAAATTTCTGTGTTTGGGGTAGAAGTAATTTTACCTTACAAACAGTGGCGCCGACCAAGGTTTTCGAGAGAAGATAATCGCGTTTTACCAAATCGAGTTATGGCAATAGTTAGACAGACTGCACGAACATCTGATTCTACCAGCAATTCCCAACAGCGCAGAAGATACGAAATTGAGAGGAACGAAATTGAAGTTCAATCTGCACCTGCTATACCCACTGGAAACAGACAGGGTCAAGATTATTCTCATAACAGATCACTAGATCGTGGACGCAGTCGAGATCATTTTCGTGAAAGAGCTCCAGATCTGAATCGAAGAAAGGAAAAACCACAGGCGATCGATAATGAAGTTATCGACGTTGATGGGGAAGACCCAGGTGTTCGTGGAAACAAAGGGTATGCGTTCGGCAGCCCATCTAGGAGGAATCGCAATCGACAAGATCTGCGTGATGGCCGCACTGCGACTCTTAGTACAGAGGAAGAACAACTACTGAATTGACTAGACGATCTAGAGAAGGAGAATGCTCTACTGAGATTAGAACGTGAAAACCAACCTCGACCTAGGTCTGGTGTTTTGAATAATCAGAGGGTCCGATCTGTATGGCAACGCCTTGGAAGTCGGATTGAACCACAAGTCGCAGATTCTAACAGGGATGTGATCAATCTTGATCGACAGACAGAATCTATTGGTCACTGGAGAATTAATGAAACGACCCGCACGAGCGTGGATCGGACATTGCAACTCAACAGAGCGCAGCCTTAACTACGTCTCATTCGAAACGGCTCAGGAATGATGAGAATGAAGCTCGAGACCAACTCAATGAGAGATAATTTTTGGACGATTACTAAGCTTGTTCGGAGCAAGGAAGGCATGGCAGAGAGACTACTATGCACCGAAGAAAGAAAATGAGATCGGATAATCATATTCCAGAGGATTGGGATTATGAGCAGGAAGGCAGTTCCTCAGATGGCGACCTAGACTCGATAACAGAAGCTCGTCTTGCCAAGATGATCGAGAAAGTGATGATGAAAAAACAATCCCGAGAAGAAAAGATGGAAAGGCTACATCGAGCAGCAGGAGCTCCTTTCAATCAGAATATCAGAGAACTCAGGCCGCCAATGAATTTTTTAGTTCCAAAATTAGCGGAATTCGATGAGAAAACCGATGATCAGACAAAGACGTTTTACACTATGAGACCTCCATGTCCTTGTGGTAAGACAGTGACGAGTTGATGTGTAAAATTTTTCCGCAATCCCTGATGGGGGGGAGCCATAACGTGGTTCAATCAGCTTCCAGCACAGTCGATCGGACTTACCATAAGCTGATCGATGATTTTTGCTCTAACTATAAGTACAACAAACATGATCGGAAAGGATGCCATTCACTGTTCATTTTAGGAATTCGGAAGGAGGAAAGCATCAGACAATTCACTAGGCGTTTCAAGCAAGAGTTAGCAGACGTGGATGGAGCCAACGACCAAGTTGTCATTGCGGCATACAAACAGGCTTACCAGCATGATCAAAGAGGTGTGTATGGTTCTTTGGTCAAGAGACCACCAAAAACTTTGGAAGAACTATATGATCGAGTAGAAGAGTACACCCAAGTGGAGGACGATTCTAAAGCTCAAGAAGAAGTTCACAAATCATCCAATCATCCAAACGATGGGAAGAAAGAAAAATCCAAGAACCATTCGAACGGAAAACATAATGATCATGGGGATGTTCGAGAGAAAAATCAAGGTGAACGCGTGGAAACTGGGTATCAGAAATTTCACGATATGAAACTGACCCCGCTGAGCATAAGTCTGACAGAGCTGTACGAAAAAATACACAAGGATCTGAGCCCCCCACGTCCTTTGGCAGTAGAAACACGAGATAAATGTGATATGATCAAATACTGCAAGTTCCATAAAGACCATGGTCACAAAACTGAGAACTGCCGCTCGTTACAGATCGAGATTCAACGAATGATCGACGCTGGGAAGCTACAACAGTACGTGAAAAAGGACTTTGGAAAAGGTCCCGGACAGTTTGGCACGACCAACATGATTAACGCACGTGTGATTAACGTCACCACGCCAGATCCATTCAATGACGGAGGGCGTCGAGAAGACGAAACCAGGAGGAAGGTCAGGCAGTTGAAAGAATGGTATTTCACAAATCACATCGATTTTGTCAGCGGTAATGGAGCAGAAACTCGGGAGCTTGGGTGCACAAAGATAGAGTTCTCTGATGCAGACATGATAGGCGTTTATGCTCCCCACAATGACGTTATCGTTATAACTGCTTGGATTGGCATGTTTCGTGTACACCGGATTCTAGTCGATACGAGAAACTCGGTGAACGTCTTTTTTTTCGTGGAGCTTACTCCTCTATGAATCTCCCACATGACTTGATCGAGGAGGATGAAAATCCAATTATCGGTTTCAATGGCGAAGTTACAAAGGCGATTGGGAAGGTGAAGATACCTATAACAGTGGCTGACAAGTCCATTCTGAGCACCTTCTTGTTGCTGGATTGCCGAGCACCCTACAATGCGATCGTAGGACGAGACTGGTTGCATGAGATCGGTGAAGTAACATCATCTAATCATCAATGCTTGAAGTTTATTACACCAGAAGGAGTTGTATAAGTTAAAGGCGACCAGATAGCCGCTCATAAATGTCATGAGAGTGCAATGGATGAGTACAAGAAATCAAAAGTCAGTGGGAACCAGATCATGCGAGTCGAGCAGAAATAGCAATTACAAAATCCTCTCCCTCCAGAATCATATAGGGGAGAGGACGCAGCTGAACCCCCAACAGTTGAGAAACTGATCGAGGTCCAGTTGGAGATGAGGAGCACAAAACAACGTTCGTAGGGGCAGATCTGCGCCTGCACATGAACGCGATGGTCGATTACGTTGCTAAGGGCAAACGCCGATGTTTTCGCAGGAGTTTCTTGAGATGCCAGGGATGGATCTCGAATGTAGCTGCCACGAGGCTAAACATCGATGAGAATTTCCATCATGTTCGACTTAAAATCGGGAATATGGCGCAAAGCAAAAAGGATGGAGTTCTTGCAGAAGTCGAATAATGTTGGAAGCAGGCTTTATTCGACTCTCAGTGCAATATCCACGCTGGCTGTCAAATGTCGTACCTGTTCCAAAGAAGAATGGTAAAATTCGTGTCTGTATCGATTTTACCGATTTGAATAAAGCATGTCCGAGTGATCCGTACCCGCTGCCACGAATAAGAGATTTGGTGGATGCAACCGCAGGATATGGGAGACTGTCATTCATGGACGGGTTTTCTTGGTATAACCAAATACCTTTGTTGGAGGACGATCAAGAGCATACTGCGTTCGTAACTGACAGAGGAGTCTAATGTCGTTCGGGCTAAAGAACGCAGGGGCAACCTATGAGCACTTGGTAGACCATATGTTCAAGGATCTAATTGGGAAGTCGATGGAAGTATATATCAATGATATGGTAGTGAAATCCGAGCAAAAGGAATCGCATTTTCTTGATCTGCAGAAGACGTTTGATATCTTAAGGCAATATCGTATAAAGCTCAATCCGGCAAAATATTCATTCGGGCTATCATCAGGAAAGTTCCTTGGATACTTAATGACGCACAGAGGAATTGAGGCGAATCCGGAGCAAATCAGAGCCATCAGAGAAATGCCATCCTCAAGAACGAAGAAGGAGGTCCAGAAGCTAGCGGGCGATTAGCACTTTAAACGTTTTATTTCACGATCGTCGGATCGATTCAAGCCATTCTTTGATGTTTTGAAAAAAGCAGTGAATTTTGGTTGGACGGATGAGTGCGAAAAGGCTTTTGATGATATCAAGTAGTATTTTTTAACTCCCCCAGTTTTGGTGAGTCCAAAAAATGGACAACCGGTCGAAGTATATCTGGCTGCAACGGAGAACGATGTTAGTGCAGTGCTGTTTGTTACAGACCCATATGAGAAACCTGTTTACTTTGTCAGTAAATCCTTGACAGGGGCGGAAACACGGTATAAGTAAATTGAAAAGATAGCGCTTGCACTTTTTCACGCATCTCGTCGCCTCAAGCCTTATTTCCAAGGAAGCGGATCGTAGTATGCTCGGAATACCCGTGAAGAAAATCTGGAACTTGCTGATGATTCCGATCGTCTAGCCATATGGTCAAATTTTTCTGGGGGGTGTATGAAATCAAGTACGAAACCAGAAGCTGCAGAAAAAAGGACACGCCCAGCTGCGTGCTAACTAGCAGATTTTCCTGTGGACGATATAGAAACGGTTGCTGGAGAAGAAGAGGAGTTGTTCAAACCCACTGAGCCAGTCACTGATCAGACTGGGGGCGAGTCTGCAATGGAGATCGATACACCAGAACCATTATGGACTGTATTACTGATGGGTCATCAAACGTTGGTGGTGCTGGAGTTGGATGCGTCATCCTTACTCCCGAAGGTTCGAGGATCGAGAAAGCGACAGCCGGGTTTTCAAGCATCAAACAATGAAGCTAAATATGAAGCTGCAATAATCGGTTTAAAATTGTCAAAACAGGTTAGATGCGAAGAACATGAAGCTGGTCGCGATTCCATGCTAGTGGTCAACCGATTTTGGGGACCTACAAAGACAAGGAAGAGAGAATGGCCACTGTATTTGGATCATATGAGAAAGGCGGCAAATGAGTTCGACCAATTTTCTATTGGGCGAGAGACCGCGGTTGGAAAACAGCATCGAGATTCTTTGCCATATCTTTCTTCCCCATGATCAGCGATTCCACCCATTTCGTTGTAGTAGATTTCCAAGAGTTACCTAGCATCTCCGACATCCAATTTGTTCTGGCTCTCGAACACGCTAGTGGGGGCGAGAGGGCAGCTACATCAGCACAGGGGGATACTGAGAACATCAACAACAATATGGATATTGACAGTCCAGTGACAGATAAGTTAAGCAGTCATGTTGAAAACATTACAGATTGGCGTCAACCATACATACAATACCTAACAAACGGCGAACTCCCTAAAAATGAGAAACTAGTTGCAAAGGTGAAAAAGAATTCATGGAGATACTCAATGATCGAAGGGATGTTATACCGCAAACCTGTAGCTTTAGAGCCATTTTTGCGATGCATATCAGCCGAGGAAGGACAAATAATACTGGCAGAGGCTCATGAGGGAATTTGTGGCAGCCATTCTAGAGGGCGCAGTCTCGCGCACAAGATACTTACCCAGGGGTATTTCTGGCCGTACATGCAGAAAGACGCTAAAGAATATGTGCAGAATTGTGTGTCATGCCAAGAACACGCTCCAATTCCGAAAAGGCCCCCCTACGAATTACATCCAGTTTTTAGTCCCTGGCCGTTCTCTATGTGGGGATTGGACATCGTCGGGCCGCTCCCCAAAGCTCCTAGAGGCATCAAATTCGTACTAGCCGTTACCGATATTTCACCAAGTGGGTCGAAGCAGTGGCACTGGTACACGTCACCAGACATGATGTGAAAAGGTTCATATGGGAGAATATCGTCTGCAGGTTCGGTATCCCAGACGCAATAATATCAGACAATGGGAAGCAGTTCGATTCAGGAGTAATCAAAGACTTTTGCAAGGGCCTGAATATTCGCCACAATTTCTAGTCTCCTTATTATGCTCAAAGAAACGGGAAGGAAGAAGCAACCAACCGCGTTATTATGGACAACCTCAAGAAACGGCTGGAGAAGGCGAAGGGAAAATAGACTGAAGAATTCCTTGGAGTCTTATGGTCCTACCGAACAACCCCGAAAAGATCCACCGGATTTTCTCCATTTACATTGGCATATGGGACAGAGGCAGTCATACCCACCGAGGTACAACTCAATACTACCAAAACTCGTGCTGCCAAATCTGGAAAAAACGACAGCATACTAGATTTGGACAAAGAGTTGCTGGAAGAACAAAGAGAAACAACCTTGCAGCAGTTGGTCCGATACAAGAAAGCAATCAAGCTGAGATATGATCGCAAAGTCAGAGAACGGTCGTTCAAACCAGGGGAATATGTCTTGAAGAAAACCCGAGCAGCCACAATGGAACCAAACTGTGGGAAGCTCGGAGCGAACTGGGAAGGCCCATACATAGTTGATAGACCAGCATCTCGTGGATCTTACTACTTAAGGAATCTCGACGGAACTGAGGATTCGAAGCCATGGAAGCTATGGAATTCGTTCCAATTGAAAAAGTTTTATCATTAGAAGTAGATTCAAACCCTGCTGTGCTGCACTCTTTTTCCTTTTTGATGGTTTTGTCCCACTGGGTTTTTCACTCAAAGGTTTTAACGAGGTAGCTGTGATCGAAGTAGTAGGTATTTATCTTGTTATTTCAATTCAGATATTTTAGTTCAACATTATTTTGGTATTCCATACTTTATCAATATTTTTCGTGTTAATTATAAGCTACTGCGGGTGATCGAATCCGCAGTCAACCCTAAATGACAAAACAATACAGTTTAAGTCTACTGTCAGCAACGTCTCTGACACCTCGTGGATAGGGTGAGTGCACAGTTCGAGCATTTCTACCCTATCTCAAATTTATCCCCATCATATGGGGCAGCAACAAATGTGGCAAATATTTTCATCTGTCCAGGCACGTGAAAATGTACACATCCCAAACTCTGCGCGCATCTTGAATAGCAGAATTGGCCCCCTGCGCGAATTCAAGATAGCAGAAAAACTCAACTTTTCATTCCATGCGCGAGAAAAATGTAGCAGGGAGGTTCACCCCTGCGCAAGCATTGAGCAGCATGTTACAAAACATACTGGGGGCGAGTTATATGTCACCTTAACCATTTGGGGGCAAGATGTGTAACACTCCAGCGCAATCAACACATCATTGGGGACGAGTTGCGTAACACTCCGAACAACACGCTCGGGGGCGAGTTATGTAACACTCCAGAAAAATACAAAATCAGAGGGGAACCCGAACTTCTTAACCCATAAAAAGTTATGGATTAAGAGGGGCGATGTTTGTACCCCTAATATTCTACACAATTAAATGGGCTAACTTAGGCCTCCAAAACTCCTGCTAGTAGAAAAGGAGGGTTCCTTAGGCCTAAGGTGCTTCCCTTGTTTACCCAAAAATGGCTAACTAGGCCTAACAAACACACCATGTACAAGCCCATGAGCTAAAAGTTTCACAACACAAGCGTTCCACGTCACCGTTGACAAGTCATCAGAGGTGCCACGTCACCAGCATGACACGTCAGCAAACATGTGCCATGTCAGCATATGTGATGATGTGGCAGGTGCCACGTCAGCACAACACAGTTCCTTATAGTGCCACGTCAGCAAATGATGACGTGGCAGTCGACACGTCAGCAGACCGAGGTGCCACATCATCAGGCAAGATGACGTGCCAGGTGTTACGTCAGCAAATGGATGCCATGTCAGCATAGACGATGACGTGGCAGTCGCCACGTCAGCAGGCGAGATGACATGGCAGATGCCACGTCAAGACTTGTGTGCCACGTCACTAAAATCCATCGGCGGCCCAACCGAGCGGCAATCGGCGACGATTAATTATAGATCGGCGGCGATTAATCGGCAATTAATCGGCAGCGTGAAAATATTCGGTGTATGTCGATGCAACTTAAATCCGTAATCCCGATTCGGTGTGGAACAACGCAACTTAATCCCGCGGCCCTTGGATGATTACACCCACTTCTCTTACACCTCTGGTTATCCACACCCCATTGTAATTCCTTAACTATAATGGAAGTTTCTGGAATATTCTGGGAGCCATGCAGGGGATGAATGCCGAGCCATGCAACCATGCGGTCATGCGGGGAGAATTATGGCGAGGAAGCATGCGGGGCCGATTACTACAAGAGGCATGCAAGGGCCGGTTATGTAATTGCCATGCGGGGAAACTAAATTGATAACCTATAAATGGATGGTTTGACATTGATGTTTGGGGTAAATCTCCAGTGATGTCTAAAGGAGGTGCATTTTACTATGTGAGTTTCATTGATGATTATTCTCGATATACTTGGATTTATCTATTTAGTTCAAGAACATAATTTCTTAACTTATATGTAACCTTTTCAACTATGGTCGAAACTCAATTTGGTAAAACTATCAAAATCTTTCGTGCTGATCAAGGAGGTGAATATATATCCACTCCTTTCAAAGATTTTCTCAAAACTCAAGGCACATTACTACAACTTTCTTGTACAGAAACTCCAGAGCAAAACGGAGTTGCAGAACGCAAACGTCGTTGTAGTTGCAGGTTTTCCCACACTACACCCCTTACTCAATTTTGCTTAATTAGTCCATTGAAAGATGTAAGATCAAGAATATTTATTGATTGAATCCATGAATTGTTTACACAAGAAAATAGAATTACACTTAGAAATTAAAACACTCTCAAACTTTCTCTCTCCTAATGACTTGCCCAACAACTCCCAAAAAGATCTCTCCTCCTTGATTTTCTCCTCCTTGATCATCCACCTCTCCCTTTCATTTTTTTTTCTTGCGCTTCCAGAAACTGACGCCGCGACACTTCGCAGCCTTTAGCAGCTCCACAGACTATTGATTACAATGGTTTTGAACCATCCGGGAGGATGCACATTGCACAGGGTATTGTGAAGGCGATAAATGTCAAAAAGCTAACAAACGCTGGCTGCAGAGTTAAAATATTGGTTGCGAATACGTTCGCATGGCTGAACCATAGATTGTAAGCTGCCGATTTCCGGGATTTAGTTTTGGACATAGTTGGTACATTTAGTGGGGAAAGGATTAAAAAAGTGTTGTACGGTAGTGGGTTGCGAGGAGAACGAAAACTTGAATCCTGTCTAGCTAATGTACCTTTGTATGCAGTGTGCTGATATCTTTCTCTTGGAGGCCGACATAAAAAATCTAAGAAAATAATAAATGAGTTTTAAGGGGAAGGATTTTTCTTCTCAATCTGCTGCTGGTAAAGATCTTTTTGATCTCCTTTTCTTTTCTTTGTCGAACGAATTTTCTGCATCTTCCTCTTCTCTGTCTTCTTCAGATATTGGTGAGATTTGTTGTGAAACTTCCATTTTTCTAAAGTTTATAGATCCAATTGAATGCATCACCAACAGTAGCCTATTTTTCTAAAATTCTACAACCAACAAGATTAGGCCCCTGTTTCTAGCGCATATGTAGTAGCAGGAAATCCCACACTACACCCCTCACTATATTTTGTAGATCTAAATAATATTAATCATCTAAATTTTAAATATAAGTGCTAGAAATTTAAATAGACACACAAGATTTTTTACGTGGTTCGATCAATGTGATCTACATCCACGGTTCTTCACTATGATTGTTGAGGTTACATAAGAATTACATTTACAATCTCCATTAATGGATAATTTGTAGAGCTCTAGATCTAATTATTTGGGGAAGAAGATGATAAATAAAAAATACTCTCTCTCTCTAAAAATATCTCTCCCAAATTATTCCTCCTCTTTCTCTCTCCTGCTCTCTTCTTTATATAGGTGTTTACATAGTGGATGACAGCTCATATACAGCTCATGCTCTCGAGAGCTCTTTGATAATTTCGTGAGGCTCTCGCTACCTCCTCTCGAGACATTCTCTCGAGCCCTTTAATGATTTCGCAGCTCTCGCTACCTCCTCTCGAGATTCTCTCGAGTCTTGCTACCTCCTCTCGAGACATTCTCTCGAGTCTTGCTACCTTCTCTCGAGACACTCTCGCGAGTCTTGCTACCTCCTCTCGAGACATTCTCTCGAGTCTTGCTACCTTCTCTCGAGACACTCTCGCGAGTCTTGCTACATTCTCGCGAGTTATGAAAAATAATGAATCTCGCAAGCTCTTCTCGCGAGTTAAGGAAATAATTGAATCTCGCATGCTAAGAAAATATGTTGTGCGATATTTGAATCCTACAGTCGTCATATTAATTAAACTGCTAGGACTCAACTAGTTTCTGCATCAGTTCCATCCAATTTCTGGGGAGAGTCAGTCCTTATAGCAGTTTATACCATCAATCGTGTTCCAACAGCTATCATCGGAGGTATTTCTCCTTATGAATGCCTTTATGGTAAGAAACCTGATTACTCTGAGCTTAAAATCTTTGGTTCAACGTATTTTGTTCTCCTTCCTGAGTGTGAACGCAATAAGCTTACTCATAAGAATGTGTTATGCGTGTTTCTTGGCTATGGTATTGAACAAAAGGGATATCATTTGCTATGATCTGTTAGTAGAAAACTTCGAGTCTCTAGACATGTAACATTTTGGGAAAAGGTTCCATTTTGGTCTCTTCCAAATAGTAAATCCTCCTATTTTGAGAACTTCATTTACACTGATCCCTTTTCTAGTAAAGTTAACACCAATACCTCTCTAGTGCCTGTGTCTAGTAATGAAACTGTCTCATATACAGATGATACTCATCAGATTCCAGTTGTGTCCGACCACTCTATGCCTCCACCTAACAATGCTGCCTTGGAAAGAGATTCTGATCCGCAAGTTGACACACTGCCACATTGCAATAGAAGACCTCCAGCTAAGTTCTCTAACTACCATTGCTTATTATCTAATATTATGTCTATTTATGAACCAAGAAACTACAGAGAAGCTTCAACTATACCAGATTGGAAGGATTCAATGAAAGATGAGTTGACTGCACATAAAGAAGTTGGTACATGGGAAATGGTTGATCTTCCTCCTGGAAAATCATTGTTGGAAGCAGATGGGTCTACAAAGTTAAAACCAAGTCATATGGGAGTCTTGAACGATGTAAATCCCGTGTTTTTTTCTCAGGGATATACTCAAGAATATGGCATAGACTATGAGGAAACATTTGCTCCTGTTGCACGCATGGTAACTGTCCGTACACTCATTGCAGTTGCTGCTGTTCGACAGTGGGATCTTCATCAAATGGATGTGAAAAATTCAATTCTTAATGGGGAATTGCAAGAAGAAGTATACATGCGTCCTCCTCCTGGATTAGATCATGCTCCAAATCATGTGTGTAAACTTCGTCGAGCTCTCTACGGACTGAAACAAGCACCTCATGTTTGGTTTGAAAAATTCAGTAGTGCAATTCTTCAATATGGATTTACACAGAGTTACTACGATTCAGCAATGTTTACATGATCATCAAACAAAGGTATTGTTATCCTTCTATTGTACGTAGATGATATGGTTATCACTGACAGTGACATCGAAGGTATCAGAAATCTTAAAAGTCATCTAAGTACATGCTTTCAAATGAAGGATCTTGGTCCACTCAGTTATTTTCTTGGTATTGAGGTGAGCAAATTAGGTGATGGTTATTTCGTTTCTCAAGCTAAATATGTATCTGAAATCATTGCACGCTCTGGAATTACTGATGCTAAAATTACAGACACTCCACTTGAAGTGAATGTCAGACATGGTCCTTCAGATGGAACACTTCTATCCAATCCAACATTATATCGACAGTTGGTAGGCAGTCTGAACTACTTAACCATTACTCGACCTGATATAAGTCATGCAGTTAATATTGTAAGCCAATTCATGTCGGCCTCGTTCTACTCATTATGCTGGTGTTCTTAGAATACTTCGTTATCTTAAGGGAACCTTATATCAGGGGTTGCAATTCTCATCCAAATCTAAACTTATTCTTAGAGCATACTCAGATTCAGATTGGGCAGGGGATGTTACAGATATGCGATCCATTACAGGGTATTGTTTGTTCTTGGGAGAGTCTCTTATATCTTGGAGAAGTAAGAAGAAGACTGTTGTATCTCGTTCAAGTGCTGAAGCAGAATATCGAGATCTAGCTCATACTACTTCTGAGATCATATGGATTCGATGGTTACTCAGTGACATGGGAGTTGTCATTTCTACGCCTACACCTCTATTTTGTGACAACAAAGCTGCAATTCAAATTACTCATAATGACGTTTTTCATGAAAGAACTAAGCATATAGAGATTGACTATCACTTTACAAGACATCACTTTAAGCGTGGAACAATTACTCTTCCTCACGTATGCTCAGAATTTCAATTGGCATATTTATTCACCAAGTCACATCCTGCTCCTCGACTAAAGTTCTTGCTTTCACGACTCAAGATGAGTTCAACACCATCTTGAGTCTGAGGGGGTGGTGGGGTGGGTGGGGGGGTGGGGGTGTTACGAGATACTATAGTATCTTTTAATATCTTCTCTTTAACTGCATATATATTTTGGTGTTCTCATAATATTGTACGTATCTTTTGTATATTTTGTTTCCTTTCTTCTCATTGTAATACTTGTATATGTACTATGGCTTTGTCAGTCTAATATTAATATGCAATAGAGATCTTTTTCTCAGTCTGTTTAGTTTCCTCTGATGCTCATGTTTATCACACATATGCACTCTCAACCTTTACATCCCCGAGAATTCTTCCGAGGAGACCGGAAAAAAGATGCAAATAGCTTCTATTAACAAGGCACTACTCCAACGGAAGGAACCTAATGGCCGCATCACTCTAATGAACAAGCTGTTAGAATCTCCCAGGCGCACTCAGTTACACATGCCAAAAACCAACAAGACACAGGGTGCTGCCAATCTGATGTTTGGGGTACCTATGAGTTAGAGTTACTTTCTCTTGTTCAGGCTCTCAAGCAGTGGCATACTTATTTGATACATAGAGAATTTGTTGTCAATACTGACAACCATGCACTGAAATTTTTGAATACTTCTGCTAAAGTTAACAGGATGCATGATCGATGGTTAGCTACAATCAACAAATATACCTTCTCTGTGAAGCACAAAAGTGGTAAGATGAACCAAGTTGCTGATGCTCTAAGTAGAAGAAGTCATATGTTAGTCACAATTCGTAATGATAGTTTTGCATTTGATTACATCAAAGATATATATCTAGAGGATGAAGATTTCAGTAAATTATGGAACTTATGCAGTTCTCAAAGTCACGAAGTTGATGATTTTCTCATTCAAGATGTTTTTTTTCTTCAAGTTAATCGTTTATGTATTCCGAAAGGTTCTTTACATTTACATCTTATACGTGAATTGCATGGTAGTGGTCTTGGTGGTCATTTTGAAAGATATAAAAACATCACACTTGTCGAAGAAAGATTTTATTGGCCTTCGTTGAAACGAGACGTACAAAAGTGCATGGTTTGTCAGAGAGCTAAGGGTACAATTCAAAATACACGTCTATATACTCCATTACCAGTTCCTGATGCACCTTGGGTTGACGTGAGTATGGATTTTATACTTGGTTTTCCTCGTACTTCTAGAGGTAATGACTCTGTAATGGTTGTAGTTGATCGTTATTCTAAAATGGCTCATTTTATTGCCTGTAAAAAGTTGACTGATGCTTCAAACGTAGTTGCCTTGTTCTTCAAGGAAATCGCACGTGTACATGGAGTTTCAAAATCCATCACTTCTGATAGAGATACTAAGTTCTTAAGCTACTTTTGGAAGACTTTATGGATGGGTTTAGGGACTGCTTTATAGTTTATCACAACTTCACATCCACAAACTGATGGCCAAACGGAAGTAGTGAATCGTTCACTTGGTAATCTCATTCGAGCTAAATGTATGGACAACAACAAGCAGTGGGATATTTTACTACCTCATATGGAATTTGCTTTCAATACTTCTATAAACCGTTCTACAGGAAAAAGTACATTTGAGATTGTGTACTCTAAGGTTCCCAATCATACACTTGACATGGTCGTATTACCCAACACTCAGGGTACATGTATAGCTTCAGATTCTTTTGTGGACAAGGCTACTGAACTACACAAGTCAGTAAAAACTAAGCTGGAAAAGTCTAATTCAAATTATAATGAAGATGCTGATAAATACAAGCGACTGAAGATTTTCAAAGAAGGTGAATTAGTCATGATCCATATGCGAAAGGAAAGGTTTCCAGTAGGGACTTATAAAAAAACCAAGATGAAAAAGTATGGTCCTTTCAAAGTTTTAAAGAAGATCAGTGATAATGCGTATGTTATTGATTTACCAAGTGACTGGAATATTTCGAACACCTTTAATGTGCAAGAGATTTTCACTTTTCATGGTGATAATGACCTATTGATTTGCACAGACAACTCGAGGACGAGTTTCATTCAAGAAGGAGGGGTTGATACAGGGCATATACATGTTCCAGAAGATTCCACATAGAAGCTTCGCTTCTAAGTTTACTTAGTTTATGTCTTTACTTATTTTAGGACTCATTTAGATTTCCTTTTTGTTTTACGTTTCCTAGTTTAGTTATTTTCTTAAGCCTATATAAAGGCTAGTCTTATTCTTGTGTAAAGACACAACTTTTATCAATCAATTATTATTATCAAACTATCTTCTTCTTCCTCTAATTTCTATGTTTATTCTTCTTCTTCTTACTTAATTCTCTTCTTTCTTAGCCTACAACAATCTCTGCATTGCTTTCTTTCTCTTTTACCACATCACAACAAAACTATCTTCTACGGTAGTATCAACCAATCATCACAACAACCATTCAACACAAAAAAACCCATGAATTCCTACTATGTATCCATGGATAGAGTAGCGTCAAAGAGAAGGGACGTAGCTGACTGCTACAAGACCTGGCCTGTGGTTCAGGCTTTTTGTCAAACAGTTGTTGTCCGCACTCAGATAGTGTTTTTCTCCGCTAAGGAAATACCTTCTGTAGACCTCCAATTCCCTGCAAATTTAAATCAGATATAGACCCACCAATTCTAATCATTAAAACTCTATATCATCATCAATATTCACTACTTAGAACTCGAAAACATCCATTGTCAATCTTCACCGTTTACTTCCATTACCAACAACAACAGACTTTCTTTCACTGAATTCCTTGCTGAAATCTTCACTAAATCTTCTCATAACTTGATGTACAATTGAATCCAGCAAGAAACCAACTCATAATTCATCACAAAATCTTCAAAAAAATCTCTTTCACTACCACCATTCAATAATAAATTCAATGGAAGCAATGCTTGTTTCTTCCATGTTTTCTTTCAAAGATAACTCTGTCCAGACTCACGAAAAAATCTTACTAAAGCCAGTGAATAACTCGGAGCCTAACTTCATACCTTCAATTTAGAATAACCAGCGAGAAGAAGACAAAAAGAAAGAAACAATCAAATCGTTAAATTTTGTTGAGAAAAAGAAGAGGGCATTTTTGTAATGTTTGCACCTACACGAGATCTCGTTGTATGGGATTTTGATGAGATATTGACTGATATAACGGACTTGGATGAATCCGTTCAACTAGCTTAGATTTGTGAGAAATACAAAAAGAGGCTTAGATTTGAAAACGACCTACCAAAACGGATCTATTTCTGTATATATTCCATTTTTGTTTAATGGGACCGATTTTAACTAATGGAACTAATGGGTTATCAGTACAAACTTCAACACAGACACTAGCAAATTTCCCTCTTAAACACAGACTCTAGCAAATTTCCCTCTTAAAACTAGTTCAGTAGTAGTATCCACTTTTATAAGTCTGCCAAGCTTTCCTCCTACTTTGTCTAGCACAGACTTATTAAAATACTCGAAAGAAAGTTCAGACATCCTAGCGCTATCCCATAAAACTGTTGTATGAATTGAAGCTACAGAGGGTTTGAAATTTGGGTTCCATCTTCTCATCATGATAATGCCCACCAATGAACCAATGACCCTCCCACAATGCAAATCTATAATCCTCCTCTCTTCTCTCTCTAAGAAAAAAAAAACCATTTTTTCTCTGTAATTTCAATCTTCCTAAAATCTCTTAGATTTGATCCAAATATGTCATATTTGATCTGAAATCTTTAGATCTTTTGGCAGATTTGGTGTAAATATCATTATCTATTAGTATTAAATAAAAAAATCACTTTTTTAGTGATTTTAGGGTTTGTAATAATGTTTTTATTGTGTTTTCAATTGATTTCATCCATTCTAATGGCTTCTATGTGCTAATTAGATGTTTCTTATAGCCTTAAGGGAGCTTCGTATGATTGTTACAATCTTATCAAATGTATCATCGCTGGCGATTTCTCAGAAGTGGTCATGGGTTTGCAATTCTTTGAAGATCAGTGGCTACAGAAAATCGTGATAATGATGAAACGGGCAGATTACTCCCCTCTAGGATATTATACTCTTATTGAAGAAGACAAATCTCAATGACAGAATTTTATTTCTAAAGCCATTTTTCAAATATCAGTTTCCTTTGTGCTGAAACAAGATATATGTAATTGTTTATTATTCTCATCTTTGATGTATTTGGTAATCATGTATTCAATTTTACAATATTAATGAAATCTAGATGTTTCCTTCAAAAAAAAAATAAAAAAAAAATAGAAGAAAATCAAAACCAAGGTCAAGAATTTGTAATTTACCAATTGGTTTCCACAATTCATTAACCTTTAAAGACATAAATTTAAATCCTACGAACAATATGTTTTTGGTATCAACATCTAAAGATATAGATGGAATCCCATCATCTTTATCAACCTCCCATGTTGCATCCGCACACAACTTCTCGAATTCCATCTCCAAATCTTGCAATTCTCATTCAAGGAAGAAATTTTCCCATCTTGAGTCAGAATTCACAAAAGCGTCTCTATAAGAGATGGGTTTTGATTTAACATGTTGAGAAGGAAGAGAAGAGAACCACGATGGGTATCTCCACTATCATCTGATTAATCAATACTCATATTCATGCCATCACCTTGAATTCCACTCTTCAAACCTTTCTCATACTCTTTCTTTGTCTACCCTAATTCCATCTGTAAACCCATCATTTGTGTTTCTAACCCACTAACAGCATATGCATTTAAATTTTCTCCGTGACTGCTTGATTGAATCGCACCAAGTTCACTTGTACCATCCAGAATTGCTGGCTGTTTATTAATCATCAGAAGTTTCAATAAAAAATAACTGAGTCGGTCACCGATTTCTCGCCTGAGTTTTCGCCAGATTTGCTCTCTCTCTCTCTCATGTTTTTTTTCCTTGTCCTTTCAGTGCTCAAATAAATATATGTATAGACACAAAATAGGTCTGTTGTCACTTGTCAGCGTTCGTTATCTTTCTCGAACAAAGTTGAGAACAGAACAGATCATTGATCGTTAATTTTCATTTCCTAAATTACATCAAAAAAAAAATCAAAATGAAAAAAAAAAAAAAGAACAAATAATAATAAAAAGGCGCAGGTAGACCAATTATTTTTATTTTTTTATATGATTATTATCATTAATTTGGGACATTGGAAAGACAAGATTAACGATAACAACAACAACCGGGTAGCGTTACAACTGCAAACCGGTTAACATCAATCTTCTCCTCATGATTTGATGAAGCATCAGGAGGCAAACAAATGCCTCCCCGAAAACCTAATTTTAGACATGACTTACTACACTCAGGATCATGATCATTAGCACAAAAATATCTGACATCACATCGTCGATTTGCTGCTGCTTCTGCAACATCTACATAACCGTGCAAGCAACGTGCATCCATTGGTAAGTTTTTTTTTTTATCGAAAGAGAGATATATTGGTCAGTTGATCGTTGTTAACTAAAATAAGATAACATTTAAGATTTCAATATTATACATATATACTAACCAGTAATTGGTCTTGCAGCTGCCTCGGCAGAGTAGGAAAAACCCAGAAGAAGCAAGCATAAGCTCAGAGCCACAACCAGCTGAGTATTCTTCAAACTGGACATCTTGGTTGAGATTTTGGGGTCGGATTTGTCGGGTAGTCTTCAAACAAATTAGGTTGTTCATGCAACCAATATTTATAGTGGTTTCAGGTTCATACTAGATGTGTTTAGAATTCAAGGTGCATGTGCATGTAAAGATTATTTCCTCAAACGCAATATCTGTTTTGTTTAAATGCATAATATATCACATTTATTCAGTATCTTGTGTTGTAATGCATGAGTATCAATTAACTTGCTTAATTATAAAAGGAATGAACAGGAAAAGCCAGCTGGTGATCCATGAAGATATTTATTCCCTTAATTAGATTGATCAATTTTTTTATCATGTACTCCCTCTGTCCGTTCTTATCTGTCCTAATTTCTACTTTGGTATGTCCATTTTTATCTGTCCGTTCTGTTTATAGACATACTTTTCCCTTAAACTATCAAATATACCCTTTATTTTTATAATCATAAAATCATTTTTAATATCCAAATCTTAAATAATATCACCATATTTATGGAAAAAAAGCTTACTCAATATCTTTGTATTAATTGTCATTCCTTTTTTTAAATAAAAACATTTATGAATAGTTATAAAATTCCTAATAAACTTCTACTTATTTTAACACTAATAATTTAGTTTTGGTAATAATATAACATTAAATAGGCTAGTCAAGAGCTAGTCATGACAATTTATAGGATTTCCTTAATATCTTGACTTAGTCAAAGCGGACTCTTAATTTAGGACGGAGGGAGTAAAGTTTTTCATAGAATTTGTATTTAGAACTTCTCCAATGGTTGTTGTATGTATTTCCTACGTGGCAACACAAAGAAAACATTTTTTTTTTTAATTTCAAATTTTCCTTAAGTTTAGGTGAAAAAAGTAATTCATCTCCAATTGGCTTAACTTGTAAATGATTAATAACTTTATCTAATACTAAATTTGTGATAGCTTTATCTACTCCTTCCGTCCCAAATTAGATTACCTAGTTAGTTTTAAATTTTGTCCCAAATTAGATGACCTATATGATCAAACAATGAGATATTTCTAAAATTGCCTATTTAATTGATTATTATTAGTATAAGAAATATGTATAATTTGATAGCCATGTTTATATTCCTTATGTAGGTGTTTTAAAATGCTTTCCAACAACATAAAGTTTACGAATATACGTCGTATAGTTTGAGAGAAAAATCATTTCTAAATTTTATAAATTATTATACATAAGGGTATAGTCGTAAAAATTACTCAAAAATACTCTCCTCTCCTCATTGCTTTAAAAATTGTGCAAACTACAACTTGGTCATCTAATTTGGGATTGAGGGAATATATTGTAACAAGGACTGCTACTTCCTAAAAGTTTTTCTTTTTTCTTTTTTCTTTTGAGTGAGAGAACCAGAGTATTTTTGAATGTGAAGGACAAGTTAGGAGGCATGCACCGGTTGAATCACTATAAAATAATGTACGTATTATCTTTTGTTGGCTTTCTTTCTGAATTCCAACATTGCTAATGGGGGTGCCGAATTATTGAGGAGGGTACCAAAACTCATATAGGACAAAGGACTTTAATTTTTGTCCTATATGTGTTTTGGTACCCTCCCCAGTAATCGGGCACCCCCATTAGCAGCCACGCTGAATTCTCCGTTGGGTCTAAACGTTGATTAATTTTGCAAGACATTGCCAGAGCAGATTGAGGAGATAATATTGTAAACTTAGATTCCAATAGCTTTGTCTTTTTACACACTTGTATATGAAAATCAAAAGATCAAAACTTATTATTGTTTTGTGTAGAATCCAATAGTCCTTTATAACGAACATGAGATTGTTTTTCTCTCAGATGAACGCTTTTTTGTTTTTGGAACGGTTATTTCCGACCAATTAGATTGAAACAATCTTGCAGTTGAGGAATTAATAATGGCGGACGTCTGTATATTGGGAATGCAGTGGTTATAAGAAAACCCAAATCGACCTAATTGTTAGAGCATTGCTCGGTCGAATTCGTAAGCGTTGCTATCTCAAGCTTGTTTGTCAGGTTTAGTTGTCAAAACTAAAAGTCATGATTTCTAGTCTACTTATAGCTAAGCCTCGTATTAGGATAGAATGTCTAGTTGAGCTTTAGACTTCACGGCGTTCATCGATTGAAGACGAAGAACTACTAAGGGAGCTTGTGGAACTTCATCAACATATGGTATGTGGAGACTTGAACTCATCTATCACTCAAAAATTCTATTTCTATTCTATCTCCTTTTTGAGACAAAATTTGTATAGCTATATAGACTTCAGTTTAAACATATTTGATATTTCGAGTTGCGTTTAACTCACTTACATATTTCTCGAAATATGTGTTGGTAAGATTTTGGTTTAACCAAGTTCATATTATGTTCTTGACGAAAGTCAAAATATGATCATGTGAAATTTTTCTGGTAACATCTTACATGATTTGTGTGAGACAATCATTTGATGTAGACTCGGAATATTTCGTATTGATTATTTGATCACTTGAAAATTGCTTTAAAGCTAATAGTTTGTGTGAGGCAGATATTGTCGTCTTCTAAGAATATTTCAATGATTGAAATGAGAGTTTAGAACGATTAACCATGATTGGATATAAGCATAGTATGCGTACTTTCATATGTGTTTCCCAAGACCGGGAATCTAGTATGCATACCCGTATGCATACTGGTAGGTCATTGAAGTCCGGGAGCTAAAGTATGCATACTGACGAAGTCAGTTGAAGTCCGAGAACTTTAGTATGCATGCCTGTACGCACACTATATTCAATTGAGTTAGGATGTGAATGACAGTATGCGTACTATTTTGCATACTGGCGAACACAATCCAAGTCCGACACTGAGGAATACGTACCCGTTTGTATACTTGAAAAGACGAGAGTACCCAAATATACCTCAATCTAAAACTTTTCCACCTATAAGTCCTCTTAGCGAAAGTGATTGTCTATGGACTGAGTCGAGACAATACAACGAATAGGTTCACACTTCGTGTGATCGTCTATGGATGCGATATTGAGACAATACGACAACAAGATAACTTGCGTGATTGACTATGGATACAAGATCGAGACAATACAATAACGAAAGTGTGATTACTTGATAATAGGTTTGGACTTGACCAAACTCTATAGGATCACTATCAAGTAATACGGAATTAACGTTTGTGTAATTTACTTTAAATTATAATCACAACAATTATAATTGCGAAAAAAAAGTAAATGACACAGCAAGATTTTGTTAACGAGGAAACCGAAAATGCAGATAAACTCCGGGACCTAGTCCAGAATTGAATACTCTCAGAATTAAGTCGTTATACAAAATCTAAAACAACTTTGTATAGTTGAGACCAAGCAACTAAACCTATAGTTCACCTAGTTTCTTCAGTATCCATGCGCTTCCAACATTCGGTAAGTGAACGCAATGGAATAATTCATTTGGTTAGTATTCCAAACAAATAAAGGAACAACAAATCTGGTAACAACTCTATTCAATCTCTTGATATGAGTTTGACAAAAGCTCTTCCGTTTAATCCTATAAACTCCTTTTCGGGTTCTAGATCTATCTATTCAACAACTCTCAAGAAGCAACTTTTTAGACTTTGCAATCAAATATAAAATCTACCAAGACACTATATACTGATGCCGATCTACGCAACTAATCAATCAAGTCTATCAAAGATAAACCGATTATAGTTGGATCCCAGCCGATCAAGTTTTGTGCACACCAAAGATTATGAAACCAATAAGAAATCTTCTTAGATCTTCAATAAACACCTGCACACCACAACTTGAATCTCTTGTGATCAATCACACACAGAACGGAGTCTTTTAACAGTGGATTATCACAAGACGTCTTTAGATCTACAAACAATTCTAACTAAAAGTTTTTCTCTCACCCCCAAACTTAAATCTAACATTGTCCTAAATGTTTCAAAATGAAAGTGCAGTACCAAAAATATAAGTAACAAGAGGAAACAGTAAAGAGACAAGTCAGAAACATGGTACCTGGATGAAGCATAGCAATCCTTCCACGGGGAATAAGACAAAAATAAGAGCAAAAACAAATTAATGTACAACAATAAGAGGGTCCGCCAAAGGGATCTTAATATCACCATGTATGGGTTGCCTTCCTACATAGCTAAGTTTATTGTCTTCATCCAGACTTCGGTAGAGTTATTAGTCACCACATAAAATCATAAATTAGTAGTCGGAACATATGTGGGTCATCAAAACCAAATAAAGCAACCACAAAAAGAATAAATCTGCAGCAGACCAAGAAAGTGAACCAACCAAATGCACCCTTATCAAGTTTTTTATTTAAGACAACTATAACTAGTTGGGGTTCGGGTTCCGGTTTTATAAAAGGGTCTAGATAAAAAAAAAATCATTGGATGAGTTTCCTCATAGACAGGATCAGCCTGATCAGGTTGTAGAGTCTGTGAGGAAACTCAGCCAATGATTTTCCTTATAGAAAGTGCACTAACCAAATGCACCCTTATCAAGTTTTCTATTTAAGACAACTATATCTAGTTGGGGTTTGGGTTCAGGTTTTATAAAAGGGTCTAGATAAAGAAAAAATCATTGGCTGAGTTTCCTCATATACAGGATCCGCGGGATCAGGTTGTGGAGTCTGCAAAAACTCAAATAAAAACTTACAAGCAAATAATAGTAACCTGAATAATTGTGGATACTCAAAGTCAATTATATTTGACGTACATAGTTGACCATAATGGTGATCATTCTTAAGTAAATGTGTCGACAATTCTGATCTCCTAAAATAATTAGGTTTAGTTGTAAAAACTATATAATGCCACATTTCAAATTGAGATACTCCCACATTTGGTAAATATAATTTTGGTGGGACAACAAAATCAATTATGGTATCATGAACCAAGATTAACCACATCAACCATAGGATGGGTTTCTATCAATAGAGTTTTTTCTGGACGTACTTAGTTTCAGGAAAACGTGCATGAAGATAGTATTCTAATATGGTAGAGGCACGTGCGTCAAGTACCAAGTTATGGGCCTTTACAAGAGTCAAGGGTAAACCACGGGGAGACTGATATTTACCCCCAAAGCTAAAGTTGTCAATATCATTGGATAAACTAGTCACAATTTCCTTAATTTCTAAATTATCATATTTAAGAAAATGGTCTTTTATTTCTTCAAGGTTGTAATCATGTGGTTCTACATTATTATAATCCTCAGCAGGGACTATTGTTTCGAATCGCAGGATTATAAAATACTAGTATCAGGTCCTTGAGGCTTCATACGCCAAAGGAAACATATCACATAATATTCCATCACTTATCCAAAAATCTTCCCAAAATCTTGTTTCCTTACCCGCCCCAATTCTGAATCTAATATTCTTGTTGAAATCTTCTAGCTCTTTAATGATATTAAAACACAAACTACCTCCTTTTGATCCCTTGGGTTGGAGAGTTTCCCATCCAGTGGATGTTTCACCAATATTTTCAACCATCATCTTCCTCTATAAAGCATTTTTCTATAACCCAAAAAACGCCACCACCATTTCTTTAGCAAAGCTGAATTCACTTGCTTTGTTCTCGAATCCCAAGACCACCCCTTTATTTTGTTTTAGAAACCATTGACCAACGAATATTATGTACTCTTTTGTTATTAGGGTCATCATCCCATAAACAATTTCTTACTACCCTATCAATTGTCTTTGTGATGGAGCATGGGGCAAGAAAAAATTGATAGATAATAAATAGGAAGACTAGCCAAAACACTTTTGATGAGAGTTAACTTACCTCCTCTCGAGAAAGTTTTCCCATTCCATGAAGCAACTCTTTTCCCACAACTTTCAAGTATTTTCTTCCATTTTTGTGAGCCACCCACCTTGTCTCCCAAGGGAAGACCGAGGTACAAACTAGGGAAATTATCATTCTTGCAACCTAACATGTTAGCAAAATTTTCAATTCCCTCTTAATCGCGACCCCAAATAAACTACTCTTGAAAAATTTATCTTCAAACCCGAAGTTAACTCGAAATAAATAAGTTGGTAAGGAAGAGTGTCAACTTGTTATCTCTTAGCATCAAGAAAAACAATAGTATCATCGGAAAATTGCAAGTGATTTATTTTTGTTCCCCCCTCATTCACCGAGAAACCCGAAATTCGACCAAGTTCTTGCACTTTGATCGACATACAACTTAAAACTTCACCAACGATAGTAAAAATAAAAGGAGATAGTGGGCCACCTTGACGAAGTCCTTTTTCACTGCCAAAGTATCTATAAGATGATCCATTAACAAGAACCGAGAATTTTGAAAAGGTTAAACAATTCCTAATCCATGCTCTCCAAACACCACCAAAACCCATTTTGTATAAGACTTCATTTAGGAAATTACAATTCACATTATCAAATGCCTTTTCAAAATCAAGCTTGCACACCAATCCCGGTAATTTTTGACGAAGTCTAGAGTCCACAGATTCATTCGCTATCAACACCCCGTCAATAATTTGTCTTCCTTTAATAAAACTAGATTGAGATGATGAAATTAGGGTAGGAAGGTAATGTTTTTCCTTAGGCCACATTACAATGTAAATATGAAATTTATTCAAGTTGGTAATAACATTCAAGACATTTCCAAATTCGAAGCCGAAGATGGTAAAGGAACAATTATGGATAGTGGAACAACTCTAACATATTTTCCAGAAGCAATTTTAAACGCATTGAAACAAATGGTATGGAAATTTCCCAAATTATATGATTTCCAAACCATTATTTTATGCGAATCTCTCACCCTTACAATTAATGTTTTTTAAATTTTATTTTATTAGATATTAACTAGCCATACCAACTTGACTACACAACTTGTTAAGGATACATTTGAGTGCTTTGATTTCGAAGAAAGGTTTTGTTTTCGTTCTTTAAAAAAGAATAAATATTTATACCGAGCATACATAACTGATATTAGTGTTATCTCCATTTTGATTTCAGCATTGATTTATTTCCTACTGTCATTTTTGGTTTTGAAAATTCACTCCAATTGAATGCGTACCCTCATGACTATTTAATCACATATGTAAGTAAAAGTGATTTAAAATTCACTTACCATGTATTGATTCTGCTTTAGTATCTCTGTTTTTGTAAATCACTTTCTTGTTATGTTTTGCTAATTGTTGCATGACACATTGACAGAAAATCGGAGGGTATTGTTTCGGTTGGCAGGATGGTCAATTATTGAAATCTGATTTGATCATCCTTAGAGGTAATGCACATGTTTGATTCATTCGTGTACTTGGCCGAAAAAGTTTGCAATTTATATTGATATATGTATGTTTTCATCATTCGTATTCAAACAGATTTGGTGTTAATGAATAAGTTGGTATTACACGACGTCGAAAACCAAGTTCTTCGGTTATCAGAATATGATTGTAAGTATTACCTATTTGTATTTATATGCGACTTCTAGTTGTTCATTACTTGACATTTCAATATTAATTTCAGGATTTTCAACCATTGGTTTGAAGGATGATGTCTGAGTTGTAAATCAAGCGAGAGTTGAAGAGTCTTTCAGTATTTGCCTCCTCGCCACCGTAAGGATATACCATCTTCGGTTGCTCATGATCATCATTTGGATTTTGGAATGGTTTTCAAGTTGTTTTTACTATCTTTATTCATGTTATATAATTGTGTTTATCTTGTGGACTCTTGTAAGATTAATTAATAACTTTATCTAGTACTAAATCTGTGATAACTTCATCCATGTTATACAAATCCTTCTCAAGCATTGTTGCATCAGTTTCCGTCTACTTTCCATAAGAACTTCCTGTATATTTCTCAACATTGTAATAGTTATTCCAAGTACAATCTGAGAAAAATGAGAGTATAGCCTAATCATTTATCTTCTATTCCGGTTATTCCATATTATTGATGTCCCTCCAATCATAACTCTTGAACTTTGGATTGAATCTCCATATTGCTTGAAGATTCTGATTCTTGTATCACTATTTTTTCACGAAAAAAACGGGCTTTGAAAAACTGTTGAGTAATGTGATGAAAATGTGTCTGTGCACAAGTGTTGTGCAGATAGCCAGTTTAGCTAGCATATGGAAAAACATCTCAACCAAAAATCCAACAAAAAACCCCTAAATTTATTTTTTTAAATTACCTCATTTAAATTTAGGGTTTCGATTGTAATGTAATAGAAATGATAAACAGGCATACCTTCCTGTTTCGTCATTATGCATTGCACATTGACACAAACATTTATAATGTGAATTTACTGATCTACATGAAACGAATAATTTGAATAATGACATTTTATTTATATATTCTTCAACTGTTTAGAGATTTCTTCTTTGTTAAGATAAAATCAATCTTTCGTAGAAGAAGTAGTGTGCCCAATCATTGTAATCACTATCAGTTTCAATAACCATTGATCTTCTTTATATAAATCTTGATCATTGTCACATCGGAATCGATCGTCTATAAAGAATATGCTCCAATCTCTTGCGGGGTTTCAATACAAAATCCCAAAGGAAGGAGTGTGAGATGAGCCATTTAAGGTACCTTCATTTCACATGGTTTATATGTGCATGTCACAAGCGATTCAAGTAAATCATCCCAAGAATGTCACGATCGATGTCTTGACTTATATGCTCTTGGCTTTAGTTCCCTTAAGTTGGATCGGAGTTCAAAAGTTGACATGCAAGGTTTCTTGCGACTTTTAAGGGTTTTACCATGTTCTTACCTTATTATTTTTATCGGGTAGTTGTTCTACACCTAAAGTAAATTTGCGAAGGTACATAGTTCTCCATGTAAGCATTCTAATTGATTCAAGGAATTCTAACATAAAATAAAAAAAGAACTCTTTGAGTTTGTAGATATGATTAATTTCTCGACACATAAAACTCTTTGATGTAACTGATTCAATTATCTCTTTTTTTAGATTTGATACCAATGTAATTTTAGTTTTTTTATTGTATTTCATATAGATAAAATAGGTAAACAGACTAGTGATGTACACCCAATTACAAATATAACACAAACTAATCGACAAGATTAGGATTGTCGAATCTTAATCCAACTTTGAGTTCTTGAACCAGTCGCTTGAAGGTCGGGATTAACTGAAAGCTTGGTCCCGACCCTTTAAAACTCTCGCAAGTAGCCATCTGATCCTTTCTCTTTGGAACCTTAAAATTTTAACCTTTTAACTTTTGATACTACTAAACGTGTAACCCTTCCCCATAACTCAAAATTACAAAACTTCCTTAACTTTTAAGGTGTTGTTTCCTAGTCGATATAAATATGGATTTAGATTTCTAGACTTAAAAGGGTTACTCATGGAAAACCGTGCCTATTCACGGGTTATTATCTACTAAACACATCTTTGGCGTGAAATTGGATTTTTGTTATAGGGAAATCTAGAAATTATTGGGGAATTAAGCTGATTTTAGTCATGTAGGATAGACTTGCAATTGATGAAGGAGGAAACATAAAAACATTCTTGATGTATAGTTTTCTCTGATCCTTGCCACAATCACCATGAACAACACCTTCTCTGCTTCAGAGAAAAAAAAATAAATCTCGGTTGTGGGTTGAATACAATTTTTTGATCAACTTATCTTTCATTGTATATCAACTGATCATCATATTTCCCTTTCTTGAGTTTCTTGTATCACCTAAAACTGCTTTCTGGAACATTAAGATTAATAATGTAATTAATCAATTTATTCTTCTTGATCTTGATAATTAATAATTAGAGTTTTTACACTTTAATTTTATCAGTAAAAGAAACAAATTTCCTACATATCCCATATACAAAGTAATCACTATTTATTTATTTATTTTTAACAACGGCCTTCAGAAAGGTTAATGATCCCCCTCAACTGTTGGCAGAAACCAAATCGTAAGTATGGACCAGTACATAGAGGAATTGTTCGATTTTGGCTATTGAGCTAATTCATGAGCAACAAAATTACAAATACGAGGTTGAAAAGTAAAGGCACAAGCCACTAAACTAGAAGAAAAAAACTGAATATCCTTAAATATTACCTCCGTTCTTAAATCTCTATCAAACATGCCTGTTGCATATTGATCGATGAGATTCTTAGCATCACTTTCAATGATAATGTGAGTGAACTTTTGCTCCGTAGCTTTCTTCAAGATTGTCCAAATAGCTCTGGCTTCAGCTTCTTAAGCAGACTTTACTTCAAAAACTAAGGATGAACAAAAAAAAGCTTTGCTTGAGAAATCCCTCATCACATAGCATGCACCATTAGCTCCAGAAATGTCATCATAAGCTCCATTAGTATTACATTTTATCCAGCCAAAAGAGGGGGCATCCATTTTTTCACATAGACCAACAAGCAAGGCCTTATAGTCAAGAGCATGGCTCCAGCCCTACCTAAAACTTCCATATGGGTTTCTTTAAGGTTTTGGAAAACCAGGTTATTTCTACTCATCTAGAGGGACCAAAGAACAGTAACATAAAGGCACTAAACCTTATCAGGAAGTTTAGACACAGGATCAGTAATCCAAAACATCAAGCTAATCGATAAAAAGACTTGTTTTGAAAAACCGGAGTGTTAACACAAAGAGAGGAAAGAAACCAGACACGGACCAAGGCATGCATAACAGACTCATGGGGATCAATACATCTAACACATTCAACACGTGCATGGGCATTCTAGTATGTAAAATAGTTCAAGCAGGTTAAGCATTTCTAGCAGCTTTCTAGATAAAAACTTGGATTCTGTAAGGAACCATAACATTCCAAATGCGCTTCCAAAGATTGATACAAGGGGAAGGCCTAAGTCCTCTATCACATGTAGGCTAAATTAAGAAGAATATCTCATTCTTTGAAAGTTCCCAAGCCCTCCTGCCAGAGTGCATAACTGGCTTAAGGGATTGTGATAATCTTCTTAATTAAACATCATCAAAGTGACTATTTAGTCTAGTAGCATCCCAAGATCTAGTGGTAGCATTAATAAAATAAGAGACTTTAATATTAGGATCAGGTGGAACTAGGGGATTAGGTGTGAGATTCCAAAATTGGGATCCATTTATCACACCGAGGGGATCTATAAATTGATCATCCCTACTATTACTATCCAAGAAATAAAATGCTTGATCAATTCCTTTATAGCATCGGAACACTTCCAAGTCCAATAGCACTTATTAGAACACTTAGTATTTAAGAAATCGGTTCTAGGGAAGTATTGGGCTTTGAGGAAAGTAACTAACATACAATTGGGATTTTCAATAATCCTTGACATTTCTAGCTAGCATGGCGGATTGTTTAACTGTTTTCCTAAAACCCGGACCACCTTCGACTTAAGGGAACACAAAATATCCTGACCCATAAGGTGGGTTGCTATCTTTGGGGTCAAAAGTTTCTCCCACCAAAATTGCAGAGGTGGGAATCCATTTTTACAAAGACATTTCGGAATAAGGGGGATAGCTTGACCAATATGTTTAATTAAAATAGTTATAGCAGCTTGAGACATGAGCTTATGGAGCCAGACTGAAATTTTGGCATCGATAGCTTGGAGAATACCCATATGGTTTGAATTTTAGAGGCTTGAAATACATTTGGAGTGCCAAGATATTTTTCTCCTAAATCCATGTTCTGAATCTCAAGAATATTAGCAAGTTGAATTTTCCTATTCTCGAGAATTTTCCTACTAAAGAGAATGCCAGACTTATCAAAATTGATTTCTTGGCCAGACGCCAACCAGTACTTTTGAAGGTACTCTTTGATAGTCTGGAAATCTTTGACAGTAGATTTAGAAAATAGAAGGGAATGATCAGCAAGTAATAGACGTGTCATAGAAGGAGCATCTTTACACACTTTTATATCTTCAACCAAACATTTCTTAGAAAGAGAATCTATATAGGAAGATAGAGCCTCAGAACAAATGATATAAAGATAGGGAGATAGAGGATCTCCCTGTCTCGATCCTCTCTCTGGTTTGAAGAGACCAGTAGTGCTACCATTGAAGAGGATAGAGTAAGACACATAAGAGACACTAATTTATTAGTTTAATCCAATGGTCCAGAATTGATGAAAAAAAGATGGGTCTTTACTTGCACCCATCTTAATCCTTGGTCACCTTTATTTGACCAAAAGTTAGCTTTTCCCAACAAATTTTAACTTTTCCTGAAACGAAAATCTTAAAGAGGAGGGATCTCCTCACACTTTTATTATCACACTATCTCACACGTTGGACCACATTTTTGCGAATAAAAACCAAACCGTAACGGATTTTAAGCTAATATTTTGGGTATATGTTACTATTACATAGCTCTACATTCCTACCAAAAATGAGCATATTCCGAAACGTATAACACCATCATCTACTACTTTGAAAATGAAACGTTGAAAATCAACAAATTTCTGGCCGTCGAAATTAAGACCGGTAGATTGTGAGGTTTTATATTTCGGAATGTGCTCATTTTTGGTAGGCATATAAAAATTGGTAAGAGGAACATATCCTGAAAAAATTAGCTTCAAATCCTTACGGTTTGGTTTTTATTCATGAAAATGACATCTAACGTGTGAGATAGTGTGATAATAATAGCGTGAAGGGATCATTCCTCAATCTTAAATTGGGTGTCATAGTATCGAAGATATGCTATGACCGGAAAGTTTTGTCAAAACCTTCTGTTTATCGATCCCGCGCCAATTAACATGTAATCCAACAGACGTGCTCCCCACCAAACAATCATAACATACAACAAAAATTGTTTATCGACTATGATATTATCGTCACAACTTAGTTTATTACTCCATCTCTCCAGTAAAATTAAAGAATAAACAGAAGGTCAACTTTGAGGAAACTGATCAAGATAAAAGGAGCTTTGATGCTTGGTATTACGAAACGTTTTACATCCTAAAACAAGATTCAAATTATGTTTGTGCCGGGAACAGAAGAATATTTCCATACTCCCTCCGTCCCTAATTAGATGAGCTACTTGGTTTTTAGTTTTGTCCACAAATAGATGAGCTATTTCACTAACCAAGGGGATATTTCTAAAACTACCATTTTAATTGATTATTTTTTCTATAAGAATTATATATAATTTGATAGTCATGTTTATATTCATTGCGTAGGTGTTTTAAAATGTTTTTCAACGGTATAAAGTTTATAAAAAACCGTGGTATTGTTTAAGAGATAAATCGTTTCTAAATTTTACTAATTATTGCCCATAAGGGTATAATTGTAAAAAATACTTAAATACACTCCACTTTCCTCCTTGCCTTAAAATTTGTTTAAACTACAAGTAGCTCATCTAATTAGGGACGGAGGGAGTATGTTGTAGTCCTCCATAGTGACTTTCGGATCCCTTTTAAAATCAAAGCTTAATCGGAAAATGGGTCATTTGTCCAAAAAAATTTAAAACATGGTCAAATGGACGAGTAAAAATTATTATGGGTGAAATGGACAAAGAAAAATAGAAAGGATGAAACTGGATTCATCCTGGCTTAAACTTAAAAAATAGCGAGGATGAAACTGGATGCATCCTGATGTAAATTAAAAATAAGAAAAAGTATTTGAAAATGGGTAGGATGAAACTGGTTACATCCTAACTATTTTTATATTTTTGTCCATTTAAACAGTATCAAAATCTAAATGTTTTTTTTCACATTAATTAATAATTACGAGCAAACATAATTTTTTTTGATTGATCTTTTACATAACATTCAGAATATCTATTACCAGTCAGGTTTTTAAGAGAAGGTGAAGACGACAATGAGGATTAGAGAGACACAAAGAGAGAATTAAGGGCAATAATGGAAATTGGTGTTTACATTGATTGACGAGACCAGTAAGAGAGCAGTAAATTTGTTTCTACTCACCCAATGTAAAGTAATGATTATTAATTAACATTCTAAAAACACTCTCTCTCCTCTCTAAAAACACTCAAACCAAACTAGAAAACCGCCGCCCAATTCTTCCTTGCTCGGATCTAGTCTGACTAGATCGAGCAAGACTTTAGTTTAATCATAGTTTTAGTAGTTTTATGGATATCTCTGGACAGTTGAAGAAGGTTACAGTGGTAGCCATGAATCTCTTACCACATCGATTAATCTTTGTGGATTGAAGAAAATGTCTCCCGTTTCTCCAATGTCAATCTCATCTCAATCTCATCTTAGTTTGAAATTTTGAAGTATTGATGGTGGATCCACCAACTTCTTTACCTCATCATCCATACAATCAGAGAAATCATACATCAATTTCACCAATCAAAACCACAAGTGCAACCACCTAGATTTTAATAAAATCTTGCTCCATCAAAAAATTGCTTCTACCACCCATCTCATAGATCTCCTTCGCCCATCCCCTACACATCCCTTCACCCATTTTCAGTTCTAAACCAACAATGGTGTTGGATTCTGAAGAAGAAAAGGCATGGATCAGTTCTTAATAATCACTAATTGTCTGCTTCTGTTGATATTCGGGTAAAGTCCTCATTTCAGGTTCTAAATCAACAATGGTGTTGGTTTCGAAGAAGAAAAGGCTTTCATCATCATGGTTCTTACTACTCATTAATGGTCTTGGTTTCGTCCATATTCGGGGTAAGTTTTTGCAATGGTGGTGCAAAGGGTGGCGGCAAGTTTTTGGTAACGATTAGGGTTTCATCTTCGTTGGACTTTCTACTCTACATGGGCAATTCCTATCCGGGTATCTCTAACATTGGAACTGGTCTTGGGCTTCGATGAGTTTGTGTCCCATGGGCCTTTTCTTACAGCTTGTAAGGATTATTTTGATCTTTCTTGGTCATCTCAGTAATCTCTGCCCTTTCGATAGAAAGGTGTATCCGTTTGTAATTTGCTGTTCAAAGTCTGGTTGTAACGATTCTTATTTCTTCGATCAATATATTCCCCTTTCACGATCAAAAAAAAAAATGATTATTAATTAACTCTAATCCTATGCGTAGGTGCCTAGGTTAACAGGACCCTATTTCAATATCTTGTTTTGTCTAGCCAGCTGTATCGATGAAGATCATTATTCCCTTATTAATTAGAGTTATAAATAGTATAATAATCTTTTTTTTCCTTTTCTTCCTTCACGGAAGACATAAATCTCCGAGTTCATAATCAATTCCGATAAGGTCTTCACATTAACTTTTTAAGATTTTCAGGATCTCCTACGAGATATCTAATACTAATACAGTGATTAATTACCAATTGACAAGCTTTATGTGAGCGCGTTGTATGCAATCCGTTTGATTAACTGTTTGACCGGGACCAACGGGACCTGAACACAAAACTAGGCAAAGTTAGGACCTAAATGGTAAGCTGTACCACTTTACGTGACCGAACGCCAAAATTTCCCTCGTTAAAGTTGGCATCTTGTAACTCATTTCACCTATGCCTCCAACTACAACTATTATCGTTGAGTTTTGTCCACCGAAGCTTTATGAATGCAATCGAGTGAACAAAAAAGAGAGGAAATATTTTACTTGAATTACGTAAAGCACACAAAAACTAACGACAATTAAGGCTTTTGTAGACGTAACGGTTGTGAATGGAAAATATTCCCAAGTTTCTATATCTCCTTAATCAACTTAAATATGATATGAAAGGGCTACTTCATTTATTGCCAATTAGTTTTGAGTTGGATGCCCACAAACTTTAACATGGTATCAGAACTAGCTGCATACATATATGCGGAGAGCTTACACATGGGGGGCATCTTGAAGGACAATAGCCCGTAAACTTTAACAACTGGGAGACACGTTTCAGCCATTACAGTAATTGTGGCTTTCATCCATTTTCGGGTCATCAAACTAAGAACAAGAGTGGATAAACTGAAGAGAGGATAGTCGGACCAATTAGATCACACTTTCAATTAAAAAGCAAAATAAATTCTATCTTAACTATCATGCAACAGCTATGAGAATAATACAAAGCAAATGTCTATGGATGGAGGCAAACTTGAAATGTTGAAAGTTTGCAAAATTATAATTGAGTATTCAGTCAGAAGACTGATCCAAAATCAAAATTTAATTGTAAGTCCTAAAGATTTGGAAATGAACCAAATAATTTAAACATGACTTTAGAACTAAAATTCATCTATACATCATGTTGTATAATCAGCCTCTATACAATTAAATTATCTTCTTACTAATTAAACTAATTAATTTTGCAATATTCAAAAAGGTTTTGCGGGTCCATAGTTTTGTTTGTATATATTCTGCTTGTGAAATCTTTGTTGTGAGTTCGTTTATCATAAATTTTGGACCTAACAAAAGGTACAATGGTCAATTTCACAAAATTAACTACAAAATGAACAGGCTTTAGCGTTTTTGTTTGGTGAACTTTATAGTCCTTTACTGATTTGAAACTGTCTTGCAGTTGAGGAATTGATGATGGCGGACGTCTTCTATATTGGGAATGCGGTGGTTATAAGAAAACCCGAATCTTATTTTGCTTTAGTACCACGCGTAGGGGGAAAAGAAACAAGAATGATCCTTATTAGCAAATCTTATATCGCCGGGCTAAGCAACGTTAGCTTGTAACAGAAGTGGGGGGCAAAAACAAAGGTTGGATAATTGGAGATTGAATTTTCCTTGTGCATTTAAACTTCAAGGCGACGTTAGCTTGTAACCCAAGTTGGAAGCAATCATTCTTGAACGATACACCACTTCTAGCGGCCTAGTGATTGATATTCTGGTCCGTAATTTTGTATATACTGCTTGTGTTGTGTAATATCTTTGTTTTGAGTTCGTTTATCATAAATTTTGTTAGGACATAACAAATGGTATAATACTACAATGGTCACAAAATTAAGTACATAACTACAAATTGATCACAGGCTTTGGCGTTTCTATTTGGTGAACTTTATAGTCCTTTGCTGATTTCATATTCCTCTTGAAAATAACTTCGATATTACGACTCCCTTCCACTTCTATATAAATAGACATACCATGTGAAAATAGCTATGTAGCAAAATCTGATCAGAAAAAAATTTAGAGTCTGAAGTTGATCAAGAACAACAAAAGTCTGTGCTCTTCTTTTTTGTAGCTGAGAGATCGTTAGACATGGATGAGTATGATTAATCGTTAACCGAGGATGGGTATGATGAATGGTTAAGCATGGATGACGATGAGTACTATGATGAATCGTATTATAAGGTTATTACAAGTGATGAATTGACAGAATTTCGTGGAGTTTATTTGGATACTGATACACTCTTTGATTGGGTCGAGGAAGTAGATAGCATATTCGATGAAAAAAATGTAGAGGACGAACAACTGCGAGTTGCAATAGCAGTTTCTTGCTTCAGGTCTTTCGCATTAGTATGGTGGAACAATCTTCAAATTTTGCAAGTACAAGAAGGATTGCAAGAGATTACTACTTGGTCAGGTTTGATTCGCGAGATGTACGGTAAGTTTGTGCCCGAGAAATATAAATTGCTTTGTGCTTGTATGATCAATGGGAGTTGAGGAGGAAGAAGTATCATAAATAGTTCTTTTGTTTTCGTGTTTGGACTGAGAATGACAAAAGTTGCGTAGCTTTGTTTCTTTACACGCATGTATCTGCAATTGAAAGATCAAAAATTATTGTTGTTTTGTGTTGAGTCCAATAGTCTTTTCTAGCAACAATCTTTAACGAACATAAGATTGATTTTCTCTCCGATGAACACTTCTTTGTTTCTCGAACGATTACGACTCAAATGGCTTTCCAAACGATTAGATCGATACAGTCTTGCAATTTGGGAATTGATAATGGCGTCTGTCATAAGAATGCCCGAATATACTGTTTTTTTTTTAATAACACGCGTAGGAGTAGAAGAAACAAGAATTGATCTTTATTAGCAAATTTTGTATCGCCGGGCTAAGCACTTCTCATGAGAAGTGCCTTGAGAGATGCACTTCTCATGCCTACGGATAGAAAGCTAGAAAGTGTCTAACTGAAGGCTTAATTAGTGCATGTGGGCCGTGGCCATTGTCTATAGGGTATAAGGTAGTCGAGATAAACTACTCATTTTTTCTGTATGAACTCCATTAAGTTCCCAAGTAGCTGGCATCGCCATACTTCAGAGGATTGGCAAAAAATGCTTCATGGACCATTTAAACTATGCCAGGAACCGGCTCTTCTTTGTGTGTTATGTGTTGTTGGCACGAATGCTATTAGGAGCAAGAATTAGCTGTGGAGTTGGGTTGTAAGGTTGAAACTACTCAGAGTTTTCTTTTTGCGTCAGATCTGAACAACTTGGCTATGTTCGGTCTAAAACCAGTTTATTCGAGTATCTTTAGTTTACTTGTTTATGATATTGTCATTTATACCTTCTAAATGGTGGTAGCATTTTGTATTGTATGTTCCATGTAGGCTTGGGAGGTTTAGGTTAACGGATGTTAGTAACTTTTCTCTATTGCAGCTGTGCCGTTCTGAAGTGGTGTTCGCACTTCGCAGTATCTAAATGTTTTGCTAGTTTCTATTTGTCTTAATAAACCTTAGAAAAACCGCAAATGCAGAAAAACCTCGGGACCTAGTCCAGAATTGAACACTCCCAGAATTAAGCTGCTATACGAAATCTAAACCAACTTTGTATAGTTGAGACCAAGCGACTAAACCTATAGTTCACCTAGTTTCTTAGGTATCCCCGCTTCGACATTCGGGTAAGTGTGACTGGAACAATTCCTTTGGTTCGTATTCCAAGCGATGTAAAGGAAACAACTCTATTCAATCTCAATGATATGAGTTTGACAAAAAGCTCTTCCTTTTAATCCTATAAACTCCTTTGTCGGGTTCTAGATCTATCTATTCAACAACTACCGAAGCAACAGCGTTTAGATTCTCGCAATCAAATATAGAATCCACCAAGACACTATATATCGATGCCGATCTACGCTAACTAATCAATCAAGTCTATCAAAGATAGCGTTAGATTATAGTTGGATCCCCAGGACGATCAAGTTTTGTGCACACCAAAGATTATAGAAACCAATAAGAAATCTTCTTTGTCTTCAAATCTTCTTAGATCTTCAATAAACACCTGCACACCACAACTTGAATCTCTTGTGATCAATCACACAGAGCAGAGTCTGTTAACAATGGATTATCACAAGTCGTCTTTAGATCTACAAAATGAGTTCTAACTAAAAGTTTTCTCTCACCCCAAACTTAAATCTAACATTGTCCTCAATGTTTCAAAATGAAAGTGCATTACAAAAATATAAGTAACAAGAGGAAGCGGTAAAGAGAGAAGTGAAACATAGTATGCGGATGAGCGTAGCAATCCTTCCATGGGGAATTAGACAAAAATAAAAGCAAAAACAAAACTAATGTACAACAATAGGAGGGTCCTCTAGAGGACCTTAATATCACCATGTATGGGTTTCCTCCCTACAACGCTCAGCTTATTGTCTTGACCAGGACTTCGGTAGAGTTATTAGTCACGACATAAAATCATAAAGTAGTAGTGGAACATATGTGGGTCATCAAAACCAAATAAAGCTACCACAAAAAGAAGAAAAACTGCAGTTAGACCAAGAAAGTGAACCAACCAAATGCACCATTATCAAGTTTTCTATTTAAGACAACTATATCTAGTTGGAGTTCGGGTTCAGAGTTTTATAAAATGGTATAGATAAAAAAATCATTGGTTGAGTTTCCTCATAGAGCAGGATCCGGGATCAAGTTGTCCCTGATGCAAAAACTCAAATGAAAACTTAGAAGCACATAATAGTAACTGAATAATTATGGATCCTCAAAGTCAATTAGATTTGACTTACATAGTTGACCATAATGGTGGTCATTCTTAAGTAAATGTGTCGACAATTCTAATCTCCTAAAATAATTAGGTTTAGTTCACAAAAACTATATAATGATACATTTCAAATTGAGATACTCCCACATTTGGTAAATAAAATTTTGGTGGGACAACAAAATTAATTATGGTATCTGAACCAGGATTAACCACATCAACTTGGATGATGGGTTTCTATCAATAGAGTTTCTTCTACGGACGTATTTAGGTTTAGGAAAACGTGCATGAAGATAGTCTTTTAATATGGTAGAGGCGCATATATCAAGTCCCAAGTTAGGGGCCTTTACCAGAGTCAAGGGTAAACCACGGGGAGACTGATATTTACCCCCAAACCTAGAGTTGTCAATATCCTTGGATGAACTAGTCACAATTTCCTTAATTTCTAAATTATCAGATTTAGGAAAATGGTCTTTTCTTTCTTTTAGGTTGTAATCATGTGGTTTTACAGTTTTATAATTCTCAGCAGAGACTATTGTTTCTGAATCGCCAGACTTTAAAATACTAGTCTTAGGATAAACTCTTTCCTCTACAAACCATCATCATTGACTTCGTAATCACAATAATATCTTACACCATATAAAACAATTGTATCCCTAGACAAATCCTCATTAATATTATTAGGATTTGAACTAGAAATAACATTATCATTAGAAGGCTCAATTGGTGTAACAATTTTCTCATTATTATGACTACATATTTCAAACTCTTCATCGAAGTAACAATGTTATGGGGGGAGACGCCAACATCAGGGATGCGTTCTGCGCTGATGTTCTCGGCAGCCGCTCCAGATCTGAGTTCCACCATGTTGGGATTTGACGTTCGGAAAACGAAATCAGGAGTTGGAGTTGATATTGTGGCGATAGATCAATCCTCCATTTGTGGTCGCCAATTGTTTATGGGTAAAAATCGTTTCTGCCGATTTGATAAATTCGGTAGGTGGTGAGAAACGGTTCAAACCCTAAACAAATGTCTTTGCACGTGAGCACTTTATAGATTCGAGAGATCAATCAGCAAGTCGGCCTAAACCAAGAAATGGCGTTCGGACTTGCTTGATCCACAAAGTGGAGGAGAAGGGTTGATTTGGGGAGGAAGCAAAGAAAGGTGTTGAGGATAGTAGTATCTCGACTTGTATCATAAAGTGAAAGCTTAGGAAGCTTGCAAGAGATGAAAGCTTTTGGGAGAGCTTGCAAAGTTGCCTTTCTAAGAGTGTAAGTGTAGTATATTTCTCCGACAAGAGACACATTGTCCGGTGGAAATAGGTAAGACCTATTTATACAAGTCGAGATTGAAACGTACCCTAGCCTCATGAAGGAAGAGAGTAAAGGGTGAAATAATGGGAGGAGGTGGTAACCGCATGGTTTAATGGGCAAAAACGTTTTCACCATTATTTCCTCTTTTATTTGACCGCTTTATTCCTTTTCACGCTTTCTTAATGTGAGCGTAGTGTACGCCTGCATCTTTGCGACCGCCAAACCAAAACCCTAAAGAAGCATCCCCAGTTTGTGTCGATGTCTCGAGTGTTGGTTGCATCTTGAGTGCAAGTGGCGCTGCTAGTGGCGCGTGTGGCATGTGCCAATGGCATGTGCGGAATGCCTTGGTGGTAGGTTGCACGGTTTGCAAGTTAGGTTACCAGCGTGTGTGTTTGGCATGTGCCAATGGCATGTGCGGAATGCCTTGGTGGTAGGTTGCACGGTTTGCAAGTTAGACTACCGGCGTGTGTGTTTGGCATGTGCCAATGGCATGTGCGGAATGCCTTGGTGGTAGGTTGCACGGTTTGCAAGTTAGGCTACCGGCGTGTGTGTTTGGCATGTGCCAAGCGGCATGTGCGGAATGCCTTGGTAGTAGGTTGCACGGTTTGCAAGTTAGGTTTGCCCGGCGTGTGTTTGGCATGTGCCAATGGCATGTGCGGAATGCCTTGGTGGTAGGTTGCACGGTTTGCAAGTTAGGCTACCGGTGTGTGTGTTTGGCATGTGCCAATGGCATGTGCGGAATGCCTTGGTGGTAGGTTGCGGGTTTGCAAGTTAGGCTACCAGCGTGTGTGTTTGGCATGTGCCGATGGCATGTGCGGCCATGTTGACCTAGTTGCAAGTCTTGCAAGCCTAGGGCGCTATGTTTAGCGTGGGCCAAAGGCAAAGCGGCTTGGAAATAAGGCTTGCGCACGTGTTGGCATGTGCCAATGACACGTGCGGCCATGTTGACCTAGTTGCAAGTCTTGCAACCCTAGGGCGCTATGTTGGGCGTGGGCCAAAGGCATAGTGGCTTAGAAATATGGCTTGCGGCACGTGTTGGCATGTGCCAATGGCACATGCGGCCATGTTGACCTAGTTGCAAGTCTTGCAAACCTAGGGCGCTATGTTGGGCGTGGGCCAAAGGCATAGCGGCTTAGAAATATGGCTTGCGACACGTGCAGCCATGTTGACCTAGTTGCAAGTCTTGCAAGCCTAGGGCGCTATATTTGGCGTGGGCCAAAGGCATAGCGGCTTGGAAATATGGCTTGCGACACGTGTTGGCATGTGCCAATGACACGTGCAGCCATGTTGACCTAGTTGCAAGTCTTGCAAGCCTAGGACGCTATATTTGGCGTGGGCCAAAGGCATAGCGGCTTGGAGATTTGGCATTGTTGTCATGGTGCGCAGGGTGCGGCTTGGTTTGGCATTGTTGCCATGGTGCGCAGTATGCGGCTTGGTTTGGCATTGTTGCCATGGTGCGCAGTATGCGGCTTGGTTTGGCATTGTTTCCATGGTGCGCAGTATACGGCTTGGTTTGGCATTGCTGCCATGGTGCGCAGGGTGCGGCTTGGTTTTGGAATTAGGGTTCTGTGTTAAAAACCCTAATCTGGTATTTTGAAAAATACCCTTATTAATTATTTTTGAGTTAAATGCTCTTAGTTAATGTGTTGCGGGTAACACTAGGTCATGGGGTTTACGATTTTACCTTTTGTCTAAAAACCACCATCAACACCAAGTTAGCTTATTTCGCTCATCCCTACTTCGTGGAGGGTATCTTGTTGGGTACTCCTTTGTATCTTAGATTCTTCGGGTGAGTCCCCTCATTTCTATACGCATCCCTTTTGTACTTCGCGGGACTAATCAATGACGAAGTAACTCTGACATCCGAATCGATAAGTCCCTGACTAGGATCTTTGAGTGAGATCTCTATCCATTCTTCTTCCTTTTATGTTTGACACGTGGCGAGCCTATTTTCGTGTACCTACAAAACCGATACCAAATCCCTCTTGAGAGATCTTGCACGTGAACATGGTTGTCTTCTACTGATATATTTGCCTATATATAGATTCACATGGCAAAGAGAAGGCAGTTTTTGAAAAGAGAGAGTTCAGTCAAGTAATAGAGCTAAGAACCACTTTCCAAAGAAAAGAAAGAAGCCATTAGAGTTGAGCTTTTACTTATTATCTCCATTGTCATTCATTTGTATCTTTGTGATATTTGAACACCATATTCTCAATACAAAGCTTGTATGAGGTCATATTAGTGTCAGGTGGTGTATAATATCATAAATGTTTTAGTTGATCTCCATGACTTAGACTTTGTATTCTTATCATCTCAACGGGCGTAGTTGTGGGATTTTCCGCAACTACAAAAAAAAAAAAAATGCGATGGAAATAAAAAGGAGCTAGACTTCTATTCAGAGTCAGAAAAACTAGGATACACTTCTTTGAGAACAACGTTGAGAGAAGCATTTCTCATTCTCATGCCTACGGATAGAAAGCTAGAAAATGTCTAACCAATCTTAGTGTGGGATTACGTAACTGAGGGCCTAATTAGTGCATGTGGCCATTGTCGGTATTCGAGATAAACTACTTCTTTTTTTTTCTGTATGAACTCCATTAAGTTCCCAAGTAGCTGGCATTCAGAGGATTGACAAAAATGCTTCAGAGAATGGAAAAATTGATATGGCGTACCAAGTGAAAAACACAACGGAAGCTAACGTGCTATGTTAGCCGCTTTGATGTGTTCAAAATTGGGGATTGCTAAGCTAACCACGAAATTTCCAAGGAAAATTCTAATAGGAAATCATTGGGATAGGGGTTAGGCAAAGTGGACTTTCTCTCGGGATAATTCTCCGCATTTTCTCCGGAAACACAAAGCATTCTTGGCTCGCATTTTAGCTTGTTGTGTTGTGTCGTAGACACGGCACACCACACTCTTTACACCATAATACTATAACTGTAGTACAACTAGATATTAGAAGAGAAGTCATACAAGTGCTCACCTGGCAGAGCTATTGAGAAATTGTCACACTCATTTTCTTGTAATCGGAGACGTTTTACCATAGACATTATATTGACTCGAGTCAGGTGATTTGAGTCAGATCCAGATTACTCAGATTGAGAAGAAAAAATAATACATGATGTTAGTATTTCTGATTCAGGAATATTATATATACACATACTCTAATATCTGTGATTAGCATTTGATGCCAATTGATCGACTTCTCATTTTGTTTGTAAGTATCATCGTGATCTTTTTTTATCACTTGCACTAATGCTCTTAGTCCAGTTTATACCTGCTACATGCATATCATTTCCAAAAATTGAAGATTGAAGCTAATTGAGAATAAACAGAATGTCAACTCAGAGGACACTGATAGATACAAAGCGCTAACACACTTGGTATGAATGCTGCAATTCACTTCAAGAATCAATTATGTTTGGGCCGGGATCAGAAGAACATGAGGCCTGCCTTCCCATTTGCATTCCCTAAACGAAAAAAATAGGGTGGGCGGGGTGGGGGTAGATAGATCCATTATCTTTAATTTATTTATAATAACAATAATTTATTTGGAACATCGCTAAGACAAAACTAGAGATCCATCAATGATAACAACAACAATGGTGTAGCGTTGAAACTTTCCATCGGTTAACATCAATCTTCTCCTCACGATTTGATGAAGCATCAGGTGGCGGTTGCAAACAAATGCCTCCACGATAATGTAGCCCTAGACATATCTTGTTACACTCATCAACATTATCATCAAAACAATAATCTCTCTGGTCACATTGTTGATTTGCTACCGCTTCTGCAACATCTACATAACCGTGCAAGCAACGTGCATCCATTAGCAATCGTTATTAAATAAGGTTACATTTAATATTTCAATTGAAAGTACTGTACATGCATATACATATAGGGGTACATATATATACTAACCAGTAAATTGTCTTGCAGCCGCCTCGGCAGAGTAGGAAAAACCCAGAAGAAGCAAGCACAAGCTCAGAGCCACAACCAGCTGAGTAGTCTTCAAACTGGACATCTTCGTTGAGATTTTGGGGTCGGATTAGACTGGTTCTCTTCAAACAAATCAGATTGTTCTTGCAACCAATATTTATAGTGGCTTTCCAGGTTTACACTAGATGTGTTTAGAATTCAAGGTGCATGTGAAGATTATTTCCTCCCACGCAATATCTGCTTTGTTTAAATGCATAAGATATCACATTTATTCAGTATCTTGTGTTATAATGCATGAGTATCAATTAACTTGCTTAATTATGCATGAGTATCAATTATCTTGCTTAATTATAAAACGAACGAACAAAAAGCCAGCTGGTGATTGATGAAGATATTTATTCCCTTAATTAGATGGATCATCTTTTTATTATGTACCGTAAAGTTTTTCATAGAATTTTGTATTTTGGAATCCTTACTTTATATTTTTTCTAAATTTTTAACATGTATTAGAGGGTGATAAATGTAATAAAAATTCTTGGTGTACCGCCCTAAACGGACACCTTAAATACCGTCTTCTCACAAACTCTTTTGTGCTGCCCACAAACACTGAACCTCTGCAAATTCCCAGGACATGGGTCCCCCTCGTTTGTGTTTAGACGGTTTTCAAGTGGTTTCCTTTAGGCGGTATGCCTAGAACCACTGTAAATGTAATTTCTTTTTCCTCTTCTTCCATCGATCACGGAAGAGATAAATTCCCTGTCCAGTAATTAACTCTTAAAATTTTTAGCATCTCCCACGAGATATACAGTACTTATCAATTGGTAAACTTTATGTGTGCGTTGTATCAACGTGACCAAATTGAAGTTTTAAGACTGCCATGACTGGTCATCGGTAGTTTTGGTCTGTCTTTTAATTTTATATGATATTGTATTGATTTCATATATTACAATTCGAACCCATTGTACCGCACTTGAAGAGAAAAAAAACCTTCAAGACAAATTCCGATTTCACACCAGTACAGAGCATTATAAGATACGTGCAAAATCCTCAAAACGATAAACGGTTGCAGTATATGATGTATTCAGGGGCACATACTTGAAAGGAAAATAAGCTTGGACATTAACCAACAGACTAATCTCGACATAATGAGAACAAACAATTTCAAAGACGATACAGAACATACGAAGACATCTTTTGCTATGTTTCTAGTTGACATGATATTGTCCTCTATTGGCTGCAAACAGCACACAAGTTCCAAATTCTACTGTGGAAAACAATCAAACCTAATCAATCATAATTCTACTATCAAACACATCATTCTCATACTTTACACATGCATATCAGGGTGACGATTATGTTTTTTTTTTGTGTGACCTATCCACTGAATGCGACAAGTTTATTGCTTCATCTATTCAGGATTTGGTCGCACTGGATGAACGTTAAAAAGGCTACCGTGTTTATTACAAGAAAACTAAATATATATGGAAATCACATCCCTATTTGGAATGCAAATTCAAAACGCCTTGCAAGTGAACCCAACGCATTAGCCGATAGGGAGTGGAAAGATCTTTTGTAAAAAACTTCATGATTTTTGTCATTGATGGAATATTTAAATGACTCTAAAGTTTTAGTCAGAGATTCTCTTGTTAAGCGTGAAAGAAGTTTGGTCTTGAGGTAAGAATATTCTGGAGTTGGCTAGAGTTTGTAAACTTTGTTGTATGAGATAAGAAATGACTAGCCTAGAATGGTCTAGGATCAAAAATGTTGATTAAGTAGGAAAAGTCTAGATAAAGTAATGTTGAATTGTAGTGAAACAACTAACAATTGTAAACAGAGCAAGACCACTAATACGAAAAGATGGAGTTTTACAGTTTAAGTCTTGCTCCATCTATTCTACTATCTACTAGGAGCTCTATACGAGCAATTCTAAACTACTATGCTCGTATATATCTGTAGTATCATCGAGTGTTCTAAATTTCTAAAATTTAACAGTCAGTTCATGCCTCAATTCTAACTTGTTTATGCTTTTAAGGTTCTTTTTCGATCGCAATATCAAGAATAGAAGCCATCATAAAGCCAAGCACACACTCGGTTGAAAAACTTACGTCAACTCAAAGCTATAATGGTACCACAAACATATATCGGTCTTTACAATCACTTTTCATTCCTGCAACTTGAAAGCCATTTGAGATTCTTTTACATAGATCGATGCTGCAAACTTTACAAAGAACAATTCTCAAGATAACAAGAAAAGTAGATTCTTTACAAACCTTGCTGAAAACAATCTTATTCATTCTATAATCCAGTTCTCTATGTCGGTGTGAGCGGACTCGGGAAATGGAAGAAGATCTACAATGAATTTGATCAATCATTCATATGCTCCAACCACTTTGATGATGAGGAATGCAACTTGCAACCAGGCATGGTTTTTCTTGTACAGGTATTGAGTTCTTAATTTGGTCTAAGAAAAACCAACCAACCAATTGAGAAACTCTTTAAATTATCCAAGAAGTGGATATTAATTATTGTATATATGTACTGGCAACTAGGCCAGTACTTCATTTCGAAGAATTCAAGTGAGACTGAGCTTTTCTCAACTCGACATCATCTTGCTAATAAAACTGAAAGTTCAATTGTTTTACCCCTTGCAAGTAATTCAAGTGGTTGTTGTGGGTGCCAACCTTCATAATCGATAGAGCCAACTTTTGTAAGGATCAGAATTTCAGAAGGAACATTCACTACAACAAAAACATACATGGATCATTCTTAAAAAGTGTGATCTAAGTACTGGATGTCTGTGATCTTTGCCAGTATAATCTAAAGGGTGATCTATAGATAACAACTCTCTTGCAATGAAAAGTGTGATCTTACCTTATGCAAAGAACATAAAGTTTTGAAAAGTTGAGATCTAAAGACAGGTTTTTAAAAGACAAGATTTTAAAAGTTGTGATCTTTCCTCTAAGTTTTCCACCCATATTTACCCTATATAAACAGTATATTATTCCATTCCATTTCTGCATTTGTAATTCAAATTCAAAACTGACAAACAAAATCCAAAATACAGAAAATATGGGAAATAATGTCATTGAACAAAAAATACGAGAAAAATACAGAATTACACATTTTTCTGAGTTTACTTGTTTAACTCAGATAACTATACACCGGATTCAATTTATAAACAAGAACAAGCTAAGTGTTCTAACAAGATATTCAATAGTGCTAACTCTAATTTATCACTCAGACTCAAGCTGTACAACCTTCAGACCAATATAGAATTAAGTGACAAAAACAACTACCATAGTTCCAAAAGGAATAGTGGCTACAGATCTGTAGAATATGGCAATTGTATTGAGTGCAAAGCCAATCCCAAAGCACATAAATGGAAAAAGTGAGTCTGTAAGGATCATCGACTTTATCCAGCTTTTACCTGAGAGAAAAAGAGTAGCAGGACTCCAGTAAGATACACTAAACAATGATGGAGCACAAAGATAAAGCAATCACGCGTAAACCAAACATTTCCTAGAGTTCAAGTTGTCCAGGAACACATTGAAGCTATGTCTACTCTAGTGATACACCAGGATAATTACGTTAGGAAAAATAAGAAGGATGAAACAAAACTATAATACGTTGGCAGAAGCAAACATAATAAATGACGCTAAGTAACATAGTTATTCAGGTTAAACAAGTGAACAAATCTTTGAGATCCAAACTGATACATATCTATTTGATGTATTTGACTTGAACAAAGGTCCATATAGATGAATTAACAATGTAAAGGATAAAAAACTCACAACCTAATTCAGAGAATGAATCAAGAGAAACAAAATGAAAACAACACCCAAAGAAAATACAATACTTACATTCCTAAAGTAACTTTTGATTCTTTAGAGAAAAATATAACTTAGATTATAGTAAAATGGTGGGCATATATATGTGCACCTGAGTTGCTTGGAAAATTCGCCTCTCTTTTTGATTCCAGGTCCACTGGCTACAACAGATTTTGTTATGGCTGTATCCGGCGCCCTTTTGGTCTCTTGCTGCAGATGCAAGTAATCGAAATCAACCTAAGCAGCAGGACAAGCATGAGAGAGCAAAAATAATACAAGTGATGATACCACGTGTATGGCAGCTTACAAAAGAAAAACTTATATAAAAATATGTTGCATGTCTTGATTCAGAAAACAGAGACCCATAGTTCCATAAAGAAAGGCAAATACATATAATATCTAAAAATCAAGTCATAGACCCAAAGCTACCTCGCAAAATGTTCCATAAAGCCCTCCAGGGCAAGCTTTTCCAATAACACTTCCATTGTGCCCAACATGACCTTCACCAGAACCCAGTCATTCCATATTGTGAAAAACAGAGAGCAGTTGTCATATTAACCAGGAGAAACTACAAATATGATTTATACTTGTAACTTCCATTCACATCCCTTAGAATAAGAATTTGTTCTTTATGTTGAAGCTAATATTTTAAAAATATATCTATTTTAAACACAAGTTAGTTCGTGCAAAATATAATAACTTCTGCCAGGGAGAGATAAATGCACTCCCTCAAAGTTCAGGTTCAGATCCTTGCAAAACAGTGCAAAAATAAAAAAAAATGAACAGCTTCTTGCAATTCTGGAAACAAAACAATCTTTGCATTATTCTAGGAATTTTGACACTTAAGAATGAATAAGAATACACAAAACAACCTACTTAAAGTTTGAAGGGAAAATGAACAACCTACACAAACAATTACTAAACTTATCTTCCTGCCCCCAACCCCATTCAAAAAATAATGAAGGAGAATTAACATTTTTTTTGTGCTCAGGAATAACTTAACAGTCACCGACTTGATAAAAGTATGAAGAACCAAACCTCGGGCAGCCTCAAGGCGAAGTATCTGATGTAATCTCTCTATATATTCTTCGCAATACTATCCAAAAGATATAGAGATGGCAACTTCTGCTCAGTATGAACCTGCAAAACAATACCAATATTAACAAAGTAGATATATAACCTTCTTGAACACTAGCAAAAACTATACATCAATGAACCAACAGCTATAATCCCTTTAGCAGCATGAAGATTCTCCCCAGCTATATTCCTCAAAAATTCGTCATTATTGGTTATTTGCTAGAGTTACCATCGAGTTTTTCAAATGAACCAACGGTAAGAACTAGACCATTAAGACTCTTAAACATACTTCAAACTTCACAAATTTGAAAACAAATAAACACTTAGAATCAAATATAACACCATGAAATTCATTCAACCTTTCTTCTTCTTTACAATCAAAGGAAAGTAGGTAACTAACTGAAATTCAATCAAACAAAAGTATGAAATTAATAAAAATCCGTGAGTTGAATTTCAATTACCTTCGTAGCATGTCTAGCTTTGAAACCCATGAGTACTCTGTAAAGCAATCCCTGTATATCTAAAAGAAATTGTCAGTTGTTTTCCCCTCTTTCCGATTCTTCTTCTTCTACACCTTCTTCTAATACAACAATTTTGGTGCTTCCTCCACCTCTGGAAATACAATTGCTCAAAATCCAGACCTACACACAAAATCAAAACCCTAGATTCAGATTGATTATGTTAGGAAATCGCTATGAAATTGGAGGATTAGGAGATATATTTCAGAATTTACCTAGAATGAAACTTCATCTTCGATGATGATCGGATTTCCCATCAATTCTGATTATCCCCATCTTCATCTTCATCAAATCTAAATGAATTCCAAAAATCAGATTTCCGCATCAAATCAGAAAGTATAAACACAATGACTATCGTTAAACCAGGTGAATCACAATACTGAAGATCAAAATCAAAAGTTTAGGGAGAATTTTTCCAGATTTGGATCAAAATTGCGAAATTATAACCTAGGGCTAAAAAATGTTCATGGGAATTTCGGCAGAGATAAAACCGATGAGAGAGAAAGAAAAAATAGAATGAAGTTAAGTGAACCAAATTTTTTTATTTATCTTTTTGACTGTTATATTATATTGACCCGGTCAAAAGCTATTTGGCCTTTTCTGTTGCTCCCTTTTTAAGACCACTGTGTAATTAGAATCAGTGATATAAATACAGATATTAAGATCTCACTTTTACAAGACATATGATTAATCCATATCTAAGATCACAAACACTATAAAATTTATGATCTTTAAGTTTTAGCTATAAAACGATTACAGATGTTCAAAAGTTGTGATCTAAGGTGTGTAATCTAATCCATGTTTTGTTGTAGTGATTGGATTCGATTGTAGATGGCACACGAATTCGTAGTCATGGTTGGAAGAACTACCAAATCGATACTCCGGGATAGCAGTGTGGGATGACCCCATTTGTGGTATCTTCATTTCACATGGTTTAAATGTGCATATCGCAAGTGGTGCAAGTCAATTCTCACATGAATGGTTGATCGATATATTGCTTTATATGCTGCTGGATTTAGTTCCCTTAAGTTAGATCGGAGTTCAAAAGTTGGTATGCAAGGGGTTCTTGTCAACTTTAACGGTTTACCATGTTTTCACCTTCTTATTTTTATCGGGTAGTTGTTTTACACCTAACACCTTAAGTACATTTACGAAGGTACTAAAAAGTGCAAAGGAAAAAAATGCAACAACATTTCTATCAGATATCACATGACACATCCACAGTGTTTCATAGGTAATGCAACAACTGCGTATTAACTATTAAAATTGCCGATCTTGGGATCAATGTTGATAAATTTAGAACCGTTAGACACTCTGAAAGAAATTTTAAGTTTCTATCATGAGATGTATTCAAAAGTATTTCAGTGGATGTATAATTGATCATCCACATCATTTAAATAGAAGTCAATTGCTAGAATGGCAACCGACAAAAATCAATTGACCTAAAAGCATATGTTGCAATAGTTTTGTGAATAAGACAACACCAAAAAATGAACCCGATGAAAATCGTGAATACTGTACCACCTCTCATTGTTAATTTCACAAAAGTAACTACAAAATGAACAGGCTTTCGAGTTTTTATTTGGTGAGCTTTATAGTCCTTTACTGATTTGAAACAGTCTTGCAGTTGAGGAATTGATAATGGCGGACGTCTTCTATATATATTGGGAATGTGTGAGTGGTTATACGAAAACCAGGATCAACCTAATTATTTATTTATTTTTTAGTACCACGCCTAGAGGGAAAAGAAACAAGAAATGATCCGTATTAGCAAATCTTGTATCACCGGGCTAAGCAATGTTAGCTTGGAACCCAAGTGGAGGCTAAAGCATAGGTTAGTATTAGAATACGGGCATCCAACTCAAAACCAATTGGCAATGAGTGGAGAGGCCCTAATAGATTATAAACCGCAGGATCTTAAATAACCCAACCATGTGGGACTAATAATCTCAACACGCCCCCTCACGTGTAGCCTCAGCGGGTCTTACAAACACGTGGACAATTAAATCGGGTGACGCGGAAGTAAAGGTGCGGTCAACTGACTCGACACAAAATAGCTTTGCTACGATACCATATTAAAATACGGGCATCCAACTCAAAACCAATTGGCAATGAGTGGAGAGGCCCTAATAGATTATAAACCGCAGGATCTTAAATAACCCAACCATGTGGGACTAATAATCTCAACAGTTAGCTTGGAACCCAAGAGGGGGCTAAAACACAGGTTGGACATATGGAGACTGAATTTTGTTCATGCATTTAAACTTCAAAGCAACGTTAGCTTGTAACCCAAAGTTGGGGGTTGAGAAAGTAATAACACTGATATTGAATGTTTTTGATAAATCTTACAGAGTAGATAATGTCTATTTAAGACAACTATAATAAGTGTGTAGGAATAATATGAGACACACAAGTGTCCCCACAGACACAAGTCAAGTCAACATTAGTTGACACGACACACTATCTAACACCCCCTGTTATTATTACCGGACTCGGGATAATAACAGTTTGAATCACAAAGCGAAAAACAGATCTTAAGAAGTAAAAAAGCTGAAGACTTCACATCATAAGTACACCTCCAAGTGATACTAAGTAGCAGATTGAACAGAAAAACTAAGTAATTTCTGTAATCCCAGGCATTGAAGAATCTGAAGTAGTTATTGAAGAGGTTCCAAGCAACTGACTCAAGAGTTTTGAAAAGGTTGGATAGCATAAGCCTTTGGTAAAAGATCGCCAATCGTCTGGCTGAAGAAATATCTTGAAGTTGCAAGAATCCTTCCTCAACCAGTTCTCTAATGGTGTGATATTGAATCTCTATGTGCTTAGTCCTGGCATGAAAAACTGGATTAGATGCCAAGGCCAAAGCACTTGTATTATCACATAACAACAATACAGATGTAACTTTGATATGTAAATCATTCAATAAATAAGTAAACCATTTCAATTCAGCGAAAAACGAGATGACTTAGAGGCGTAGGTCTGCTTTTTAGATGACCAAGAAACTAGATTAGAACCTAGAAAAATAGCAAAACCAGAAGTTGATCTTCTAATATCTGGACAACCTGCCCAGTCTGAATCAGTATATGCCTTCAGTAAAGTAACATCACTTTTTCTTAAGGTAATTCCCAGATCAATTGTTCCTTTCAAGTACCTCAAGATCCTCTTAACTAGTTGTAAATGTGAATCAGAAGGAGAATGCATAAACTGTGACACATAATTAACTGCAAAACAAATGTCTGGCCTAGTGACTGTCAAGTACTGTAAGGCTCCCACCAAAGTCCTGTAGTGACTAGGATTATCCAATTTAACTCCATCATTAATAGAAAGTCTGCTGGCCTTAACAACTGGAGTGTCACAAGACTTACAATTCAACAAATTTGCTTTTTCCAAAAGTTCCAAAGTGTATTTATTTTGAGTTAACACTATAGAGTCACTATTCCTAACTGCTTCAATGCCAAGAAAGTAAGCCAAATCTCCTAACTCTTTCATGGCAAATTCCTTCTTCAAAGAAGTAATAAGATCATTAATAAGTATGGAAGAACTACCAGTTAATAGGATGTCATCAACATATAAAAGTAAGATAAGAATATCATTCCCAGTTGACTTGACAAACATAGAATTATCTGAAACACATTTCTTGAAACCACATTGAATGAGGAAAGAACTGAATCTATGAAACCAGGCCCTTGGAGCTTGTTTAAGCCCATACAAACTCTTTTTAAGCAAACATACATAATGAGAAGGATAATCTGGATGAAGAAATCCCTGTGGCTGTGACATGTATACATCTTCATCTAAATAGCCATGCAAGAATGCATTACTTACATCTAATTGCTTAACTGGCCAATTGTAAGTAAGTGCTAAGCAAAGAACAACTCTTATTGTGGGTGACTTAACAACTGGACTGAAAGTTTCATTAAAATCAATGCCATCTTGCTGGTCATATCCTTTTGCCACTAGTCTAGACTTGAGTCTATCAATAGTACCATCTGATTTTCTTTTAACTCTATATACCCATTTAGAACCTAGTATGTTCATATGAGACTCAGGAGCTACATAAACCCATGTACCATTATTCATTAAAGCAGAGTATTCATCCTTCATAGATACTTGCCAATCAGGATTTTGCATTGCCTCCTTAAAAGACTTTGGCTCAGAAAAAGTAGTCAATAGAGATGTATATTGGGAAGAAATGGGATGTTTAACAGAACAATAAGTAACATGATCTTTAAAAACTTTGGATTTTGAAATACCTTTTTGAGATCTAGTAACCATTGTACTAGAAGAAATATTATCACTAGAATATAAGATAGGAGAATCATTATCAATACAAGAAGTTGAACTTGAAGGATCAGTTGTAGGAGTAAAGTAAAATTCTGTTTCAGAAAAAGTAACATGTCGTGAAACATAAAGTCTTTTAGTGACTGGATTATAACAATTATAACCTTTATGGAGAGGGCTATATCCAATAAAAACACATTTGACTGATTTGGGAGACAATTTATCTGCTCTTGAATGAGCAAGATTAGGATAGCAAATTGTGCCAAAAGTTTTTAGAAAACCAAAATCTGGAGAAACACCAAATAAGACTTCAAAAGGAGTTTTAAAATCCAAAACTTTAGTTGGAGTTCTATTAATCAGATAAGAAGCAGTGAGAAAAGCATCATACCAATACTCCTTTGGACAGGAAGAGTTAAACAGTAGAGTATTACCCATTTCTGTTATATGCCTATGTTTACGCTCAGCCAAACCATTTTGTTCAGGTGTTCTTGGACAAGAAATTCTAATTTTAATACCACTAGATTGTAACACAGTTTGAAAGTGTCCTTTAACAAGTTCAGCTGCACCATCAACTTGAAAAGCTAAAATTTTTGTACAAAACTGATTTTCTGTATGAGTTTTGAAATGCAGAAAACATTGAGAAGCATCAGACTTCAGTTCCATTGGGTATATCCAATGGAATCTACTAAAATCATCAACAAACAGGATATAGTATCTATAACCTTTAAGAGATGGAACTGTAGGCCCCCATACATCACAATGTACTAAAGCTAAAGGTTTTTGCTCATGAGAGTTGGACAAGTGAAAAGGGAGATTTTTACTTTTGGCAAGTTGGCATGGATGACACAAAGTAGAAGGCAGTGCAGAATTCAAAACAATTTGTTTAGCAGAATGAAGTTTTTGTAGAATCAAATTAGATGGATGACCTAACCTAGCATGCCACACATGAGAAGGAGCAGATAAAGTGGCAGATAAAGAAAAATGAGTATTAGGAATATGAGGAATGGGATACAGACTATTAACTACTTTTCCATAAGCAAGGAGAGCATTTGAGTACAAATCCCTAATTTCATACCCATCTGGATAGAACTTGAAATAACAAGAATTATCTTTAGTAAATTTCGCAACAGACAACAGATTATGTCTCATGTCAGGGACTAGCAAAACCTTATCTAATCTAAAACTGGTTGCAGGTGTAGTAACATGTGAACTACCAACTGAAGTTATAGCTAGAGACTTACCATTGCCAACTTGTACATGATCTTTTCCCTTGTAAGAAGAAGAAGTATGAAGCAAATTTGCATCCCCAGTTATATGTGCAGTAGCACCAGAATCAGAAATCCAATGAGTTGCAGGTGAAGTAGAAGGAGTATCACAATCATGTTGACCTGAAGTACTGGCTTCATTAAAGGATGTAAAGGCATGTTGAGTTGTATTAGGCTGAGCCTCATTAGCAGGATTATTAAAAGTTGGAGGATGATAGCGAAAAAAGCACCTGCTAGCATAATGCCCTTTCTTTCGACAAATCTGACAATCCACTGTTGAGAAATCTCTTCTACTACCAGTACCATTATTCTGTCCAGATGTACTGCCTTGACCTTGGCCAGTATTATTTCTTGAATGAAAACCATTATTAGATTTAAAATTTCCATAACCAGTATTCTTTGGCTTACCTCTACCCCCACCAGAAAAATTAGTACCATTATTTCCAGTTTTACCATATAGAGCTGTAGGATGCTGATGCTGAGTATCAAATGTAGTACTGAAATCTTGATGTTGTTCAAGAAGCCATTGCTCATGATTTAACAGTCTTGGTTTTAACTCTGCAAAAGTGAATGGAGTTTCCCTGTTTTGTGCAGCTACTACAAATGTATCAAACTCTCTTCCTAAGCCATGTAATACATACATTACCAAATCAGAATCACTCATCTTTTCTCCAATAGCAGCTAAAGAATCAGCTATTGTTTTAATGTTTTGTAAGTAAACCAAGATTATAAGATTGCCTTTCTTAATGTTATGTAACTGATTCTTAAGCATACTTTTCCTTGCTGTGAATTGACTCTTAAAGGTGATTTCAAGATATGCCCAAATTTCCATTGCAGTTGATAACCCCAATACATCACCTGACACACTATCTGTAAATGTAGCTTTCATACAGCTAGTAACAAAGCAATCAATTTTCCTCCAAAGAACCCATTGAGGGTTAAGTGTCAAAACTCCATCAACTTCCACATTTTTAACAGGTTCAACAAAATCACCATTAACATAACCAAACAAATCAGTAGAAACCAGAATTGATTCCATTTGATCTCGCCACAAAAGAAAATTATTGGAACCTAATTTTGCAGAAACGAAATTGGAAATATTTGTGAAGGGGAAGGTAAAATTACTCGAATTTGCACCAATCGTAGCAGCGGAATTTGTAGTAGAAGCCATGTCTCTGCGTCTTCTGTAAACAATTGTGGATGACATGAACCAGATCTACCGTTCTGATGAAATTTTTAAGAATTTCTTGATGAATCTTTAACCTAGAACAGGTAATTACAAAAGTATGTGAAGATCTTGAATCAAAAAAGGTATTGAAAAAGATGTGTAGATTCGTATATTGCTAGAAAAGAATATTAAGAAGAAGTGTTTGAGCAGAATATTTGATGAAAATTACTCTCAGGATCCTCTGATACCATGAGAAAGTAATAACACTGATATTGAATGTTTTTGATAAATCTTACAGAGTAGATAATGTCTATTTAAGACAACTATAATAAGTGTGTAGGAATAATACAGACACACAAGTGTCCCACACAGACACAAGTCAAGTCAACATTAGTTGACCTGACACACTATCTAACAGGGGTAAAAGGTTGGTTGTTCAAAAGAGAGTTAAATCTGGCTTTAAAGGAAGCAATCAGTCTTGAATAATACACCACGTCTAGCGTCCTAGTGATTGATATTCTATATTTATTTATTTTGATATAAGAAGAGAGAATTTATTAAGAGAGTTTTAAAGAATGCATGAAAGGATACTACGAGAGGTACAATACAAGAATAATAGAACTTGAAAAATTACATGAGCTCAAGTGTAATCTACCTATTCTTTGTTTCACGATCGAGATTTGCGTATCATTGAAGCCTTTTTAACCATAGATGCAGAGTATGGTCAAGTGTTGGATCCGACATAGAGCGATAGATTTTAGTGGATAGGAGAATATGATGCTTCTATAACCGCAACAACTGATTTCCCAGATTTTAGTGGACAGGACAGATGCTGATAGTTTCTTGGATTGGTTTGATAATTTAAGAGATTCATTACGAATTCAAGAGATTCATTACGAATTCAACTTGCAGCATCTAGTTTTAAGTATTCTGCAGTAGAATGGTGGAATAATCTTCAATTCCGCCGAGTACAAGAAGTATGAGGCTACTAACATGGAAGCAAAAATATCAATTCAGCCGAGTACAAGAAGTATGAGGCTACTAACATGGAAGCAAAAATATTTCGCCCCACCCATTCAACCCACATTGTTTTACTAACTATCCATAAAGGAATAGCTATATAGTGGATATCATCTTTAGTTATACCCAATGTGGGATTAAAGGTCCTATTTCATTCACTCATATGAAAATGAGTAAGAGCTCTTAGAGACCCAAAGGTTCTAAGTTCCATTCCCACAAAAACCATAAAATCAAAACATTAAAAACTCATTTTCTCCAACAGCAACAAGAAGGTATGAGCGCTAAAGTATATACGGAATATTTTGAGAAGTTTCGTTATAGAGCGGAGATACAATACAGTGAAGAAGAAAAGGTGTGTCGTTATATTAGCGGGCTTTGCGATGTGGTTCTGAAAAAATTTCTTGGTAGAGGTTTTAGCAAGATGAGTGATGCTATACATTTTGCTTTGCGAGCTGAGGACGAAGATATTAAGTAATAAGTAATTTTTTTCCATCTTTTGATTAACTTGTGCGAGTGTTCTTTTGTGTTTAAATTGTTTTTTTTTTTTGAAGCAATGTTTAAATTAATTGTTGAATGCAACAACTTCAGCTTCAATTATTAAACACTTTTAGCATGTGAAAGTTTATTTCCATATAGTTCTGCAACATATTTTTGTTTTTGGTTTAATGCAATCCAAACCTATCCGATGCAAAAAATAAAATAAAATAAAATAAACCCACATTGGGGAAATAGAAATAAGAGCAGACAAAATAGAGCATGTATACATCCAATTGTCTAATCGGCCAATTAAAATGGAGCATGGCTTCATCAGCTATGCATACACCCAATTGTCGAACCGGCCAATTAAAATGGAGCATGCCTTCACAACCGGACTAAACGTTTCTTTCATCATATGAAACCTGCAAGGGGTGCTTAGAAACAGATAAACTAAGCTTATTAATAGGCTTCACAGTTCCATTAATTTTTACTGCGAGTGACCATCGGGTGAATGGTAGATACAGGACCACCGGCTAATGGAGCGACAGTTGGCTCATGATCAGTAGCTAAGGGTACTGAATGTGACGCTGTTACGGAGGCTAATGGAGAAACAACATTGATCGGATCACAATCAGTAGGTACTTGTACTGAATTTGATGGTGTTATGGAGGCTCGGATACCAAGTTGAATGTTATAATGTTCTCGCACCACACAATGTGTTGTGCCTTTTCTGTTTGTACCGCAATTCATGTTACAAATCATGTAAACGCTATCACAAATCATGTAAACCCTTAAAGGTTTCTTAATATAATTATCTTACATACATGCAAGATAATAACATTCCGACTATTGCTGACTCGATATGTGTTGTGTACTCGCAAACCATTTGTCATCTGCTTTGGATTCAAGATAAAAGGTAATTGTAAATCTAAGCCTAGCCCCTTCATCTTATGGTGTGCAATATAACAAGTTCTATAAATCTAAGACTTACTTCTAAATTCATAGAAACCTTTCATTTTACGTTTTCAATCTGAGTGTAAGGTTCCCATTTGGTTTTCATATATGGATTTAGAAATGGGTGAAATTGAAGTTGATAAATCTCAAACAGTAAGCAAGCATGCATGATCTTGCACTTGAATTTGTGTGCGAAGTAACTTGGAAGCTATAGCTTCTCAGTTTTGTTTATTTTACCAAACACGTAAGTCTAGCCGGAAATAAGAAGTGTTACCTGAATGAGTATTGCTTGACCGTCATTTCACAACTCTATAGCTAGCTTTGATGCATATAAATAAGCTACTAATCTCTCCTCACTATTCAGAAGAAAAAAACATCTCTTCCTCTTCTTCTTCTGCTCATTTCTTCTTCTTCTTCTACTCATATCTTAGGCTCTCCCTCTTCTTGTTCTCTTCACTAGAATGGAAGTTCTTAGTCTGCTCTTCTTCTTTGCATTAGTTTCCTCAAGTGCTTTTGTTGACGGAGAAGGAGGACGAGTTTTCAAGGTGAAACACAAATTTGGAAGTGAATCAGAGAGGACGCTTCCACAGTGGACTCTACACGACCAGAGCAGACATGGGAGACATCTAGCTGCTATCGATGTTCCCATAGGAGGAAACGGCAAACTTTTTGGGACAGGGTACGTTAGATGAGTTTTTTTACAAACCTTAGCTTGCTTACATAATATTTGCTTCCATGCAATCCAACTCACCTTCTTTTTTCATGCATGTATGCATGCATCCTCTTGGCATCTTTAACCCATGCAGTTTCATATTCTAAATCAACTTAAACATTCTCTCGGATCATAACATCTAAAATCATGAATAACACTCAAAATTAATAAATTTACTTAGGCATTGAAACTTGAAAATTGGTCGTGAGAAGGTTCAGAATTATCGTTTTGAGACAAAACCCTTCACATATATAGTATAGTCCATCAAAGATTTGGAATATGGGAGCTAGTCTAGATAGATGTTGAAAGTTGTTTATCACACCGCTACTCCAATTCATCAGTCTAATTCATGAGTTTAAATAATTGTTCGGTTTTTTCTTATCAATGGACGGTTTTAAAAAAAAAAAAAAAAAAAAACGCGTGTGAAACGAATGGAAACATGGAAACTGAATAAAAGGCGTGCGAAAACGAATGTAGCATGTAAATCTTGACCTGCTACTTTGTTTTTCTTTTATGTTTACCCAACGTTATGTGACAATGCCAACCAAGGAAAAGTCACTTAACGCTGCACTTCTTTCTTTAAAATACCGTCAAGACCAATGTTCCGATCATTATCTGGGAGACTAAGAAATAAACATACCCTCATAATATGATTGAACGAAAAAGCTCACATGAAAACATATAGGGAGATAACGATTTCCGACGATTCCGAGAAACTTTCATTTTCCGTTATATTCAGTTGCCATGTTACCCTGCATGGAACCGAACAAGATCGAATTAGCATGCCCAAAAATGAGCAATTACCAAAGTATAAATAAGAGCTTTTGTTGGTCATGCATTAACCCATTGGCACCTTCAACTCATATCCTAAATCAACTAAAACATTCTCCCGGAATACCACCCAAAATTAAACCAAATGAAACATCTGTAGTACAATTTGTCTTTGTAGGAACCAAAAAATTAAGAGTTGAACCATTTTTTCACAAACAATTCTTCTCCAAAAAGCCTGTTTCTCCCTTGCGTATCTCCAGTGCAATTTAGCTAGAAGAGATTTGTTTACAAACCTTAGATTTCGAATGCCTAAACCACCCTGACTACTTGGCTTACATATTTGCTTCCATGCAATCCAACTATCTTATTTTTATTGCTCATGCATCCCCTTGGCACCTTCTTTTTATAATCACTCAAGATTGGTCAAATCAATAAACTTAATTTGACTAATATTTATCAACACAAAACTTAAAAATTGGTCGTGAGATCGTTTTCACTTTTGGGACAAAGACCTTCACATGTTGTCCATCACAAATATGGAATATGGGAGCTTGAGCCTAGAGGAGACAGCTCCTCATGTCTAAGACACATAAAAGAAAAGTGCTTAAGAATAGATACAAGAAAAGATACGAAAAACAATAAAGCAGCGGAAGTGAAACGTTTATAAGCGTTGCATATGGACCGTTACAAAGAAACAGTTGGGAAATATAGTTTTCACTTGCAATAGGTCTTTCGCAAGCACTCTCCAAAGCAAAATCTGCGACTCTCCTTTACAGTTCGCGACTGACCAGGGCAGGCCAATGTTCTTCGTCTTTTTCTTCACTGCAGCGGTACAGATATTTCCAACAACTCCGATTTTTCCGTTCTCCAACCTCTGTTAGGTCCCCAAACTCCCGATAATTATCGCTGAGACTAAGTTTTTGATCGGACCACTACTCCAATTTAATTTCTTCGCATGCATGTGTCAGTCGCTCACAAGTACTAAGTTCTTTTTTGCATTGCCGGGCTGGAAATATCGGGCTCAGACGATATGGAGCTCAATCACATGCTATTTGCCTCTGTTTAATTAGGATTGTTTCAGTTTGCTTATTGTTTTGAATTTCTTTTTAAACCACCCTTCAAACATATGGAGTTTGTAACCCCCTGTGAAAAATGAAGAAAATGTATGTCCTGGTATTATGTACACTAACTCGAAAATTTAGACATCAAATTGACATCTTTTTTGTTTGCAGACTTTACTTCACAAAGCTTTCAATTGGATCCCCTCCAAAAGATTTTCTTCTCCACGTTGATACGGGTAGTGATATTTTATGGGTCAACTGCGCCAAGTGCAGCCCTTGTCGTCTTACATATACAGATGACGATGTAAGTCTGCAAACTATTACTTATGCATTTTTTCAGTTAGAAACGTGCTACGGGAACAAATTAACGATTACATCCTTTTCTTTTTGCAGCCGACTCTGAAATTATATGACCCAACACTTTCTTCAACAGCAAGATTAGTTTCGTGTAGTAGTGATTTCTGCACCGAATATAGGAAAGGTCGACGCAATTCTGATTGTTCTTCAAATAAAGCTTGTGAATATGGCGTTGGATACGGAGACGGAAGTAAAACTACTGGATACTTTGTCTGGGATATCATTGGGTTAGATGTAGTTTCAGGAAATCTTCAATCGAGAATTGGAAATGCAGGTGTTACATTCGGGTAAGCCATAATTCAAATTCGGAGTAGATTTCATTTATAAAAGATAAACCAAATGTATAAACAAAGCAACTTGAGCACAGGAGTCAGGCCCATTTACAAAGAGGAGCAAAACTGTTAGCCATTGTTCATCACCGATTCACCAGTACCCACTTAGAGATTAGGTCTCTGAAACTAATGTGACTAAACCATGAATTCAGTGGAACCCGTAAATATATTAGTTTTTTTTGTTTTGTTTATCACCATTTCTCGATGTTTTTTCCTTCTGATTTCTTATATATGTTTATATTTAAAAAAAAAATTGTTTCTGAGACAGATGTGGCGTTAAGCAAACCGGAAAATTCAATCTCGACGGCCTAATAGGGTTTGGTGCTTCGAGTACATCCCTTATTTCACAGCTGGCTGCATCAGGTAATGTGAGGAAAAAATTTGCTCACTGCCTGGATGGTAGAAATGGTGGAGGAGTATTTGTTATCGGAGATGTAGTGCAACCAGCACTGCAAACTACCCCACTTGTTCCAAATGCGTATGTGATTTTATCAACTACTATATGTGATATTAATCTGAAATTATTCGTAATTAACATTAGTTTCATATATTGATATAATTTAAATTTTTCTTAGGCCACACTATAATGTATATATGAAATCCATTCAAGTTGGAAATAGTATTCAAGACATTTCCAAATTTGAAGCCGAAGCTGGAAAAGGGACAGTTGTTGATAGTGGTACAACATTAGCATATTTTCCAAGAGCAATTTTAGACCCACTAAAACAAATGGTATCAAAATTTCATAATTTATATGTTTTCTAAACGTTCAGTTCATAACTTATACGAAATTCTCACCTTACAAATTAATGTCTTTTTTTTTTTTTTATTATCAGATATTATCTAGTCAGCCCAACTTGACTACACACCTTGTTGAGGATTTCTTTGAGTGCTTTTATTTTGATAAAAGGTTTTGTTTTCTTGTTTTGTATACAAAAAAAAATCTCATTACCCGACATACCGACTAATATTAACATTAACTATTTTTTGATTACAGCATTGACGATTCATTTCCCAGCGTTACTTTTGGTTTCGAAAATTCACTCCAATTAAGTGTCTACCCTCGTGATTATTTGATCCAACGTGTAAGTAAAAGTGATTTAAAATTCAATGCATGTTAAATATGCTTTGATGATTATGTCTCTGTTTCACTCTCTTGTTAATTTTTGCTAACTACTGCATGATACATTGACAGAAAAATGAAGAGTATTGTTTGGGTTGGCAGGATAGTGGAATATTGAAATCCGATTTGATCATCTTAGGAGGTAATGTAAAGCGTAACTTATAATTGAAATTAATGGAATATGATATTGTAACAAACACCCATAAATACAAATAACTAACATTCAAGTTAAGCTTCTTCTACCCTTGATACAAGGAAGAAACAAAGATTTTAGGTTCTTATAATAATACTTCAAATTTATACCAACGTTCTAATTACAGGCATCTCATCTCTTACAAGTTGTAATTTCTACCTAATACAAATAGGAAATAGTAACTTGGTGGAGGCTCTTCTCTTAAGAAGGATTAGGATTGTTATGTTCCTCTTTTCTGAACAAGCCAAAACTGATCCATTCATATACTTATCCAAAAAAAACCTTGCAATTAAGTTTATTAATATACATGTACGCCGCCATCGTTTGTATATGTGCAGATTTAGTGCTAAACAATAAGTTGGTATTATATGATGTTGAAAACCAAGTTCTTGGATTATCAGAATATGACTGTAAGTATTAGTTCGTATTTCTATTTACATGTGACTTCTGGATTTTATTATTAAACAAAATTCTATACTCTATATTAATTTCAGGCTCTTCAACCATAGGACTGAAGGATGATATATCTGGAGTTGTAAATCAAGTAGCCGGTTGGAACAATCTTTCATCTTTGCCTGCTCTTCACCATAAGGATATATCGTTTTCGCCCGCTCTTTGCCATTTGGATTTTGGAATGGTTGTCAAGTTATTTTTACTATCTTTATTCATGTTGTATAATTGTCTTTAGAGTTCGCGAATAATATTTGTATTTTAAGAAAAAATAAACTAAAACGACCCAAATGTAAATCCATGATCATATATCGCACAAATCCTTCTCAAGTATTGTTGTATCAATTTCCTTCCTTGGTGTCCTTAAATACTTTCCAAGATAACTTCCAATATGTGTATCAACATTTTAATAGTTATTCCGAGTAGAATTAGAGAAAAGATGGGAGTACGAAACAAATCAATTATCTTCCATTCCAGTTTATACTAGAGTAAATCTCATTTCACCAAACTTACCCTTTTTTGACACGTTAATGGACTAGATATCATGAATTCGATATGGTATCTGGTTCTTTCGATATATGCTGCTAAAAACCAAGGTGCTAGTGTTTCCTTTTGATTGGGAAGAAGTCTCTTGGAGAAATAACTAGTTTCAAGTAAAGGATTCAATTTGTGTCTTTTTCTCCTCGTATGAAAAGTAATTGTCCCGTCAGCTTTAATTATTGACTGTGATTAATGTTTTCTTTTCTTTTTTACTTGAGATATCATGCATGCTCGATAACGCCAAGACTGTACTGGATTTTTTGTTCTTTCGGTTAATTTATATACCCATATACATGTTAAGGTTCATTAAAAAAAATAATTTTTGGCATTGGAAACAAGATTCGTTTGTTTTATTGCATTGAAAATAGTGATTTTTTGCTTTGGGAACAAGATTTAATGTTTTTAGTACAAGAAAAACCAATTTATAGTAGAATAAGACCAAAAAAAAAAACACAGTTTCCAATGAAATAAAATAATTCTTTTTGAAACCTACAAGTTAACATAAGCCCTTTCCCAAATATGTAGAACTCCAATTTATAAATGAAAATTTTCCCTAATTACCAAATTCATGCTTTAGAGATTTGTTTTCATTTATTCTTTGTTTTCTTTTATGTTAATGATGTTTAGATGAATGCAAAAAGGGACACAATAGTGTGATGCTTAATGTTTTTCTGGTTAATTTCCTCATCATTGTATTAAATTACAGTAATTCTAGAAGAACCGTTGTAAAAACAATGAAAATCACCGCTCTTCACCGGATTTAAGAGTTTGTGGTCCCCCAAAGGTGAGTTTAGCAGGGCACACATATATTGCTCCTCGGGAGTTTCAGCGGGTTGAGACACATTAAATTGTGTTCCGACCTAGTGATTTTTTTCCTTTTATTTTTTGATTAACCAATAACATGAGACATAGATCGAATATGAATAAATCACCATTGATGTATAGATAACATTATTATTGTTATTACATGATTAGCCAATAACATGAGACATAGATAACATTATTATTTTAATTTCTTGTTTGCTTCTGAACATGAATAAATCACCATTGATTAGTAGGTCCCTTATATTGTTATTACATGATTAGCCAATAACATGAGACATAGATAACATTATTATTTTAATTTCTTGTCTGCTTCTGAATATGAATAAATCACCATTGATGTATATTTCCAAATGGCCCAGCAGATTGACATTCCCATAGCCAGAGACGCCTCATTATCGTTTCTACTGAGTAAGAGATCCATTAGGTTTGTAATAGTCATCTGGTTGTTTCCTTGTAGTCTTAAACCTAATGGAGAAGCAAACCATACATCTCGAGCCAATTCACAATGAACCAGGAGATGATCTACTGATTCTTCTTCCTTAGTGCAAATGTTGCAGATTGTTGAGACTCCAGTAATAAACTTTCCTCTCCTCTTTGAAACAGCAAGGCCATTATGTAAGGCTTTCCACATGAATATTTTTATTTTTGGGGCAACTTGTTTCACTGCAAATAACTTCTTCCAAAGGAAAGTGTTTTCACTAATTGTAGAGGACTCACCTTGTTGGTCATGGTACAACCTCTGGAAATATTGAGGTGTAAAATTGCCATGGGTGGTGAACTTCCAAATGAGTTTATCTTCAACTGTGTATTTGGAGAGATCAGTAGAATCTGACTGCAGATATGATGATCTTCAAATTGTTGGAGAGCATGTGCATTCCATTGGCCTGTTATGTCATCAATTAATTCACCAACTATTTTAAGCTCCAAATTTTCACCTTCTGATCTGACTTGAGGAGAGCCTTGGATAGTGGGTATCCAGGGATCAGTGAAGATGCTAATATTCTTTCCATTGCCTACAAGCCAAAGGCATCCTTTTTTCAGTTCATCTCTACTGTCAAGCATTGCAGCCCAAGTAGTAGAACAATGTTGAATCTTTTTAACCTCCCAGAAAGAATCCATTCTCAAGTATTTGGCTTTCATAATTTGTACCCATAATGAGTTGTGTTCTTGCAATAATCTTCATGACAACTTATCAACAAGGGATAGTTTTAGATTAAAGAGAGATCTTAAACCCAATCCTCATTTTTTCATACGCATATTGAACCATTCATATCTTAAGAAATGCGTCCTTCTCTTGTCTCTTGAATGAACGCACCAGGAATCTCTTACAATAAGGGTCATCTTGTTGAGTACAGTCTTTGGAATCATACTTGTTTCCATGAAGTAAACTGGAATGAGTGCTAAGACAAATTGGATAAGCACTGTTCTTCCTATATGAGATAAAGTGTTTTTCTTTCTACCTGACAAAGCTGCATCAAATTTTTCAATGAGAAAGTTATAATTAGCTAGAGACTATGTTTCCTTGTTGTAGAATCTTCACCCCTAGATACTTTTCATCATTGGCCATCTTTTTAACTCCAACACCCGGATGATTTCTTCAGCATATGTATCTGGAACAATTTTACTGAAGTGAACTGATGAGTTTGAGTAGTTAAAAAGTGCCCTGATAAAGTGTAATATTACTACAACACTGTAGTGATAGAATTTATGGTTATGTGGTGCCAAATAACATGATGTCATCTGCAAACATGATGTGAGAAACACTAGGTGCCCATCTGTTGAGTTGGTACCCGCTGTAAGATCATTCCATTTCCATTTTGTTAATAATACCTGACAAAGAATGAGAATAGATGATGAACATATATGGAGATAAGGGGTAGCATTGTCTTATACCTCTTTCCCCTCTGAATAGACCTTCAGGCTGACCATTGATAAAAATAAAAAAGGAGGAGGTATTCACACAGCTTATAATAAGAGCATGGGATCTATCTGTGATGCCAATGTTTAAGAGAGCTTGACTTAAAAAATCCCAGTCCACTATATCATATGCCTTACTCATGTGCAGCTTCAGAGCAAATGAACCTTGAGATGTATTTGAATATTTCATAGAGTGAAATAGTTCCTTGGAAATTACAATGTTATCCAAGATCTTCCTTCCGGGTACACATGCTGACTGGTTCTTCTCTATGAGGTTGTCTAGAAAAGGACTTAATATGTTGGTTAGGATCTTGGTAACTACCTTATACAACACATTGCAAAGAGCAATTGGCCTGGAATCAACAACAACTTCTGTTGTTTTCTTCTTAGGTATGAGAGCAAGGTATGTGTGGTTCATTCCAGGGGGGATTGTTGAGTATCTGAAACATTCTTGGATCAGGTGCACAACTTCTTGACCTACCACTTCCCAACATTTTTTGTAAAATAATGCTGGATAGCTATCAGGTCCTAGTGATTTCAGTGACCCCATCTTCTTCACTACATTGAAGATATCTTCAAAACTAGAGATTGAGCTAAGGTGCCTGCAATCATCTTGATTTAATCTATTAGCATTATCCAGAGCTAGAGCTCTAGGATTTAGATTAGAATCTTTTGTCAACATACCTAAAAATGGTTAATGAGACTATCTCTGATCTACTCAGGATTAGAGATCCACTCATTATTTTGATTTTTTAAAGCAAAGATCTTATTTTTGCTCCTTCTGTGAAAAGTAGAGACATGGAGTACTTGTGTATTTTTATCATTGGAAGGCTCCCATTTTGATTTGTTTCTTTGCTTCCAAAACATTTTGTCTCTTCTTTCAAGAGTGATGATGTTGTCTCAAATAGCTCTTTCTGCTTCCCTTATGTTGGAGCCCATATACTAGACTTCTAAAAAGACCTTATGTTCTTTTTCCCTTTTCTTTTCAAGTACCGTGCAAAATTTTCGTGAATGTTTTATGCAAACCATAGAAATCAACTTTATGCCATATACTTGAACAAGTTCATTCTAAAATCACTATTTGTTGGAAATAGTAAACCAAGACTATATTTGTTGGAGCAACTAGTTGAGGTTGACACGGTGTGTCATATTTGGAAATCAATATTGCTTGCGAATCAAGTTATTTTTGTTCTAGAAGAGTTCTATTTTAGAGTTTAAATTATATTAGGAAATTGTCTTTGCTTAGTCATCAAGTTTGTTAAACTATAAATAGGATATTGAGCCATGAGAATTTGAACACCGAATTGATTACCAATGTAGTCGTTTTATTGCTTCCGTGTTTGTGCTCTCCTCTCTTTTGCTCGGTTCAACACTGTTCGAGCCATTAAAATGAATGAGAATCTTTGATCAGATAAAAGATTAAAAAAAGACGATAATTAATGTACCCATAACAAAAGAGAGAACTATTATGACTTACATAACCTAAATCGTGTTCTAGAAATGTTGAAAAAAAAAGAGTCCAAATTTGTAAGCTCCTCTAAAACCGGGGTGCACATTCGGGCTCATATTATTGCATGAGTTATTTGGTCAAAACTACTTTGACTGCACACTCTTACATAGTTTTCCTTTTGAACCATGTAATACAAAACTGCCCTCTTTCTTCCTCTGTTCTTCTCGTTTTGTTTCAAAATAGTAATCAGGGTTGGATAATCATTGTTCTTTCAACAAAACAAAAGAAAACAAAAAAACATAAATCTTCTTTAGTTTATTTGGAGATGTCTTTGATCTTTCATTTTTCTTTTGGATCTGCTAGGGTTAAACCACGGGGGAAAAGATTATCGGAAGAAACCAAGATTTTATGCCAAGGTCTATTTGGATTAGGATTTTTCAATTGGGTATATGAGATTTAATCAGTTGGGTATCTCGATATTAGTATATGACCATCATAAATGGTCCACCAAAATTTACATCCAATGGTAGTTAATAGAGACTTAATCACCTATTTGGTATGAAATATTAGATTTATCAGAAACCAAATTAAAATGGTGATCAATTGTCATTTTAGGTAGGAGATTTAATCAGATGAAAGTTCAACACTTCAGAAATCATCAGACAGCGAAAATAATGGCCAAAAAAACTACCAACACCCATAATCTATATCAGATTCATTGATGAAAACTTGGTTTGATAAAGATCCAAAAATAGGCCACCATTTGATGAATTCTTTCTCCATTTTTTTTTTTTGTCGATCGGCAAAGATTATCAAATGTTACAACAAAGGATTTCATCTCTGTTAGTGGTTTCTTTCATCTTCGATACAATCAGTAAACTTAATGCTTAAAATTTTGTTTTAGACAAATATCCGTGAAGGAAAGCCTATGATTCAATTGCGAAAAAAATTGGATAATCAGTTCTTGTATTTATGCTTTTTAAATGAAATAAAAAACGTATTAAAAAAAAAAGTATGAGAAAAAAGATTTAATCCAAGCTTAAAAAAGTTGATTCATTTGAAATTGATGCTTCAACGATTATCAAAGATTTTTTGTCAAGAAACTTAAGCATCAGTGATTTTGTTAAGAAGAAGAAAAGATACTTTAAAAGAAAAGAAAAATGCTTCGGAAGTGTAACAAAAACCAAAACCACTGGTAGCAATTTTATCGAATAATAAGAGCCGAAACGTGCATCCCGGCTTTAGAGGGTGCACAAATTTGGATTTTTGAAAAAAAAAATGTATTGTTAAAAATTAGAATCGCGTGGCGGCTTGTAAGTGGTTAGGAAATGAACGTAGGGGGATTTATGGGATAGAGGTTCTGGAGCCGAAGAAAAGGGGATAAAGTAGATCCATCATTTATTTTATTTTCATTATTATTGCAAAGACAAGACTAGAGATCCATCAACGATAACAGCAACAAGGGTGTAGCGTTACAACTGCGAATCGGTTAACATCAATCTTCTCCTCACCATTTGATGAAGCAAAAGGACTCAAACAACTGCCTCGATGAAAACCTAGTCGTATACATTTCTTATTACAAGTATCATCATCATCATTAACACAATAATCTCTCATGTCATTACATTGTTGATCTGCTGCTGCTTCTGCAACATCTACATAACCGTACAAGCAACGTGCATCCATTAGTCAGTTAATCGTTATCAATTTGAATAAGGTTACATCTAAGATTTCAATTGAAAGTATATATACATATATATATATATATATATACTAACCAGTAATTGGTCTTGCAGCTGCCTCGGCGGAGTAGGAAAAACCCAGAAGAAGCAAGCATAAACTCAGAGCCACAACTAGCTGAATAGTCTTCAAACTGGACATCTTCGTTTGAGATTTGGGGGTAGGATTTGACTGGTAGTCTTTAAAAAAATTAGATTGTTCATGCAACCAATATTTATAGCGTCTTTTCAGGTTCACAGTAGATGAATTCAGAATTCAAGGTGCATGTGCATGTGAAGTTTCCTCACACACAATATCTGTTTTGTTTAATGCATAAGATATCACATTTACTTCAGTGTCTTGTGCTGTAATGCATGATAGATGAAGATAGTTATTTCCTTAGTTGGATTGATCAAGTTTTTATTATGTAAAGTTTTTCATAGAATTTTGTATTTAGGAAACTAAATTGTACAGTATATAATGTGTTTACTTTCTTTTATTTTTGGTTCCTCCTAAATATGTAAACATGCATTATTAAGAATGATAAATTTTATCTGTAATCTCCTGTCCATATAATCAATCAATTCTAATAAACGCATTAACTCCTTAACATTTTCAGGATCTCCTACGAGATACTACTATCAAATACTCACTGGTGACGATATTCCTTTAAGTTATATCACTGGTGTGAAATTGAAGTTTTAAGACTGCCAAGATTAATCATCGGTAGTTGTGATCTGTCTTTTATCTGTAGTAAAATTTGCCAAGACTGGTCATCGGTATTCGGTAGTATAATATTGTTTCTTTTACAGTTCTTTTTAATAAAATCTGATTTTCATATACCCAAAACCATTACTATTCAATATTATAATTCGAAGCCATTACAGAGCAATAAGATGAGTGCAAATCTATAAACCGATAAACGTTATAAAAAGGGTACCGTGTCTATTGCTTGTGGAATATTCAGGAACACGAAAACTAAATGGAAATCACATCAATATAAATTATATAAACCCATGATACAAACTCAAAACGTCTTGCAAGTAAACCCGACGCGTTAACCGACAGGGAGCCCAAGGATCTTTTGTAACTTCGGACTACAGAAGAGAATATCAGGTAAAAAACTTCGGAACTCTGTCATATTCACACCCAGTAATTTTCTTCTTTACATCCGTTCATGGCCTGATGGAGGAGATATCATTTCACTTATAGACCAGAAAGATTTTTAACTATTTGTTCTGTCTTTATTTTGAGCATTCCTTGCTGATAATCATAAGTCAAGAAAGTAGCTTATAGAACATGATTCCAAATTCTCGATATGGTTGAAGGGGCAGCTAATCGGGGTACGATACATGGAATGGATATCATATCAGAGGAAACTGAAAAAGTCATGAGTAATGGGGTGGATTATGGGAATGGTAGCGTGTCAAGTGTTGAGAAAGATCAAAAATTACCTCGAGCAAAGTCAAGGGTGCAAGAGACAAACACTGTGCAGTCAACTACATACTCTACGCCAGCAAATTATTGGTCCTTCGTGTGCTTTTGTTTGGAGCTGGACACTAGGTGATGTTCTGTTTAATCCTCAGAGAGGTGGCAACTTTGTTTCTACCTTAAATTGTTTATAGACCAATGGATTTGGTAAGTTATTTAAACCGAAGACCAATGGATTTGAATCGGTAATGTTTCTCTATTTTCATCAAAATTGTTTCTACCCTCAATCGGTTTTAGGCCTAGTGTTAAGGTCTAATAAATTCTTTCAACACATTCTTACCTGTCGAGAGGCTTGTTGCAGATTAGCAAGATGTGGGTTGGTAATTACTGACGCAGCCTGATGTAATCGCAAACAAAAGCACTAATAGGACTATGATTTTAATGAGGATAGGGAGTTATTTTGTTTTAAGAGGACGGACCATATAAGATATGGTAAGATTTCCAGTATATCAACGATATGTGTCGGAAGGGTTACAAAACTAAAAGTTAGCACAATGTGGTCTTCATTAGTGTAATGGCGAACATTTACTAGAAGCAAAAGTTATGTTCATGCAGCATCTTCAAAACTTAGTATTATCATGTTATATCTTCCTCTCCCTACTTAAATCCTGCAACAAGTTACGTAAACAGAACTTCTTTGTACAGATGATTTATTTATGGTGCTTCATCTGTGCTTTCAAAGCTGGCTTCTATACATTTTGTACCCATGGATAGATATTTTCGATGAATCTCAGAGAAGCTTTCACTAAGTTCAACTGTATTTATTTCTAGAGAAAGAAATTATTAATTCAATGAATTTATGGCTTATTATTTTGCTCATCTAATTTTTTTTCAATATGTTACGTTAAGGTCTTTGGAGCAGATGTTTCGGTGGTGCATATATCATTTAATTTCTCATCTCACGATCTCTCTTGAAAAAAAAATAATCCGTCTTTGTTTCTGGTAATACTATTCATAATTTACAAGCTATACTTGAAGGTCGTGATTTGGACCAATTACGTGAGTTCTTCCATAGCTGCGCGGAAGTGTTTTCAACTTAACAATGGGTAGGTCAGATTCACATGCTGACTATGTAATCAGTAGTACGAACAATGCAGGAACCCATTCCCTTATAATTATTGACAAAAATGTCAGTAAACTGGTACTTGAACCATAGAGGTTGCGTATTCCCAAAGTTGTTTTGACAGAGCAACAAAAAAGATTCGAGAAAGATGTCTGAATTCTACGCAATCATGTATTTAATCCACAAGTTTTCATGAGATCTTGCTTTTGTAGAATTCAAAATTTAAAATGGTTTTTACAATCTTGTTATAGAAGCACAACAATCTAATTTAATCACGTTTTCTTATCTAATAATCGATTTAGAATTGATAGCTCTTCCCTTCTGAATTCTGTTTAAAATTAGGACTCAATACTACAATGAGTACAGAAATCTAAAAACTATCCATTATTTTTTTTCTTCTTCTTATTGACATTGGAAAGACAAGACTAGATATCCATCAACTTACAGAGTGACCCTAAGCTACTGACGAGGACAGCAACAACCGAACAGAGTTACAACTGCAAAGCGGTTGACAACAATCTTCTCCTCACCATTTGATGCAGCAGGAGGACTCAAACAAAAGCCTCCACCATAACCTTTTGATTGGCATAACTTAATACACTCGGCATCCTCAGCACAATGAACTTTGAAGAGGTCACATCGTTGTTCATTTGCTGCCGCTCCTGCAACATCTGCGTATAACCATGCATCCATCAGTCAATTGATCGTTATTAACTTATATAAGATAAAATTTGAGATTTCAATTGAAGTATATACATATATACTAACCAGTAATTGGTCTTGCAGATGCCTCGGCAGAGTTGGAAAAACCAAGAAGAAGCAAGCATAAGCTCAGAGCCACAACCAGCTGAGTAGTCGAACTGGACATCTTCATTGAGATTTTGGGGGTCGGATTTCAGTGGTAGTCTAAATTGGATCGTTCATGCAAATATTTATAGTGGCTATATCTCTGGTTCACACTATATGTTAGGATTCAAGGTGCATGTGAAGACTATTTCCTCACACGCAATATCTTTTTTTTTTTTTTTTTCGAGAATAATATCTCTTTTGTTTAAATGCATAAGATATCACATTTATTTCAGTATCTTGTGTAGTATGAAATATATGCATATCAATTAACTTGCTTAGAAAAGGAAGGAAGAAGTCTAGCCAGCTGCTTGTGATGAAGATCATTATTCCCTCAATTAGATTGATCAGGTTTTTATTAAGTACTAAAAAATTTCATAAAATTTTGTATTTAGGAAACTAAATTATATACGTTGTTTATTTTCTCTGATTTTTGGTTCCCCCTAAAATAAATATGTAAACAACGTTCTAAGATGATCCTTTTTTCCTCTTCTTCCTTCACGGAAGACATAAATCTCCTTTCCATAAACAAGTATGATAAGACGTACTTCGCATTAACTTCTTAAGATTTTCAGGATCTACGAGATTTTTCTTTGGTCCGTAAAGAAAAGAATTATGAAGGAGAACCCAAGAAAATGAAGGGTCTCAAATCTCAATAGGGCTGTATAGAATACACCCATATCCGCAAAGTTGAGCCGATGCGTCGCATAAGCATATTTGGTCTACTTGGTTGGTAAGACGTAGTCATATCATTCCACCCTCTGGAGTGAGAGTTTTCCTTTATATATGCACAAAAGGCTCCACAATGAGGAGATCATATGTGGAGAAATAAGATTGATTTATCATCCTTGATTTCCATAGATCAATAGCTTCTATCACTTAAAAAACCGTCAGAAGTTGCCTATACTTAAACGTCACAAATTATCCCGGAATCTGCAAAGAATGCCGGTATTATCTGGTATTATATTTCCAAATTACTCTGAACTCATTCAATAGATGCAAAATGTTGCAAACAGCTACACAGCCGCCCCACCTTGACCATCATGGTCTCCCTAGTCCCTGCGTTGACATAATCGAAGCAGCCAACCTCTTCGGCCACAGTGTAGGTTTGAACCAAATTCCTGATGGAGAACAGCCCATTAAGAAGGCCCGCCGTGCAAAAATGAAAGTAAACAGCTGAATGCCCGCCGTGCGAAAATGGAAGTAAATAACCGAATGTGTAGATTTTGTAATGTAGAGGCTTTGTTGTTAGGCTACATTCTGCAATTCTTAGGAAATTCGATAAACAAGGGACAACGTAAATTTGAAATCTTAATGGCCTTCGTATTTGTTTTTACGTAAACCTAAAGTTTTTCTGTACTGCGTTTTTAGATGGTTGCATACGAAGAAGTTATGATGAAGAGGTTTTCTGTGGATATTGTGTTTGTTTGATGCTACTTTTTATAATAAACTTTGCAGAAACCCATCATAATTACAAGAAGCAATTAATTAACCTAGCATTTTTAGGGGCGACAGAAAAGAATTAGGGTTAAGCACGAAAGACAAAATAGATTGAAAATACTTGTATACCCCTTCATAATCGGTAGTTTAGGTTTTTTTAACTACCGATTGCAAAATCTCATTTTTGGGACAACTCTATATTCGGTAGTTATATGAACTATTTTGACTACCGATTATAGGCTCAACCAAATTAGAAAAATAGAGGATTTTTGCAAAATCTCATTTTGGGGCAACTTTATATTCGGAAGTCAGGATACCTTCATTTACTACCGATTATAGGCTCAACCAATGCAGTTGAAAAGCTCGGTGCGGGCATGAATACAATGCGGTGACGCTATACGAGTGCAGGGGGTCCAGGGCGTAGCTCCCTCCTCCCGTAAATAACCTATACAGGGGTTCGCAAAATCTCATTTTGGGGCTACTCTATATTCGGGAGTTAAATAACCTAAATTCCCTACCGATTATGGTAGGATATTTGCCAAAGGTCTACTTTAATCGGGAGTCAAGATAACTTTATTTACTACCGATTATAGGATAGTCAAAATTCAAAAGATAAAGGATTTTACTTTATATTCGGAAGTTATACAAACCAAATTTACTCGATTGTTGATTAACTACCGATTGTATAGTTATCTACCGATTGAAAAAGGGTAGTTTGGGATTAAAAAAAACGCCCAGAAAATAACTCTACCGATTGTGAAATAACCTACCGATTATGACAGTTTTTGTCGTTTTGTGTCGCCCCTAATTCTTTTGGGGTCGCCCCTAAAGACCCCAGGTTAATTAATCCTGAAGTGACAAATTGCATAGAATTGGGAAACTTATTTTCTCCCTTAAGTTACTTAAAACCGAAGAACAATGGATTTGAACCGGTAATGTTTCTCTATTTTCATCAAAACTGTGTCTAAACTCAATCGGTTTTACTTAAATTCTTGCAGATTAACAAGATGTGGGTGGATTTGGACAAATTCTGGAGAAACTATGATCTCGCTGGAAACGCCTACCGCATCTTATATGTTGTTCCATCTTCCTCACCCTACTTAAATCCTGCAACAAAATCTGTAAACAAAAGTTCTTTCTAAATATGCTTCTTCATCTGGGTTTTCAAAGCTGTCTTCTAGAAATTTGTACCCATGTAAAGATATTTTTGAATCTCAGAGGAGCTTTCACTAAGTTCAACATGTATTTAATTCCAGAGAAATTTTTTTACTATATTAAGGACTTTATGGCTTTTTATTTTGCTCATCTAAATTATTTTCAATATGTTCTGTTGATGTTTCGCTGGTGCATATCGTCTGAGTCTGTGGTGCCTAATTCTCTTCGTTTCTCATCTCACGATCTCTCTTGAAAAAAATTATTCAGTCTTTGCTTCTGATAATATTATTCTTAATTTACAAGTTATACTTGAACGTCGTGATTTTGACGTTCTTTCATAGCTGTACGAAAGTGTTCTGAAATTTCCATTAACTTACAATGAGTAGGTCAGGTTCACATGTGGTGGAGACTATGTGTTAGAGTATATGATTGGTAATAATAAATTATATGGAAAGTTTTAGTATTTAAGGTTATATTTAGTATTTGATATATTTAGTATGAATTAATTTACAAGTATTATTCTTGCATACCAAGTTACGGTATCCCTATATATACCCTATGGGTTCTCAATGTAAAATATACCATTCAATAATAAAATTCTCTTTTATCTTTATATCTCAAGTTCCTCGACTTGGTATCGCAGTTCGATGGGACTAAAGGTGCCCACCTTTGTTTTCTTTTAACCTAGCGTAGTCTCCAATGCTACCGTCAATGGATCTTTCCTCACTGCAATATGATTAGTTTTTCTTATTAGGTTATTTTTAGGTTCAAAAAAAAAAAAAAAAAAAAAAAAAGTCCGTTAGTTTTTTGCCAAATCCCTAATTTTCCACCACAACCACCTTTTTTACGTCCTACTTCCACTTTCTCTTCCACCTCCCCATCTCAATCACCAACTTCTCAGATCCACTTCAACAACGGTTCAAGTTCAAACCCCACTTTCCTTTCACCACCCACCACCCTATCCAAGTTGCCATGTTTCCACTTCTTCTTTTCTTTTCTTTTCCATCTTTCTTTTGCATACGTACAATACTCCCACTTCTTTTGTTCATTAATTAACTCCCATCTATCACCTTTTCTTCCTCCAATTCCTTTCCTATTATTCGTCGTATACATCAATCACTTAGTTAATTATTCCGTTTCCACAATTGCCTTTTCCCCCTCAACTGTCCAACCACCTTCTTTCTTGATGTTTCTCCACGTTTGTGACCCCCGCGCTCTTATCAAACAATTAATTAATCTCATCCGTCGTTTTCCCATCTCCCACAGGTTTGAAGCTCAACTTGCACAAGACTTCAACTTTTCTAATCCCAATTTTGTGTGATATTATCTCTTTTATCTTATCGATGGTTCTTATATGCTCTATCAATGGTTCATTATTTTCGCTATTTTGGCGGTTCTCTAATCAGTATTCTTTTTAATGCGATTGCTTCTTCTAATATTTCTCATGCGTTATTGGCACCGCACTTCATCAACAACTTTTCAAGACCAATCTCATGTGATTTTAATCCCCATGAGATTGAGGGAGGGTGTTAGAGTATATGATTGGTAATAATAAATTATATGGAAAGTTTTAGTATTTAAGGTTATATTTAGTATTTGATATATTTAGTATGAATTAATTTACAAGTATTATTCTTGCATACCAAGTTACGGTAGATCCTATATATACCCTATGGGTTCTCAATGTAAAATATACCATTCAATAATAAAATTCTCTTTTATCTTTATATCTCAAGTTCTGACTCTATGTAAACAGTAGTTACGTACAATACAGGAACCCATTCCCTTGTAATTGTTAACAAAAATGTCAGTACATACGTAATCTGAATCTTGAATCATAGAGGTTGTAGATCGCAAGCTGTTTTTGACAAGAGCAACAAAAAAGATTCGAGAAAGATATCTCGAATTCTATGCAAGCAATTATATGGTATGGAATGTGTATGTTAAGGTACTGCAGTGAATCGTATTTCTCCATTATACATAATGTTCCAGAAGTGAATGTTTGCAATGATTACAAATTCACTGATATGGAGCTGCTTAATAGGTTATTAGTTAGCTTGATGAATGATTTCAGGGCCGTCTTAAGGCATAGGCGAGCTAGGCGGCCGCCTAGGGCCCGAATTGTTGAGGGCCCAAAAAAAAGTTTTGTTTACAAGCCAATTGTAACAGATATAGGTGTTACTAAATGATTTTGTCACATTTATTAATGAAACAGACACACCGTGAGCTTATAATTGTTATAAAATGTTTTGTGACAACTATAAGCATCACCAAGTATCTCATAGCATTCGATTTTTTGAATGTTTATGCCAAGTTGAAAGTTTACAAATCGAGAATCTAGCCTAAAAAAAATGCAAAACTATCTCTTTCTACTACCAAACTAAAATGAAAATTACGCTTCAAGAGTATAAACTTATTCTCCCAAACTAAAAATTTGCCTCCATTCTTGACTTCATATCTCATAAAAGGGCTCAAAATTCTAGTTCACTTATGGCACCTCAAATCAGAAGACTACCTAATGATTTGATAGCGGAATGTTTCAATAAAATCATGTCATGGAGATTTGACATTTAAGTTTCATAAAACAAGGGTTTGTATAATTTTACTTTTGATTTGTCTAGCAGCATATCGACTGCAACACGTGCCTCCGAAAGATTTTTTCCGGTTGGTTAAGATGATGCAATGGAAAAAAGTGTGGAAGAGTTAAAGAGACTGTACCACCTCCATCATCTGAAGTACTACTAATCTCCACTCTACCAATGAGACGTCAAACACTCAAACATGATTCATGAAAACGCAGTATGGGAAGTTGTAATTTTAATCAAACTTGTGCTTATGGAGTATTTAGTGCGTGTAATATCTTTGATCTGTGATAAGACAAGGATTCTAAATTTGAAATGGTTGTTAGTTAGTAGATGTATTGTGCAAATGTCGATATCATACGCACAAGATAATTTCTGACAGATTATTTTAGGGCCGTGTGATCTGTCTTAATTTTGGTATTCTCTAAAAAGCAAGTTTGTTGGATTTTCAGATATTATCGATTCGAAGGTCACTCGGACCCTGATATCCTCTATGTTTTATCACTGTTATTTAGATTATTGGATTTTTTACGTCAGCCTTTACTGTTATTTTGGACTTTGGGCTAATACAATGAAGAAACCATCATGTACATTACGAAAATATACGAATACAAAGTCGAAATTTAGAACCATATATAAAAACTTCCTTCAAGTGATAAAAGAGCAATGTTGAATACGACATTCATTGTGAAGTGTCAGTGATGTGTAATGGATGGCTCATATCATTTTGCCTATTTTGAAGGAACTTCAAATGCATAAGGCTTAGTCCTATGGGAGAGATATTTAGCCAGATCTTAGATTTGGCCATCCACGCGGATCGACAACCTCCTAAGTCTTGGGATAGCCAATCTAGAAATAATAAACGCTTCTAACCATTCTAGCTTTAACGCCTAACCGTTCAACATTTCTCTCTAAGATTTCTCTCTCTCCACCTTTTTCATTTCTCTCTCCACAATTTTATTTTTTAAAACAATTTTTTATCTCTCTCTACCTTTTCCTCTCTCTCTCCCCCACCTTTCTCTCTCTCTACCTTTTCCTCTCTCTCCATCCACTCACGTTTTTTTCTTTTTTTCTTTTTCATTTTTTCCATCAACGAGATGGTTCAATTTTTGTATTTTGAGTCATTGCACTGTTCGAGCGTTCAAATTCACCGATAAAGGAAGCGCGAAAGCAAATGCTAGAGAAAGTGGCTGAGTTGAGTGGCAACTTTTTTCTCACAATTATTTCATGATTTGCAACACTTTTTGGCCAATCTAGCACTCCAAACTCTCCCATAGGACTTAGCCTAAACAACAAAAAGTCTCACTCAGAATCTCCTTGTTTTGGTTTGTAATTAACATCTGGCCATCACCAATAATTGCTCTTTTATATTTTATTTTTTTTTTGGTCACCAACAAAATTAATGTACTCACTATATATATACCTGGCGAGATTGGGGTATACCCAAACTAATTGGGGTATACCCAATGAGACAAAATAGGGTCATTTTGAAGTAAAAGAGGTCACCCCTTAACCAAATATTTTCAAAATGGCAAAATTTTCGTTTAATTAACCTAAAATTTTGATTAGATTAATTAATTAAGTTTTAAATTGATTGAATAGATTAAAACTTATGAATTTTAAGTTATGAAATTTTGTTTTTAGTTGAACTTTTGTGGGATGATTTTTGATGATTTTTTTTTTTTTTTTGAGAATATCTCTTGCAATCTAAAAATGAAAGCACACAACCGAAATACTTTAAAAGGGGATTGTGAATTCCGTTATATGAAATCATACTCAAAATCAAAGAATAAATCAACACTTTGCCCGAAAATATGAAAAGTCACAAGGTCGACTAATGAAGATCATCTTTGCCCAAAGTGTTTCAGTAAAGATCTTCACCGTCACACCTCACGCCAAAAGTTGTTATAAGGTCTTCATCGCGACCTCGCCGGCCAAAAGGAGCAAGATGATCTTCATCGCTTCGACCTTGCCACTTTTGTTTTTTGACACACAGAGATGACATAAAAAATTTTATCGCTTCAAGGATTCAAAAATACCCTTCCCGTTTTTCACGGAAGGTATTCAAAAAATACCCTTCCTACCAGATTAATCGGGTAAGGTATTCCAAAAATACTCCCCGTCAAGCAGAAAATTTACAACACACATGGTTATATGAAAAGCTCTGCAAGATATGCATGTGTTACGTACTTGCTGCCAAAAAAAACACGTAAATCATAATTTTTTGATTTCTAACCTAATATAACAATCAAATCACACAACACAATGATGGGTTTGAGTTTAAACATCATTTATAGTCTTTTTTCATCATAGAGTCAACAATTTTTTTTTGGAAATCAAAGTTGAAGATTTTTATATGGCTCTTGGTTGATGGAAGATGAAGATGAAGAAGAAAGAGAAGATTAAGAGTTGGTTAGTTTTTTTAATTTTTAGGGTTAATGAAATTAAGAAATGAGTTTATTTTTAAAATTTAATTAGTTCAAGGGTATTAAAGTAAAATCACACTTTTTAATAATGACACACCATGTCCCCTTGAAATTGGGTATACCCCAATTAGTTTGGGTATACCCCAATCTCGCCAGGTATATATACATCTAATCTTTGGTTTTTCTACCTATCTATTGTCTCTATTCCTTAAACCTTTGTGAGAATCCTGATCTGCCTATCTATCATGGTGGACGTTCAAATTGAAATATCTGTTTCTCCTTATATGTTTCATAATCTATGCAGGTAAATATATATTAGTAGATATAAAGTTCGTAATTAAATAACTGATGATGGTTACCTTATGATCTCATAAGCTTGGCATGCATTTTCACCTGGCTAGTTTATGATAGAAACTGCAAAAGGCTAGGTGGGCGCATACAAATTTAAGCTGTTCATATGCATGAAATTTTATTTTCCAGAATGATTACTTGTTTAGCTCAGAACTTTGTTTTTGTTTTTGTTCCGAATTGGGCATATTATTTCTAAATTTTATACTTTTTGTGTCTATTTTCACACACCACAATCAAATCTAACAGGAAGGTATATACGCCTGCCATTTGCATAAATGAAGGATATTGGGTCTTGAAGAACAAAGTAGCTAGCTAGCTAGCTATATTCCTGGCAGCTTTCACTAGTCATATTTGACCTATCTAAATTAATTTAACTTGATCCTAGAACTTTTGAGAGCAAGGATAGTACCGGGGGTTCTTACTCAACTGGGGATTAAACTCCACAGAAACATTATGTATTTGCAATGCAATGAAACCTCATATTAAACATGCAATGACCCTATAAGTACAGATACACGCAACTTTTCCTGTATGTAAATTTTTAAGAACTCCTGGATATTAAAAATTTCATATAGATGATGGTGTTTGGTTTCACAATCCACTGTGGTCATCTGCAATGATCACTCTGAACCCCAAACATTCGTGCTTTAGGAGGGATTTCCGTTCATTTACGAATTGTTTGTTACTTGTATTGCCAGCCTATATATGTTCCAGACCAGTGCACATCCGGGAATGTCATTGTTCCTTCATCTTTATTCAACTTTTGTTCCATTTTTTTGCAAAACACGAGTTGGAATTCGTAATCTGATCTCTTCTTTTTTATTAGTTCCCTCAGGTGGTTTCATTTATGGAGATGGAGGAGGAGTTTTTAAGGTGATGCACAACTTGAAGAGTCTGATCGATCACTTCTGAAGAGTTGACACAACATGATATGAATAGACACCAAGACATCTGACTGCTATTAGTGTTCCCTTAGGAGGCAATGACACCTTTTTCGGGTCCTCGTACGTATTTTTTAGAATGAGTTATTTTTTTTCTTGCCTTAAGATATTTGAAAGTTTTTGATCACACAACTAGTCCAATTCATTTAAAGAGTTGATCAAATGAAAAATGTAGT
>JAJJWW010005248.1:0-249197 GCA_023531295.1 Papaver armeniacum
AGCTACAAGTGGCAGTTGGAGGCCAAGGCTAAAGAAAGTCTACAAGCTAGCGAGGGATTATTGAGAGGCTCAATATCCCACAATGGATATCTAACATGGTGATAGTACCTAAAAGGAATAGGAGGGGTTGGTCTGCGCCGAGCTTCTACTTGACTTAAACAAAGCTTTCACGAGAAAGATAGCTTCACCCTCCCCGGCTTGCCGATCAGTCTAGTGGAATCCATAGTTGGATCTGGCATGATAACCTCTCTGTGGATGGGTACTCGGGGGTGCTTAGCAGATCCCCACGGCTCACGAGGACCAAGAACACACATCTTCTTCACACCGGAGGATTGCCTGTTGGCCTGCAAAATGCGAGGACTTGGGGGTGTCTGAGAAAGCATGAGGCGCCACCTACCAAAGGGACAGTTGAAGACATGTTTGAAGATAAAATACCACCGGCTTACCGTTGAGGTATATGCATGGACGACATGCATGGTCAAGATCGAGTGGCGTACAACCACGCCGATAACTTACTCGAGACATATTTCAAACCATGAGAAGATACAAGATGAGGGTGAGACCCGGCTAAGTGCACTTTATGGGTTACTCTCGGGGCAAGTTTCTAGAGTTGTATAATTCATGACAGAAATTACTTCAAAACCGACCCAGGTAGGTCAGGCAATCGTGGATATGCCGCTGCATCACATGTGGCGGAATTAAAAGGCGTCGCTGATGGCTGCAGCGGGAACTTGGCGGCCTTGGGCGGATTCATCTCTCTACGATCATCCAGAGCAAATGCAAGGACTTCTTCGGGACGTTAAGGAAGAAAGGAGAGAAGTTCAAATGGGCCGAGGGAATGCAGAAGAGGCTTCCCGGCGAGAAGAATTCGCGGCATCTCATGCAGCCTTCGGTACTAGGGCAGGAGGCCCGGGAAGCCTGATGACCCTATATCTCGGGCGACGAGTTATGCCATTAAGATTCCGTCCTAGTCAAGAGCGTAGGAGCGTAGGAAGAAAATAGCCGGTGTATTTCACTTAGCAAAAGCCATGAACCCAGCGAAGGAAGAACTACACCAGAATCGAGGCAAGCCCAGTCTTAGCTTTGAGTATTTGCAACCACGAAAACTCGAGCATGATATTCCAAGCTCTCACAAAGTCGGGTGCTCACAAAATCCTCCATAGAATCAGTGCCTCAGAGCAATGCGGCTAGGTCAGGCAGGATATCCAGAAGTGGAGTGCGCAGATCAAGCGGTTCGATATTTTATGTGATGAAAACGGTGACGGCACGGGCGGGTGGCCGAGCTTTACATGCGAGACTTTCCAGCTTAGCGACGAAGATGTGAAGTAGAAGACATCCTGGAGATGGAGGAAGGCCAAGAGGATCCGTCCAGAGCTTACTCGGGACCTGTACCCGGAAACACGATGGGGAAGTTTTTTTGTGGATGGATCATCTAATAAGGAGGCCGGGTCGGGCCTTGGTTTTGGTCTTCCTGCGCCAAAAAGGAAAAAAGATGGTCCACTCATTTAGACTTGAATTTGAAGACTGACCAATAGCAATCACTGGAATACAAAAGGCTGTGATACATGCTCTGCGCTTTGATAGTGGAGATGGGGATTCAAGGCGTAAGACTAACAAAAAGTGACTCCCACGGCTAGTCGTCGGACAAATCGAGTGGGCGATGCGTCTATAAGCATGACCCCTTATTACAAAAATATTGGGGAACTCGCCCAATTTTACATCGGCCGGATACCAAACATCAAGTTTCGGCATATACGCCCATGGAAAGATAATCGCCACTCGGACGCTCCTTTCGTCGCCTCCATGCCTATGCCCGATTGCCCAGTGTTAAAAAGGCATCGAGAATTGTGAGAATCTTAATGCCATGCATTCTCTGAGGCAGGTGGGCATTGGCGTGGCCAACGTGGCGACTATGGTTTAGAAGTCAGTATAAAGCGGATGATTGGAGAAAGCTATCCCACAAATATCTAGAGACAACGAGAACTGCCCAAGAGAGGGGCGGCCCGAGATCAACAAAGAATCAAAAGCAAAGCAGGCTGCGTATGAGCTCCGAGATGGCATTTTTATGCGAGGAAATCATACCTAGGACCGTTATTAAGATGCCTAAGCAAAGAAGAGGGCACTCAATTGAGCGAATTGTATTATGGGAGCCTCAGGGAAACCTACGGCCTCGGAGCCGTAGCCTAGCGGCACGGGCCAAGACTATGGGAAGTATTTCTGGCCTTACATGAATGAGGAATGCCAAAGCATCCCCACGACACTCATCTGTGACCCGAATGCCGAGAAGTTCAGGGGAAAAGATACACGCACCAGCGGTGGCGTTAAACTCGTTGATCGGCCCTTAGCCTTTGGCCAAACGGAATCGACATACGTGGGACCATTGCATGTCGGATCGGGGCGGAAAATAATTAATTGTGGCCTCACAGAGCTACTTTACTAAGTGGGTAGAGTCTGCTCCATTAAAGTATATTCGGGATAGAATGTTTCGATTCATTTAGGAGCACATCATTTATCGTTTTGGGTGCCACCATGTCGTCTCGGATAATGGAAAAAACATCTGAGGCAAGAATATCGACTTGATATTAATTCCTACAACATTCGAAAGAGTAAGTCCACCCCTTTACCCTGGTAATGGACAAGTGAGATCACAAACAAAACCATCATGAAAACCTAAAGAAGAAGCTTGATAGAGAATATGGGAATGGTGTGAAGAGCTTCTAGCGTTTGTGGGCCTACATGACAACTAAGTAGAGAGGCCGGATTATCTCCTTTCATGTTAACATATGGGACCAAAGTTATCCTTCCAACGGAGGCGATGATACCTACAACAGGGCGAGGCGTGGATACGAAACATCCTCGGAAGATCTTATCACAGCCAAGCTCAATGACCTAGAGGAAACAAGAGAAATGGCCTACAAAGATGGAAAATTACAGAAGAATACAGAGAGTATAACAAGCGGGTCGACCAAGAGAGTTCCAGCCGGGACAAATTGGGTGCTGAAGGGGATCTACCATGTAGTAGCGTGACTAAAAAGGCAAAAAAAACTATGAGCGCGGTGGAGGACCCTACTGTGTATAGAAGGTGGTGAGAGCATACAAAGATAAGAAGCAGATGGAACACACAGGAAACCACGACCGTGGAATGCTAGCGGAAACAGCTATATCACCCACTTGAGACGGGTATGATATATCGTGTCCCCATTTCCTTAAAGGCCCGCGTGGGGAGTCGGAAATGTGACAATTGCGCGTCTAAATAGGCGTTTGAACCCGAAGCGTGACATTGTGCAAGTGTAGAGCGCTTCTTTCAGATAGTCGTTTGAGCAGGCGGCGACATTGTGCACACACAGTGTCGGGTGACTTACATTAAGGCAGACTCGTCGGGCACAAAGGCGCGGCGGCGATTGTGCAGGTGAGGTAGCCTAGGGCAACAGTGGTTGAAACCGGTGGGCGTGTCGAGGCATAGGTACTCGGCATTCGGCAGACAACATTGCTCCCTCTCTCAAGTAGCTTGAATCACTTGCCCAAGAAATTTAATTGATAACTACTTAGGATATCGTCCCACATAGAACTTAGGGGCGGACCAAATACCCTACCACTAGATCTTGAAAGATGGTGATGAGATACCTCAATCGGGACATGGCATTGGGCCGTGGCCCTCCTGTTAGTGTGTTCAACGGGAAGCGACATTTACGCTAAGCTGATCTACTCATTTTATCTGAGATACACATAAATTAACCATAAAACAAAACCACATATAAATCGGCTGACACAAGTAAGAACATCGCGTGAACAACAATGCTTGACAAGAAAAACAAGCGAATTAGCGTGGCACTTGTAAAGAAAATGTATGAGAGAAAATAAAGGTGTTGAGGCGGATTGCTTCCCAATGCAAAGGGCGAAATAGAAGATGCAACGCTACAAATAATGAGCCTACTCTTTGGGGAGGAGCCGATCAAGACACTTCTTGGCAGTAGTCGCACCTTCTTGCCTCAAACAAGTCTTTACACAGTTTGACCAGTAACGAGCTCATCATTAAACCTCCTTTTCAGCAGCAAATTAAGTGTCAAATGCATGATGCCGCCTCAGCAGTGGCCACTACCGAAGTAATTGAGCTTCCCTGCGGCCAGTGCGTCTCCTTCCCCCTTCAATTGGGCATTCTCCCTGCTGTGATGTCCCTTCCTTTTCGGCGTTTTGTCCAAACACGGGGGTAGTGATGGCTGTATAGCATGAGGACAACAACAATGAAAACTACAATACAGGGAAACACCTTCAAGTAAAGGGGTGACTACTCTAACAGTCTCTTGGGACTCAGGACAAAGCTACTACACTTCGAGGAAGATATCTTAGGAGAGAAGTTTTAGATAAACGTTATCGTTAAATTCATTGGAGCGGTATTTCTTATGACTATTCCCATTCAGCTCTCTATATAAGTGTGCTATCTGAAACCCCAACCTGATAACCCCAGGCTTAGACCCACTCCAACTCTCGGAGATACTCTTAGACTCTCTAAGCTTCTCAAAGAGATTCTTATTACCACTTACCGACAACCTCTTCTCCCGGAATCAGAAGCGTCTGCGTGCAAATCCCGGACTTGAAGCCTTAACCGTCACACTGACTTTCAAGTTATTGTCATTAGCAGCGTCTTGTAGCGCGATACCACAGGAATCAAGACAAGCTCGCCTTAAGATTATCCATCTCTCGAGGCGTACTCAAAAAGTCACATACTTGTCTGGGATTTGGGATTGAAGGCTTTCAATCTCAGCTTCCAGACAATCTTGTCATCATATTTACAATCCTTTGTTGTAAATTCCAGGCATGACCCGTTCTATATCATCCCGCCTCTTGACAAGCATTACCTGCAATGGCATCGGCCTCCATACTAGAAGTTTAGAAGCTGTATTAAGGTAGTACTAAGCTTCGAGGATAATGACACTGCAGAATCAATCGCAAGCACTCGGAATCTAAATGAGATACCTTGAGTCTCGGCGATTTATCTCGGTTCCGGGATGCGCTCGCTCTTAACATAATAAAGAAATGACCTCTTTCGAAAGCCCGATATCCTTACTTGGCCCGAATGGCGGCGATTGCTGCTTGATTGATATCCTAAAGCGTCCTTAGTAGCCAGCACCTACCCCATGGCGTGAGCACTTAACCTAATCCTTGCCTGACAACTCTGTGAGATCAAAAGTGTTCTTTAGACCAACATTATCCCAGCCAGGCGGCCTTGATCTTATCTTCATCAAGAGAGAGGCAAGTGAGGGAAGAAATAGAGCTCCTAGAAGTTGCACATCAGCTTGAGACAGTAAAGGGTGAGTACTTTGCCGAGTTAGGGACCACGGGAGAATGGGCTCCGGCCAGCTGCGTTCCCGAGTAACATTCTCTTCGTCACGAGTAACCACATCATTTCCACCTGCGAGACTTCTCCATTTTCTTATGCTCCTCTTCGCCACCCTTGACCGTCCTCTCCATCAAAAGATCCTCATCATCATCTGTCAGATTCAAGATACATAACTCATCAATAAAGCAATCCTTTACAGTGGCCGTTTGGGGCATAGTATTTCGGGGTAGATAAGTCGCCCTTGGTCTCATAACCTTCCCCATGGGTTTTTACCACCTCTGATGGCGAAGAAACATCGAGCGGTTTTACGAAACTTCCCCGGGAAATGAGATAAAGGCAGCCGATTCTCAAAGTCCTCGCACCTCATGCGACCTCCATCTCTGTCAACTGCGGCTTAACCACGCAGGCGGAGTGCGAACCATTCAAGGCAGCAAATAGGGGCAAGTACATGTGCGCAATGAGGAAGCGGTGTTTGTTGCCTTCCTATCTCCTCCTCCCAGCTCCTGCCTACCAACCCACTATCCCTCTTCAGAATTTGAGACTCGGAAAGACGTTCACTAGGACTTAGAAATTTAATAAAACACAAAAATTAAAACCTTCGCTACTAGTCACACCCGAGACGATCAACTAAATCAAAAACCGAGAAACACACTCACCCGATCAACGTGGCCTACCGGAAAGGGATAAGTTTCGTGGGAAAACCCTGCCGGCTGAAGAGGACCCGAAAATGCATTAAAAGATTCAGTCCCAAAGCAGCGTCACTCATATGACGGAGCATGTTTGACTGGAACTCTTCCACTCAGGATCTTCGTCAAAAAAAGCTGTGACACCTTCAAGAGAGAAAGTCTTATGGCGATGAGGGCTGGGCGGCAGTGTGAGATCACCCATTGTGCGAGTCAACCGATAATTATAATAAAATGGCAGAATGTAGTCGCCGCTGAAGTATCGTAGGTGGACCAAGGGTAGGAGTACATTCACCTCGGCTGCGTCTCCTCACTCGGATAAGATTCAGGGTAACACCCATTCCATTCGACCACAAAGCCCCAGATAGGAGGATCTTGAAAGCTTCTTACCAAAATGAGCGGCTAGGATCATACAAGAAGCGCAACTGAGCTCTAAGCGGCCCCAGTGGCAGCGATGATGCTTTCGGCCGGAGTGTGGAAACTTCATGACATGTCCCTTCTTCAAAACACCTTTTTGGCAGGCAAGGCGAGCGATCATAGCCATGGAGATCGAACTCTTCTTCTTAATTGTTGGATATTTGCTCATAGACAAATCTTAGCAATTCTCTTGCCCCTTCATCCCTACATGAAAAGGAAGAGTTATATCAGAAAGATGGAATCAGCAGTAGTCGTAGCATAAGGATCTCATCTTAAAACTACGGGAATCATGCCTGCGTCTTGAGTCGGGGAGAAGATGCTTCCATGCACCTCTTTTCCGTCCTTGGAAGGAGTTGAAGACTCCATGGAAGTTAGTCAAACAGCCGGAAAGCGAAGAAACGATAGAAGTGAAATTTGAAACACTTGAAGCGTAAAATGAAACAAAGCTAGATAAAACTAGGGTATTGAAAAGAAAAGAGGAAAACACATGGAAAAGGCCTTATTAATAACGATGAAAGAGGCCCAGGAGGAAAGCGAGAGAGGAAGGGAGAGAAATTGCTAAAGGAAAGAATGAAAAAAGAAAAAACAAAGGTTTAAGGGTCGGACTTATAAACCCCATCTCCACAGCAGCGGCGGAGAAAGGTACTGTGGTCAAAATAACCACTAAAAGTACAGAGTGGCATGAAGCCGGCATGGTGAGAGATGTCTGGAGAATGGGCGGTTTCTTCCCTAAGTAGACCACGAGCGAAGAAAGGAGCATAAATGCTGAGTGCAATAATCCCATAGACCAGGGTGGAACAATCCTAAGCAATGGCGTACCCAAAGGGAAATAAGCACGAAGTACTAAATCACCTCACCAAATGCAGTCAGAAAAGAGAGGAACTAAAAGCGACATGAGATTCGACATAAAGGAAAAAGTTCTGATGTGATGCTCATGGGTACAAGAACAATAAATACTGCACGACAAAGTTGGTGAAGTAAGAAAGCCTCGGTAAAAATAGAATCAGCCGGGGATTTCAAGGGCGACATGGGGTCATCTCACGAACAAGAGATATCGGGTAGCACTATATTTTGATTAATTAGTCCATTGAAAGTTGTATAATTGAGAATGTTTATTGATTTATTTCATGAGTTGTTTACACAGAAAAGTAGGATTACACTTAGCAAGTAAAACACTCTTGAACTTTCTCTCCTAATGACTTGCCCAACAATTCCAAAAAGATCTCTCTTACAACAGACTCACTCGACCCTTTATATAGGGTAATACATAGTGGATGACAACCTAAGCTATCCTTTATTTTCGGAATGTCTCGCTAAGTGTCGCCAGTTGTACAACTTGTTCAATCTCGCGACACTTCTTAACCCTCGTGTTCCATGTCTTTCGCTTGTTTTGTGTGTCGTTTCTCATCGCTGCTGCTCATTTTAGTTTCCTCGGGCGACTCCCCACGGTACCGTCGTTTATTGATCCCGCGAGCCCTATGCATTGCGATATTATGATCCTACAGTGATGTCGCTTCCCTAGATCATTAATCCCTTCGCGGAGTTGCCTCAGCGCTAAGTCCAAGCTTTTAGTTTTTATTTGGCTCTTTGGTAATCTATATACTTTTGCGCTTTCTTTTATGATGCTTTAATGTTTTTGATGATGTCTAATATTCGCCTTATATCTTCGCAGATGGCCCGCATGTCTTATACTGTTTCTTCAGACTATCAAATAAGAGTTCGCAAGCTTGAGACTGATAATATTAAACTCAAGACCCAAGTTTCCACTTATCAGAATGATGTATCTGATCTTTGCTAGAGGATTGATCAATTAGAAGATGAAGTTTCTACTTATAAGAATGATATATCCGATCTTCGCAAGAGGAATGATCAGTTAGTTGGTACGTAATTCTTTATTTCTTCTGCCAATCTGTTTGTTCATATCTTTCGCCCCCTTGTAATTGTCTATTCTTGCAGAGATTTACAACCTTACTGACGAGGCATCTTCTTTATTTCGCTCACTTCATCATCTTGTCGGTGATGATACTCTTCTTGAGCATCTTAATGCTTCCCTAAATAACCTTGATGATGACAAACTAAGAACCCTTTCCTTTGGAAGAACTCAAGGCGAAATACCAACTTCTTAATATTGATCACAGGAGTGCCTTATCTACTAGTAATGGTTTTAAGCGCCGCTTTTTGGAATCCAAAGAAAGGATTGAAGTTTTAGAAGCTAGGATAATACTCTTATTACTGAGAAGGATCAAGTTGCTCTCAAATGTGCTAAAGATTTGAAGGAATTTCAAGAAACTATCCTTCAAGTTCAAATAGAGCGGGATCTAGCTATAAGAGAAAAAGACGCACTTGTTGAAAGAGGGAATTTGTTCCATTCCCGACTTTTTATAGAGAGTGATGCTGAATTTGATTGGGCTGCTAGGGTTTTAGACAATGACAAAAATGATTTAGCTATAAATGTTAGCCTTGAATATGATCATGCTGCATTGGTTAGAGATACTATTTCTAAAAAAGAAGGTTGTTTATAATTCATATTCCCTTGTTATTTCCTAATGAATGTTCTCACGCAACTTTAACCTTCTTTTCATTTTTTTCGCAGATGACGAGAAGGAGTATCGGGAGAAAATTGAGAGTCTGGAGGCGAAGCTTACCGCTCGTGATTCTAAGTACCACAGGCTCAAGAAAAAACTTACTACCACTGTTTCCAATATGAGAAATGATGTTGTTCGCGTTCGTGATGCGGCTATTAATAAAGTCTGTGCGGACAATGACATTCCTCTTTCAACTTATAGATTCGCTGAAGTTCCCCCTAATGAAGATGACTCTGACATTTCTGATAGTGAGGGAGATTATGAAGAATATGAAGAAATTGAATAAGAAGTTGGTGGTTCTGAAGCTGAGGATGATAATGAAGATGATATGGGTGGAAACTAGCTATTTTTCGCGCTTGTAAATTCCCTTTTCATCTTTTTGTATATCAGATACTTCCTAGTCTTTGAAATTTTCTTCTTCAATGTAAACTCTTTAATTTAAATTCTCCTTGGGATATTCCTGCATCTATAAAAGGCAAAAAACTGTTCTTTCCAACAGTTGGAGTTAATTTGGTGGTAATATCATGCATATCAATATTCACTCATAATAATAATTTGTGTGTGAGTCTATCATATGGAGGCGAATAATACTCCTCTATATGCTTGCATTCCTATACTTTCCTCTGTTAATAGTCTCAAGATGATTGGGTCAAGCACCCGCCTCAGCTACGCGTTGTTTTACCATTTATGCGTCTATTCATAATCTCATCATTCCCATGTAGAGAGCTTTCATTCATTTTTGTTCCTCATATATATTCGCATGATTCCTTAGCCATGTACCGTACTATCCGCTTTTCGTGCCCATACATTCTGACCACAAGAAATTTCCTTTGTCTTTTCTTTATGCTATTGAATTCGCACGTTTAATTTCTCTTACCTGCAAAACAATATAATCTTCTGTTCTACTTTCTCATGAGGTCGTATTTATCCTTCCTAAGTAAAGGACTTATTTTGCCCAAAATTTGATTTCGTTTTTGTGCAACGAGATCGCAGGCAGTTTTTACACTTTCATGTAATAACCCATTGATCTCGCCTTATCGATTTATAGTATTATTGCCTTTGCAGGTTTTATTATTGCACAAATACGACAAGTCTTAATACTCCAGTGAGTAAAAAGCCTCATGATATTTGCGTCTTTTGACACAATACGGCTCCCTAATGGAGGGTGTCGTCCTTATATTCCCCCTGCTTGACCCTTCAAGGAAGTTTACCCCTACCGGGTTAGGGTGGGCTCTCTCCCATCCAGTGATACAAGAATCAGTTGTTTTCGCGGCCTCTTATCCCTCCGTCGATATGGCTTATGGTTACAAGACCGCACCCTAAGCGGGGTTTCTTCGGACCGAGTGCATCATAGTCAGGACTTGTCAAGAGCAGCCAGGTACGCTCCAGACGCCCCAGGAACTCTTGATTCAACCGTGTACCTCGGCGCCCTGATCGAGTTTCTGCACTCCTTAGCAGAGAGCTTCTTACCTTAGTCTTTCAACTAAGGCGCTCTACTGGATGGGCTTTTGTTTCACCCCAAATCTCCATGACTCAGGCTCCAGGTTCGGTGTAGCTTTCACCTGAGTCATGCTAACTAGTTTTTTCCCAATATGACGCGCGCTAGGTCTTATTATTGCCTCTTGTTGTATGCGAACTAGGGTGCACGCCATAATTGGACACCTAGCCTCCCTAGTTAGAGGTTTTATTTATGTATCCTTCTATTAAGGTCTTATTATAAGGTATTATTTTTGCCTTTTTGTATGACATTATCATAAAGAAATAAAAAATTTCATTTGCATTCATACTCTTGATCAATACAATGCTGATATCCGCTTTCTTTGCTTATTCGCCCACATGATTACTATTTTCTAAACGATCTCATAACTAAGATAACTTGATAATTTCTTTCACCTTTTGTACTTCATTAAGTTCGCGTATGTTGTTCAATATATTTACTCGCATACGTTCTTCATTTTCTGATGTGCTATGACTGTCGCACGCACTATATTTCTGCAAGTACACTTGGTTCCATAGCTCATCAGATGGTCCTCCTTCCTTCTCACCTACTAACTCATACATTTCATTTCCAACTACTTTCCTGATTCTGTATGACCCTCTTATTATTTTTATGATAGGGCGGTTTCTGTCTCAACACCAAATTTCCTTTCTTGAATTTACTCATGCTAACACACTTATCACGTTCGCTTTCTTGTGCGGTTGTTGTTTCCTTCGCTGGAGTCGTTCTCATTTCCCTCTCCTTGTTCACAACATCCACCATTAATCGCTCACTTCTCTTACTATCTTATATCTGCTTCTTCCAAAATTTCTTAGCTTGCTTTTGTGTTCTTCACATTTGTCGACATCAATGTCATAAAAAGTTTTTCCTTCATTTGGATCTCCTCTTATTACTCCAACACCTTGAGGTAGAGGGAACTTTATGCATTGGTGGAAAGTTAAAGCTACTCCTAGAATACCATGCAACCATGGCCTTCCTACCAGAGCATTATAGGGTGATTCTACGTCAACGATGCAAAATAATATATCTGTTGATATACTCCTTAAAAGAATTCGCATCTTTACCTCTCCCTTTGTCTTGTTGGTTGTTCCGTTGAAACCATAAATCTTGTATGTTGAGGAGACTAGTTCTTCATCTCTACCACCCATAGTCTTGTATGTGTGATAGAACAGAATATCGACTGAACTGCCGGGGTCTATCAGTATTTTGTTTATATCCCATGTGTTCGCGTTCTCTGATAAGCACGTATGTGCTACATTTTATACCCATATTTATATTAGTTAGGACTGGATATTTTGGCTAGCAACACTATTTTATTGGTTTTATAGAAAGTACAAGCGAATCCAGTTACCGCCTAAATACACAGCTAAACCGAAAGATAAATTGGCGTTTGCGGCAAAAAGCACGAATGCTGCAGCTCTAGACACCGAAAGAGACATGCTGCCTCCCTATGTTCTTGAGTTTACCACGCCATTTCAGTGACTACCTCTCTGTTCACATGCAAAGAAAAGAAATACCTTTCTTCAATGGAAGTCTCACCACCTGAATTCCACTAGTGTGCAAATAATAAGACCTCAAAGTGGCCATATATTGCTAGGTGCCGGCTAAAGGGATTAAAAGACAGAAATGATGGGACGTGGCCACATCTCCACTCCATTTCATGTTCTTATCAAAACAAAATAAATTTTTCTTCATTTTGCCTCCACGGGAATTGGAGAAGAACTAAGTGGGGCTTCTTTATTTCAGTCGAAAGAGGGGTTTGGTTTGGTGTTGTGTTCGAGTTGTTGCCGCCGCATTCCATCGGTTCAGTGTCTGCACGAAGGGGTTCGATTTAAGAATGCATGGTTTAATTTACTCTACAATATACACTGGATGACTAAAAAATAGCTGGAGAAGTGGTCGGAATTTTGGCAGAGGCTGTTAATGGAAATGTCACAGCAACAACAGCGACTAGAGAGGATTGAACGGTCAGAAGATGGATAGGCAGAGTTGATGGCTTGTGATGATTGAGAAGCAACATTGATTCTCTGTGGGATTTAATATATTGATTGAAGACTGAATTTTCAAATGGTGTACTAGAGTATGGGGTTTGGGCTGCTTGATCGACTGAAAGAAGCTGCTACACAGATTGAAAATGGGTTTGGTGTAAAAATGTTGTTGCTGCCATGCAACGAGACAAGGAGCTGGTCGCAGTGGTTATATCACAACAAGAAGGGAAACGCATGTGTTGGTTGAATTGGTTTTCGTAGCTGGCAGTGATGGTTTTATAGTCTCATACTGGTAATTACTCTCGCTGGCATTTGATTACAACAACAACATACTGGTAAGCAGTGGTGATGACGAAACTCAGATGGTCAGGTTATATTATGGATGGATTTGGAAGGGGAACATGTTAACATCTAATGGTAGTCTTATGCCAAGAAGAAGATGGAGAGAAATCTGGAGATGGGATCGATCTTCTGCTCGAACTGAGATCGATGGAGGAAGATGCTGTTGGATTCAAGCTGCAGTGGCCTGAGAGAAGAGATATGAACAGACAAAAGATGGAGAAATGTTGTTGAAGTAACAGTTTCCAATGATGAGTTGGAGGTTGCTGTGGACCTCAAATGTGACTGCAAGTAGTGGTGTCTTCTCGTGCCTACAATGGGTGTTTAGAATTGCTGTTCGATGATATCTCAGACGGTCAGGGAATAGTGTGTAACCGAGATTTAAAGGTTCAGAGAATAGAAAGTGGTCACAGGTAGAATTTGGTTTTGGAAGTTGGGTTCCGGTGTTTGCATTGGGCCTGGACTATCAGCTAGGTCTTAATTGGATCTTTCGGCAGCACCTATAAATTCACTAGTCGCAAACTGAAAAGGGGGAGGCCGGTTTTGGGAGTTTTGTTTTTAGCGACGGCCAGAGGAGCCGCAACTTGGAGAAGGAAGAAGAGTAGTGCGGTAACGGCCATTTGCAGAGCTTAAGAACAAGGGACGACGTCGCAGACTACATTGGTTTGATCGTTTCTCATTTGTTATTATTTTTGATGGGTTTTAAGAAACCCATAATCATGTTTTGCTAGATTTTTAACTAGGTTTATGTTGAAACCACTCGGGGTTTTAGGCTATTTTGATTTGAATATATATAATATTATGCAAAGACCATTATGATTTGATTTGATTAATTCCATGATCTTATTTATTGATTAATAGAAATGTGGGTTGTTGCTTCACCGATTTTATATAACCTTTGTGCATAATTGTTAGGATAACAAATATATTTGTCTACTTATTTGATATTCCATGCGGGGTTAAATCTTTTGATGGGGTATACTTAGAATAATTGTTAGGATAACAAATATATTTGTCTACTAAAAAAAAAAATGCATGATATGACCAGTTGTTGAGCCGGTCTATTCTTTTTCTTATCACTTCATATCCAGCTGTGGAGCGGATATATTCTCTGTTTTGCTCGAGGACTAGCAAAATATAAGTGTGGGGTTGTTTGATAAGCACGTATGTGCAACATTTTATGCCCATATTTATATTAATTAGGACTCGATATTTTGGCTAACAACACTATTTTATTGCTTTTTAGAAAGTACAAGTGAATCCAAGCATCCGCTAAATACACGGCTAAACCGGAAGATAAATTGGCGTTTATGCAAAAAGCACGAATGCTACAGCTCTAGACATCGAAAGAGACACGCTGCCTCCCTATGTTCTTGAGTTTACCATGCCACTTCAGTGACTACCTCTCTGTTCACATGCAAAGAAAAGAAATACCTTTCTTCTATGGAAGTCTCACCACCTGAATTCCACTAGTGTGCAAATAATAAGACCTCAAAGTGGGCATATATTGCTAGGTGTCGGCTAAAGGGATTAAAACACGTAAATGATGGGACGTTGATAGACACATTTTTGTGTCTAATTTGTCTCGATTCTTTATATTGATAGTGCTCATTTTTGTACTTATTATGGTGTTTTATGCGCGTGTAGGTATTTTTGGCCAATAAACATTTTTGGAAAAATCGACTCAAAACTTGTACCCGAGGACACATACTATTCGGACTCTCATTTTGGATAAGGGGTACCCAAATTACTAAGGGGCACCCCTGTGGCATCCCAAAGGCATCTCAACAAATACACCCCTACTGATAGGGGCCACCCTTCTTCATTATTTTAATTTTAAAATGGCGGGAAACAATGGCAAGAAGCTGAAGTAAATTTGGGTTTGAATTTCTCAACAGATTTGGAGAGATTCAACTGCGTATTTCTATTAATGGACTACACACTTAACAGGGATGGTATGTGTGATTGATCGACTAAGTTAATGGGATAAGCGGAAGAAGAAGTCAAGGTGTGGAGTTCACGGGATTGCCGAGATATGTTGGATCGGGTTTGGGTGATATTTTGTAAAAGATATTCATGGTTAATGATTCGTATAAGTCCTGCTCCTTCATAACAGGAGTGTAAGACGGTCAAATTCGAAAGAATAAGATCATATCACCGGCTATGGATAAAACAGGGAAGAACTATTATCGGAATTTTCTTGGTTCTATACACGATATTTACGTACAGATAAGGGAAGAATGGTTGCTGCTCGATTCCATAATATCCTTGAGAGATTCCGATACGTTAGATGTAACTCAGAAGACGCGTACAGATGAGGAAAAGGGAAACATTCCCGTAACTTGCTGAAAAAGGGAAGAGAAGATAAACCAGGGGTTTCACCGATTGTTCGGAGGTCTGTGGCTATATAAGAGCTTTTGGGAGTTCCAAAAGGAGACACGTACACTTTAGGGGAAGTTTAGAACATAACAGAGCACAAAAAAACCAAGTTGCAGGATACAGGCGAGAGGTTGAAGAAGAACATAGAACATCACCTAATAGCAGTCGCGGAAACCGTGGACTTTCCTTTCAAATTTAATACCTTTGTAACAGTTCTGTAACAATTTTTCCAACAATTAATCGAGTTCGCAGCAGCTTTGTGTTAGGTTCTTTGTAACAATGGTTTCAGAATAATTATAATCATAAGCAAACACGCTATTTTATGCCTTCTCTTCTTTTTAATCAACTTTGGAGCAACAAACATGTATTCTCGAAAGCAAGTGGTTAATATGAGGAGCTAAACCCCATTGCCGAGGCGATAGAGGAAGCTATTTTTCCAACAAGAAATGGTATATTCTTATTTATCTATTTATTGCAATTATTTTTATGATTATTTTGCCTTGATCGATAATTGTTTGAATGATTTTTGTTAAACAATTGTGATTTCTTTTGATAGAGCATACTTGGACCTAGGTTTTTGATGTTCTATGCTTCGGATTTACTCTTGTTATTTTGAGAATCTACTTGTTGCAATAGCTTAGAATCAAATTGAACGAGAAAATTGCATGAATACAAATATTGGGTTAAATCGCTTCGAACTTGGAAAAATAGTAGAATCTTAGCCTCAGTGTTCTTTTAATATTGATATCAAATTTTTCAGTGTTTGCTATAATTATTAGTGATTTTTATATTTTATTTTTGAATTTAAGTCTAAAAAATCCTTCACAAGTCTGAGAGGAACGACATATTTCTTACCACTTTCTACAACAACTTTAAAAACCACATCAGACGTGGCCACATCTCCACTCCATTTCATTTTCTTATCAAAACAAAATCAAATTTTTTTCATTTTGTCTCCACGGGAATTGGATAAGAACTACGTGGGGCTTCTTTATTTCAGTCGAAAGAGGGGTTTGGTTTGGTGTTGTGTTCGAGCTGTTTTCCGCCGCATTCCATCGGTTCAGTGTCTGCACGAAGGGGTTCGATTTAAGAATGCATGGTTTTGCTCTACAATCTACAGTGGATGACTAAAAAAATAGTTGGAGCAGTGGTCGGAATTTTGGCAGAGGCTGTTAATGGAAATGTCGCAGCAACAACAGCGACTAGAGAGGACTGAATGGTGAGAAGATGGATAGGCAGAGTTGATTGCTTGTGATGATTGAGAAGCAACATTGATTATCTGTGGGATTTAAAATATTGATTGAATACTGAATTTTCAAATGGTGTACTCGAGTATGGGGTTTGGGCTGCTTGATCGACTGAAAGAAGCCGCTACACAGATTGAAAATGGGTTTGGTATAAAAATGTTGTTGTTGCCATGCAACGAGACAAGGAGCTGGTGGCAGTGGTGATATCACAACAAGAAGGGAAACACATGTGTTGGCTGAATTGGTTTTCGTAGCTGGCAGTGATGGTTTTATAGTCTCATACTGGTGATTACTCTCGCTGGCATTTGATTACAACAACAACAGACTGGGAAGCAGCGGTGATGACGAAACTCAGATGGTCATGGTATATTATGGCTGGATTTTGAAGGGGAACATGTTAACATCTAATGGTAGTCTTATGCCAAGAAGAAGATGGACAGAAATCTGGAGATGGGATCGATCTTCTACTCGAACTGAGATCGATGGAGGAAGGTGTTGTTGGATTCAAGCTGTTGTGGCCTAAGAGAAGAGATATGAACAGACAAAAGATGGAGAAATGTTGTTGAAGTAACAGTTACCAATGATGAGTTAGAGGTTGCTGTGGACCTCAAATGTGACTGCAAGTAGTGGTGTCTTCTCGTGCCTACAATGGGTGTTTAGAATTGTTGTTCGATGATATCTCAGACGGTCAAGGAATAGTGTGTAACCGAGATTTAAAGGTCCAGAGAATAGAAAGTGGTCACTGGTAGAATTTGGTTTTGGAAGTTGGGTTCCGGTGTTTGCATTGGGCCTGGACTATCAGCTAGGTCTTAATTGGATCTTTTGGCAGCACCTATATATTCACTAGTCGCAAACTGAAGCGAGGGAGGCCGGCTTTGGGAGTTTTATTTTTGGAGACGGCCAGAGGAGCCGCAACTTGGAGAAGGAAGAAGAGTAGTGCGGTAACGGCCATTTGCAGAGCTTAAGAACAAGGGACGACGTCGAAGACTACATTGGTTTGATCGTTTCTCATTTGTTATTATTTTTGATGGGTTTTAAGAAACCCATAATCATGTTTTGCTAGATTTTTAACTAGGGTTTATGTTGAAACCACTCGGGGTTTTAGGCTATTTTGATTTGAATATATAATATTAAGCAAAGACCGTTATGATTTGATTTGATTAATTCCATGATCTTATTTATTGATTAATAGAAATGTGGGTTGTTGCTTCACCGATTTTGTATAACCTTTGTGCATAATTGTTAGGATAACAAATATATTTGTCTACTTATTTGATATTCCATGTCAAGTTAAATCTTTTGATGGGGTATACTTAGAATAGCCAGGTATAATTTGTGAACCTATAATTAGTTTCGTATAAATTTTCGCTAATACAATTTGATTGTGCATGCTTCGGTTTAATCTTTTGATGTGCCATGCTTAGGGCATCCCAGTGATATTTGCGACTCTAATACATATAATATGTGATGTCAATAGAACAAACAATAAATAATTCATGAATTATGTTTCATTTCAGTAATAATTTAATAAAAATAGTGGTGGATACTATAAACCCCGGTTATCGAATTTTTCATTGGTCTCATTTTATTAGTTTAATTTTATTATTTCGTTTTCAATTATAAAAATCCAAAAATATCATTGCAAAGTTAATCGATTAGAGATACTCGATTATTGATATTTCCACCGCTCCTTGTGGGAACGACCCGTACTTGCCTCTGTCTACTAGTTAGACACCGTGCGATTGCGGTTTATTAGATATAGGCATCTCCAGAAAGCCTACCAATTTTTGCATTAGCGACTAGTGAATATATAGGTGTTGCTGAAAGATCCAATTAAGACCTAGCTGATAGTCCAGGCCCAATGTAAATACCGGAACCCAACTTCCAAAACCAAATAAAATGACTAGTGACTAGTAAAAATGATCATTTGTCAGGTATTTTGGTCTTAAAAACAAGATTATTATCATTATAATTTTTAGGGTTATGACCACTGTGGTAGCGGGTCTTTTGTATGGCATTTTCTATGACCACGGTGTGTAGAATGGTCTTGGTATGGTATTTCAAATTTTCATTTTATGACCAAATTGTGGAAGGGTCTAACTCTCTCTTATGATATGACCAGTTTGTGCAGAATGGTCAATTCTTTATTTTGCTCGAGGACTAGCAAAAAAATAAGTATGGGGGTGTTGATAGGCACGTAAATGCTATATTTTATATCCATATTTATATTAGCTAGGACTTGATATTTTGGCTAATGACATTATTTTAGTGCTTTCTGTAGAAAGTAATCGCAAATCAAATTACCTCCAATTACCGAAAGGATAAACGGCTAAAGAGGGAGCTAAAGAGCATTTGCCACAAAATGCAATGCAAGTTGTTGCTCACAGAACCATAGGAATTAACTTGGCAGTCATTTCTTTTGCGGCAACACCCAGGTGATACACTAAAGTGGGCCGAGTATTGAAGTTCTTTTGTAGATGATGTTGGCTTGGACACGTGTCCATTTCTCCACCACATTTCTTCATCAGAAGACATTTTTATTTCTTATTGCAAGCTGGTGGCTGTCTGCAGTTGTTGGTCGTGAATTTCAGTTAGCAGTGGGGGTTAACAGCATGTACAGATCATGAAGGATGGTGGGTGCAAATCAGATTGAGCTTAGGGGTTTTGTATGTTGTCAAAGATTGGATTTAAATGGGAGTTTTTGAGAAAGAGAAGGCTTGAACGGTGGAGTCTGAGTTCTCTGTATAGGCTGCATCAGTTCATATCAGCTGAGTAACGATGGAGTTGGTTGTTTTTTTTTTGGTCGACTTGCATGGATGTTTTTTTTTGGTGATTTAATTTACTGCATGTAGTGATGGTTAGCTGGAGTCTGGGGTGTGGTTGACGGTGATGGGGAACTTACACAAAAGTGTGACTGATAAGTGGTTTTCTTCCAAACTATAACCAAAATGAAATTTGTTCCAAAAGTGTGACCATGACCGGTCAACGGACAAGATGCCCCGGTCTTTTTCAGAATACCAGATTTTGTCCTAAAAGTACGCTTCATATGTAGACATCCGATTTTTTTATTATTTTTTTTCTTTTTTATAATATTATGGTAAGTTTATTTTTGATTGCGACCCCACCATTTTTTTACCGATGCCACGTGGATGTGTAGTGAGGATATGTAGACATCCATTAGCTAGGCTTAATATGATGTTTGATATGCGTACACACCCATGTTTCTTTCTTCTACACATCGAACACTAATCATAATTAACAAAAAGATTAATCATAATAACAAAAAGATTAATTATAATTACAGAAATATTATACGGTATTGTATAAGAATAAATGATTATACAAGAATTATACGGGATTAAAGAAGAATTATTAGGCTAATGGTGACATTAATTTAACGGGTTTCACTTCTATATCTTCGACTCCGGCTCTCCCACGTAACACACCACACACCTTCGTTATCTTCGACTTTGGCTCTCCCACATATCTTCGACTTCAACTCTTCCTTTTTCCTAAAGTGAAGCTCATCTATAAGATCTACATCTCGTGTATGGGAAATCCCGTTTCCGTAAATCATAATAATGTTTGATTTTGTAAACCCTAGAAATTTGATTTCTAATTTTTTTAGATTTTGAACTCCATGTAGATCGAAAATATGTTCTTATCGGAAATTAGGTTCTCCATATAGATCGAAAATAAGTCATGTTAGGTTATGATATAGTTGATTGTGGTATTTTGTCGATATTGATTTTGCTTTAACAAATGATGATAATGTAAAATTGGATAAAAAAATTCATTTTGATTTCATGAAATAGGTTTCAAATATGGGTTAATAGGAAGTTTCTTAGTGGGTTGGGTACATAACACTGATTGCGAATACTCTTGTTTGATTTTGGTAGTGCGGTTTTTAAAGATGATTTAAGCGAAGAGTTAGATTAATATCATTGTGGATCGCGTGTTAGTCGGTCTCCGAAATGTCAGTCTCAATTTGTGAGCACGATTCTGGCAGAAAGTGAGAAAATGAATTTGGGTTATCTTGATTCACAATGAAATTTTGTTCAAGTAGTTATTCAACACCCTTTTGTTGCACACTTTTCTCGTAATTACCATTGAAGTAGTTATTGAAGCCATATCTACTTATTCGGTGGAGGCCCTTATTGGGGTACTAGTCGTCTCATAATTTGGAGTGGCACATGGCAAAAGAAAAGGTCGCCAACTTGTGTTTTTAGTGCCATTAGCAAGACCAATTCATTGAATTTGCGTTCCTTCGGTGCAATTTTCATTTTCTACCGTATATTCGAGATATTGTAAGGGTTGTAATGATTTTTTATATGTTTCGATTTGGGTGTGTTTTTGTTTGATGCCCGATATGAAAGTCCATGTGCACTACAATGGATATTGGGTACGGAGAAGCGGTAACGATGCATATACCGGGGTTCATTTACAATATCGGTTTTCCAGAAATGTTTACTCCGAGAGGATATAAAGAAGCAAGTAGCTGGTCTACCCGGTTTTGAGCAGGGACCGATTTCAAAGTCTATGGTCCGGTTCCGGGTTCCGATTCACGTGGTGTAGACAACGGATATTGATTACCTGGACAAGAAACCTTGAACTCTGTGGAGGAAGCACAGGAGTTCCATCTTTTTCGTAATAGCATCTCGTAAAGAGGCATCTCCGCAAGTAACAGAGAGATAGTACTCCCACAACTCCTTTACCAAGTAATGTTACTCAAGGGTGTTCAACTGGGGAATACACCTTCAACCCCATTAGCTCCTACCGGCGGTAGCAGAGTGAATTCCTCCGTCAATGATAACTCCAGCATTGTGCGGGCGCCACCGCCCAAGTCATACCGGGCGGTGGTAATAATTTTATCTCGCTTCTCCCTCTAATTGTTATATCGTTATCATTTCCAAATCTCTCGTATCTCAAGCCTGTGGATCTTACTTTGTATTTTCCTTGTAAAGAACACTCGTAACTTTGTTATGTTGCTTACGCAACCCGGTAATAGCTAGCAACTGTGTATATATTTTTACACACGACACTAAAATATGTCATGCCAAAGATGTATTCCTACATTATCTAGTCTCACTAATCTCTATTGTGTTTATCTATTTCGTGGACTGAATATGTTTCCAAAGCTATGAGAAGCCTTGAATCATCTTGGGACACACCATTTGCCATTGAGTTACCCCGCCTACATGATGCTCCGTCTAATCCAAAACCTGTGCGGATTTCTCCACCTCCCGAAACCTACAGGAAATTGCAGTGGTATGAGCTGTGTGAGAATCAAAGATTCAAAACCAAGGATCAGCTGAAACTGGTTGTTGGGTTGGTCCAAATACTAGACTTTTTTGAGGCCAAGGTTTCAGTGAGTAGGCTATATTCTATGCGCTTCGTATGTAAGGATCCCACAAAGTGCGCAGTGGGCTGTGTGGTCAAGACAAATGCCACCCTACTACGGTGGGTAATCACTAAAGTCATGACTCCACACACTTGTTGTAGAGAGGACAACTTGGACCCCGCACTCGGGAAAAAGCAAAGGCTCGTGCAATGGACAAACTCTTCGGGGAAGAAATGGGCCAGTGTGATTTGTGTGTATACACCCAAACAACTCGATGCAAGACATGTGGAGAGATCATGGTATCACCATCACTTACAGTGCAGGCATACTCTGGTTGTAAGAGGAGAACTGAAGCGGTTAGGGGTTCTCCCGACGATTCATACCAATACTTGGTGGGTTACTGACCACATGCTTGAACTACACAACAAAGGCACAAAAACGGCGATTCGTACAAATGTAGATGATCAATTTATGTATTATTTTTTGCGCTGGGTGCATGTCTACATGGATTCAAAACTTGGTGTAGACCCGCATTTGCTGTGGATGGTACGCATCTCTCCGGGGACGGCTATGGAACTCTACTTTCGAGATTGCGTTTGACGCTAATAATCAAATGTTCCCTATTGCGTTTGCCATTGTTGATTCCGAGAATAAGGAATCCTGTGAATAGTTCATGCAACGATTATTCGATGCGCTTGGTAAAGACTTTTCATCAAGAGAGGATCTAGTTGTGTGTTCGATAGGATCGCAAAGCATCGAACACCTGGTTTCAACGGTGTTTACCAAGGCATCTCATGTTTATTTGACCTACCATCTTAAAGGTATTTAGCAACAACACTTTACGGTCGAGTTACATTTATTAGAAACTCATCTCCCTTAACCCTTGAGCTTATATTTAGCTTTATGTAGCACTAGCCTTTGGCTAGTCTCAAGAGCATATTACATTGAGGGCATATTCAATACTTGGTTGATTGATTGTCATTTTCTCACAATGCGTAGAATATCGTAACGAAGTATCACAATGCCGCAGCTCTGACATTTATGAACGCTATACTGGCATACTTTGTTGATGATTAGGAAGGCTATGGAAGAAGTCAAAAAATATCCGAAGGTTTTAGCCTTTGTACGGGATGTTTGAGAAAGGCATTGGGCTAGGATTCATTGCAAAACAGACATCGTTATCTTTTCATGACAACAAACCTCTCGTGAGAGTTGGAATGCCCGCTTTTGAATGCTAGAAAGCTACCAATCACCCATTTGGTCGATTGCATACGGTCACAAATCATGTTGTGGTTCTACGAACGTAGAGACCTAGCTAAGCAAGATAGGTATGCTTTGAGTGACTTTGCTAAAAAACAATTAGAGATCGGTGGATTTGGCGTATTCCTTTGATGTCATGAAAATATGTGATGGTGAATTCCAAGTAGGTGAGGCGAGTTAATAATGATCAACATTATGTGAATCGGAGCGAAGTCTTGCACTTGCAAGGTCTTTAACTTCGAGCATTTGCCATGTCCACACGCCATTGCAGTAGTTATCACCATGAAGATTAATGTTATTCCGCCTGTGTGGAGATTACTATTCAAGATTCAGATGGAGATCCATGTATGCTCCTGTGATAAACCCAGTACTGAGTCAAGAACGCTGGGTTGTGCCGTAGAATGGGCTCATAGTGTTGCCTCCATACCGAGCAGCGCTTAAAAGGGTCGTCGAAAAAGGAAGCGATATGTCTCTGTTGGTGAAAAAGCGGCAAAGGTCGGAAAAAAGGCCTGCGCAGTGAATCGCCATGACCAGGTCATTATGTTAAAACTTGTCTAATTGTGAAACCGTAGCTTTCCAAGCGGTACTTTTCATCCTTCGTATGTTTTGTTTTAACCGTGTTTTAAAATTCGATGTCGTGGACAATTTTCTTTGATGAACCTAAACCCCAATCCTTTTAATTGCTTCGTAAGTTAAGTTTTTGGATCTCTCCAAAAGTAAATTATGGACTCTAGCAGAATCAATGTTTTTTATTTTGGATTTGGACCAATATGATTGAGTCTGTCTCTTAATGGTGATTTTTCAAACTTATATGTGCTTACAAAAACTCTATAAAAAAGAGGTTGGTTATCTAGAGTTTCTAATCCAACGGGTGATGCGAACCACCAACGAACTACCGAGGATGATCCAATTTTCTTCTTGTGCAAAATCTTTGTGTCCAAGCCTTAATTCACCCGCATCCGTCTGCCATGCGGGTTATTTGGGAATATACACAACGCTTTTGCACAACACCAATATTGTACAATTTGACTTGTGCTTGACTTGTGTCAATTTGACTTTATCTCGTAGGTAAGGTAGAAATGGAGGGAGAAAAAGAAAGGTATAAAAAATGATACTGATTAGTTTCCGTAGTAGAATTATACTGATTAGTTGAAGTTGGCTGAGATTTTCCTTTTTCTTCAATATACATTGGACCAGGATGGTCAAGGATTCCGCAAATTTTCTGATATGGGCAATACCATTCGAGCATAAGCTAATTCAAGCCAAAGTGAGAGGTATTTTCATCTTCATGGGCATCAATACCATACTTTAGAGCCTTAGTGACATCGATAGTGATTTGAACTTCCATATTTTTCTCATCATCATCTCTTCCATACGCTTTCTTAGATCCTTGATAGATTCCTTAGGTCCAATCAAGTTTCTTATGTCGGGAACGATGTGAGTTGGGATTCTTTGACTATAACCCAGATGCTGAGACTTTGTAGAAGTTTGCTTCATCAATGAAATCTGCACCGCTTGTGGTACCTCGAGTTAAGACAATGAGCTTGTCTGAAAATTCCTCTTGTACCCCCTTTCCTGAAAACCTTATAATCTTCATTGCTAGTTAATCTGATTTGATAGTAATTTCTTCTTTTTTTCCATAGAGAAATTTCAGCATTTCTTTGTAATTCCCAGTTGTTGTTGATGAATCTTGATATTTCTCTTGTGTCATATGATATTTTGCTGCACAATCTCTCAATGTAGACCCATTTCCAATCTATCTTCTTCTTTGGTAGGATGTTCGCCTTATTGACATACACTTTTGGGAATAGGTCTTCTGGTATGTTTAAAGATGTGTTCATTTTTTTAACAAGGTTTACAATACTTTCAGAGGTTTTGGTTCCTGAGGAAGAGGCCATGAAATTGTATATCCGGGTTTGTTAAGGGGTTGTTTGTAAAAGCGATATAGAGTGTGGCTTTGGGTTTAGGTTGTGGTTGAAAGTTTGTTTGGATCAGCTTTAATTTGAATTTTGAATTGAATTTTGACATTTTGCAGATAATACAATTTGTTTTTTTGTTGCAGTTGGTTATAATGAGGAAAGATGGACCTAGTATAGTCTGTGTTATAAGATAGTGACCAGGAATATATCCAGGGTTGACTGCTAAGAGGAACCCATCCATTGTTGTTGAGGTTGATGTTGCTTTGACTTATTAGCAATCCGAGGGAGCATAGCCTGTAGAAATGAGCTACACCAATACCAATTCCGTGATACAAGTAATAAATGACAGTGTAAAGAGTAAATTGTACAACCTTGATATCAAGTTTCTGATAGGCTTGAGCTTTGGTCAGATTTTTATCCTTACAGGTCGTGGGTGTAGTGGTGGTGTACTCTAAGACGGGATAGTGACCTATGCTTTGTGTCAGGCTAATATTCCAATTGATTTGTTTTCTGTTTGGGTGATTGATTTTGTGTGTGGGATGTGGGGTGGTCATCCTATGGTAGGTCAACCTAATGGACTTACTGAGGGAGATTATATAAGAGATGTACTTTAAGATTCTAATAATTTTGGATTGCAGAGTATTATGAACAAAGGAGGAGAGGATTATGCATCTTACCTGGTTGGAGCCAAAAATTTTACCATACCTGATACATGGCCATGTGTATTTGCAAACCCCTTACTCCAACCTGTTGTGCACCCTTCGGTGATGGTTTAGGTTTGGAAGCTGCGGGTCGGTAAGCGGTTCCAGTTCCCTGGGCCGGGTAATCCAAACTGAATGACCAAATTCCAACTTGTTGCCAAGTGTCTGATGCCGCCCCTGCATTTCGATAAATTGGGCTTGCGTTCTATAGGTCTGTCGGGATGACTAGGTATAGATTTCTCCGAGATATCCACAACCTGATCTCTAAGGGATAATATGGACGGGTGTGATGCATTAACTGTTGGTCTTCTCATTCCTAGCGCCTTAAAAGAGAAGAACAGTTATGTTTTCCTATTTAGCAACTCTGTAACTTCCCCTTCCCAATTTCTGTTTTTACCTATCAATTTCCGGAGACTACAGCAATGTCGAAACGAGATCAAGCTTACATGGAATATTTGAGTCAGGTTGATCAGCCTGCGATGTCTACTAATCGAGGTGCTGATGAAGAGCCCTGCTACAAGAAGTACCGTTTTGATATGCATGCATGCCAGGTAAGAGTTTTTGGGTATTTTGTGATAGGTTTTGGTTTCAGGGTATTGATAGTAAAATTTACGACTAGTTTTATTAGAATTTCTAGGTACCAAGTTGGTATTGATTTGAATTTCTCTAAGAATCTGAATTGCCAGGTGGTGAAAATTGATCGTGATGAAGAAACACTGCTACGGTAAGCATGTAGATTCTGGTAGTGGAATGCATGTCAAGCCGAGTAGTACCAACAATACATGACAAGCCGGCCGGTACCAACGGTGCATGACCACTCCAAGGCCGAGTATTTAGTCCTCATCTGCCTCAACTGCAGGCTGCTAAAGAGGGTTGGGTGGTGTATGCCGTTCACCCTTGTTGACCACCAAAGGAATCTAGTAAAATTGACAGAGCTTCAAAGGCGTTGGGTTGAAGTGTGTGTGCAATCAAGTTGTGCTAGGCACTCGTATGACCCTTCGCCCGTTGTCCCAAATGGTAAACATCTTGACAAGGCGCGTTTGATCTGCATGGATGGCGAGGCTCAAGTGTTTGCCCATATGCCGATTCGTAATGGGTTTTGAAGCTAAGCTTATTCACTGCTGTTTTTACAAGGAAAAGGAATGGAAGAATGTGGAAGGATGGACGATCGTTCGAGAGCAAGTGAAAAATTAGGGCATCAAATCCTTCGTAAAGACTTGTATTATGCATCATTACGTCCAATTTGCGGCGCAGCGACAAAACACTTAAGTGACGAATATATGCAACAGGCCAAGTAGGAATGTTAATTTGTTCTGAGAAAAAGTGCGAATGCGGCAAATGGAAGATATCAAAGGTACTTTGTGTGCATGCGTGGCGATTATTGCTCAACATTATCGGCATAGATCACCACTCTATGAAAAGTAAGTCATCATTCATGTGCATTTTGTATTATATTACGGGTTATGTACTAACACTGTTCTCATGGGTTCTCGATATGTTCACGAGTATTTCCTTTGTCGGGATGTACATGGTATCGTATCTTGGCATTATTTACCAATCGCTTGAGCATTCTGCAATCGCCGCGAAAATCCTGGATTAACCCACCACCATTAAATAAGATTAGGCGGCTTTCCTAGGACAGGCCTCACTGATAAGGAAAAAAGTTGAAAATGAGGCGACCGGCAGAGAACCACTCGTCAATCTTAGGGTATTTATTTTGGGTATCTTGAGGTCACACTGTTAAACCTTTTATTTTGGGTATTTATTTTTTGATTTGGTGATTCTCAAAAAAAAAAGACAATTATTGGATGATCTCGTTTTCACCAACATTGGTGCTTAGTGTTATGTAAAATTGAACAAACTTAATTATGAAGTCGTGTATTTCATTTACAACTTGAACAATATTATCATTGTTCCATTTCATAGTAGTACTGATCATTAGAATTATAATACAGTTCACCATCCAAAACAATACAAACAATTAGAACCAATGAAAGTGACTTGTAAAATGCTCAATAAGTTATTGGCCATACTGCCCAACCGACCCGCCTACCCCACGCTATACTACAACAAACAACTATTTATGATCCACATGAATGGTATCAAAGACGAAATATTGATGTAGATAATATACGAAGATAATTTTGTTGGTAATTTGATTGAATATATTTGATTGTTTGGGTTGATTTTTATTTGAAATGGAGATGGGGAAAGTATTTCCTCTCTATAATAATCAACTATAAAGTTAAGTTGGTTGGGAACATATGCAGAAAATCTACTTTAATAACCAACATGTTGAGCATAAAATTCAAGATATGTTCATTAAGATCTATTTCAAAGCTTAAACAGACATACTGCCTGATACATCACATGAAGAATTTGATGACTCTTTACAATTCAAAAAGAATACTATATGAAGCAAGCCCAAGAATAAGGAAACCAAACAAGCCCAATAGAAAAATCGAATAGAGCTTGCCTAATAACTTGTACATGAGATTGAGAACTGAGAAGACAATAACTGGATGAGAAACCTTGATCTGTCGTTTAATTGGTAGCCTCTTTCACTTTCTTCACCAATCTCATAATATTTAGCTACAAAAAAGGCCACATACTTTGAACGAGAAGAGAACCACTCGTCATGAAGAGCTATTGAGGAAGGTTTAATCTCACATTTCACATTATAACACAGAACCAAAGTTTTCACAGTAGGTGTGGTTGCTTTAAGAAAACAATCACCACAAGCGAGCCCACAGTCGTATTCATTGCCATAATATTATTTACACATCCAAAATACCAATGACCTGCATCCACCCGTGTTCATGTCAAAGCTGCCTATACAAATAGATAAACATGTCACTTGGCCAGAAGAACTCTTTCTGTGGAACTGCACAGCCATCTCCCGACGATACTGGAGAATTTTTTTATCATCCACCATTTTATAATCAGTGCCCCTGATTAGATGCTCGATGATCTTCAAGGAATAAACCCCGCATGAGTGTCATTTGTATGCATAAATGGAGACAACATTGCATTAGAAATGTAAATGATTATATATTTTTCTTAAATCATAACACGATTTTCATCAAACGATTAATACATTGATGATTCACCATATACCAACAATCTAAAGAGTTGAGGATCAACCCAAACATAGATAACATGAGAGGGTAAGGAAGACGTGGATATAATCGAGCTACCCCCAAACCCGGATTCAATGAGATACACTTTTGAGCACATAATCTACCAGTTTCAGGGATGCATCATGCACAAGGTCTAAGAGGACTTGGGAGGCACACAGTTCTAGTCCTAGATTAGGTATTCTCAGAAAAGTTTTTTTTTACAGACACAGTATCATGCAGATATCGAGAGAATCATGGTGGAACAGTTCTCAGGCAGGCCAAAATGTTATACTAACCAAGCAAGCTTTAGTGCATAATTCTGGGAAGAAGGATTTAATTAAATGGATATCTAGATTATGAACAGCAAACAGACTTTTCATGCACAAAAACACACTGTCTCGAGAGATTGATGGGTTGTGATAACGATTTCAGCAAGCAATGATTTTACTCAACTACCACAAAGGTGACACGGACTAAAATACCGGATATTTGCAGGTTTATAATGCTATGTGAAGCAATCGGTTCAAGCAAGCATTCATGGCAATTAATCAAGACAGAGCATCAATCAACCAGTTTTTGGCTATCAGACAACTAAGCAATGTGTAACTCGGGAAATAGGTAATTATACTCAAGAAATTGTGCATTAATTGCAATCGGTAAAGATTAGTTACCTATCGGGTTGTTGAGGGCAATCCTCTACGAACTCGACTCTCAAGACCCGTCGTACGGTTATCCTCCAAATAGTCCGCTATCTTCCTCGATTTCTACATGGACCCCATCATTACCAACACTCCGTTTCGGTCTAATGGAATCATAAATAAGACTTATCTGCTCCCCTATGTCGATACTTATAGCGACACAGTGTTGTTTGTCGACAAGATGCACCACACCATATACCATAGAGACGGTTTACCAAGTCTTAGCCCCGCCTTTCGGCCTAATCCCATTCATATATTCTGCCACCTCCTTTGTCCTGTTCTTTCCTCCCTTTATAAGAGGCTAAGGAAAAAAAACGACTAAGTTAGTTACCAGTTATAAACAATGCTTTACCATAAAAATTACAAATAATTTACAACCCGAGCCGTGTTCTTTTGTCACATAACATACTTCAAAGTAACTGTCAATTGTTGTCCGATTGCCATATACGCCTGTGGTTGACTCGCGCATGAGGCGCAACATTACATTGATATACATGACAATCCAAAACACATAAGTTTAACCATCTTACAATACTTAAAACGAGAGATTAAAACTCTTATATTAATGTTGAAGTTTAATGCAAATTAACTTACATCCGTCCCTAGAGGTTCCCCTGGCCCTTAGTAATTTCTTAAAATCCTGACAACCTAATAAGGATCCGTTTGCACCGTCATCCCTATACCAAACAATAACAACACGATAGTCTAGATTTACTTTCTAAATAAACAAGGACACCCAATAATATAAAGTATAAGGATATACCATGGACACTCACCCTTGGTCTATAAAATTATTCACACCGACAATGTCAGCCGGCGCTACCCTCAAGCGATCAGATTGGAAGTTATTGAAATAATTTACCTGAACTTTACGTTTCTTCGCACCTCTCCTACCGAGACCTTGAACATCGGTTGCACCATATGTCGAAGTGCTACACCCATTGTCTAAATTCACGGAAGCCTTTCTCTTACCATTCTCCATATCAACGTCATCCTGCTCAAATCCACCATACTACGAACCTTCCTTGGATTTGACTCATCGGCAGAACAGCGTCGTGGTAATATCAAATCTCTTCTTAAGTATCCTAAACGGCTGTTTGATTTTAGGAGTAGTCTCTCCGCAAGTAGTAAATGGTGACTTCACCAGGGGCCTGATAGACACATTTTTGTGTCTAATTTGTCTCGATTCTTTATATTGATAGTGCTCATTTTTGTACTTATTATGGTGTTTTATGTGTGTGTAGGTATTTTTGGCCAATAAACATTTTTGGAAAAATCGGCTCGAAAAGTCACAATGGAGGACACTTGCTATTCGGACTCTCGCTATGGATAAGGGGTACCCAAATTACTAAGGGGCACCTCGGGACACCCCAAGGCATATGCTATTCCCACTCACACTACGGATAGGGCGACCATCTTCTTCCCCAAATTTAAAATTATTTTGGCGGGAAAAAAATGGTTTTCACGGCAGAAATTAGGGTTGAGATTTTGATCGAGTTATATCGAGACTAAATGGCTGAATTTGATTGGGTTTACTTATTAGGCCTAAACAGGCCTGGTAAAGTCGTTTTTATGGAACCCAAAGTGGCTAGAAATCGAGTTGGAAGCAAAACAGGGAATAAGTTTACACGGTCCCCGTATGGTTTATTTTGGAATTCCGGGAGACTAGAGGCAAGATATTCTTTCCAAATATACGTATCTATCTAAGGAAGAGTTTGGGAGGATTTGGAAATCTCAGAAACGCGTAAAGAAGACTTGGAGAGGAAATTTCGTACCGTGGCAGCAAAGAAAAAAATGAGAGATTTAATCGGGTTTTGAAGGGTTTGGAGGTGTATAAAAGGTGTGCTCGAGTCCTAGAGAAGGGTATTGAAGGTTAGAAGAAGTTATGGGAACTTTAGAACACGACAGAGCCGAGAAATCAGAGTTGCAGGAATTCGGGTTCGATGGTAGAGGAAGAACACGAAGAACATTGGACCTCCGGGTCGGGCCGCAAATCGTTGTCGCGAGAATCGACTACACATGAGTCTTATATTCCATAGCACTTGTCTTATATTCCAGCAGTCTTATATTCCACAAGCTATTTTTTCATATATCGTCATAATATGGGTGTGTTGTAACGGTGTTTGTAACGCTTATACAACGTTGCAAACTGTCTGAGTCATTAGTTTTCTCTTGTTTTTCACCCTTTTGAGCTATGAACACCTACTTTGAGCACGTGAATAACATGAGGAACTAAACCCCTTTGCTGAGGCGACGGAGGAAGCTATTTTTCCAACAAATATGTGGTAATATCGATTTAATTAATTTTTGCAATTCTTTTTATGATTATTTGCATTGAATCGAAATTGAAATAAAGAGTTTTGCTAACTCGTCAGGTTTTCACTTGATGGTGCATGCTTAGCTTAGGGCTCTTGATGTTCCATGCTTGAGATTAACAACCAGTATTTTGAAAATCTACTATTGGCAATATTTAAGAATCAATTGAATGTATGAATTGCATGATAATTATTAATATTGAATCACATAAAAGTTGGAAAATAGTGGAAACCCGAGTCTCAGTGCTTTTTATAATCTTGATAACAACCTTCTTCGAGTTTTCTAGTTTTATTTGAGTCTAAAAATCCTTCACAAGTCTGAGAGGAACGACATCTTTCTTACCACTTTCTACAACAACATTAAAAATCACATCGTGGCCCCGGCATCCTTTTTCTCACAACTTTAGAAAGTTTCTCATTGTCCGATGTGGACTATTTTTCTTGCTCTTGATTTCGTTAAACACATCGGCCTACATATACAGAGGGCCGGGAGACATTGAAATGGAATTTTAATTAGAGACAAACAAAGTTGTAGAAAAATATACCAGATTAACAAGCCATACCATACTCCCATACCCAAATGACTAGAGGATTATATTTGTCCCACAAAAAGGATGCAAGAAATACTTACCGGTGAAACCTCAGGCTATCTCGTGCTTATTATTTCGCCTCATTTGTTTCCAACTCTGATTCTACACCAAGTATTAGCTTCACAAAAATCAGCTAGTGATTCACCACCAAAATCATCAAGAACATTTTCATCATTATCTTGCTCAGGGAATCGACCAAAATAGTCCTCAAAAGTATCATAATGTTCATCTTCTATGTTACAGGGATTTGCCTCCAATTCCTGTGCAGGACCCTGTTAACGTGAAGTTTGGAAATGGTTTTTAAAATGGATTAGATCTATGCGGGTTCGTCAATTTTCATAACAAATTAACATGATTTACAAATCAAATCAAATCCACCCACATTAGGTCTCCTCGACAGAGTAATTTCTCTTGCATTTTGAGCATCGCCATCATTTCGCCGCCGTCATCTCAAATCGAATTTCCCGAATTTCTCTCTTCATTTTGACGCTTTAAGTCATCCACCATATCACGTAATTGAGCTACTACAGGATCCTCGCATGTCCTCCTTTTTCCTCGCTCTTCGCCTCCAAATCTTCCACAACAACCTCATCTTGATGCGCCATTGCTTTCCTAACTTAATTTCGGTCTCGAGATCCTCCATCTGTTGATAACTGAGGGGGTCCCTTGGCTACCCCAAGAATTACCAACAGTTCTGGATCATTGCGATACTACATCATTGATTCACTCACGTCCGAACGAATCACCGAACAACATAGCTGACGATGCTTAACCTTTTCCGTGTACAACACGTCTAGAATATGAGGGCGCCACCCTTTAATACTAATCTCTTTTCCAATATCACCAAGCACACATGGGAACATCATAAGGAACCAAACCTAAAATACAAACAAAAACTATTAGAACCACAATCAGAAGTTAATGGATATGCAAAAAACATAGAGCCTAAATATATGAATTTTTGAAACAGAAATCAATTTATATTACCACCAACACTTGTGTCATTCCTTTTGGCTTGATAGAAGATTTAAATGCATTTTCACGTTTTCGTATAGTGCCTTCGTACACCCTTTCGGCCCATGGGTACTTGTTGAACTCGAAAGGTTGTCCACCAAGTCCCAAAGATCTTCTTGTATCCCATGGATGTCTTGGTTCCCCAACAAGAACATGTGCACCACATAGACTAATGCCACCTTCACCCTATCATTACCTTCCCACCGAACCATTTCACTCCCTTCACATTTCCGCGACGACGCAACATTTTATAATGGCATTACTGGTTTCTCCGACAACCTCTGCCCGGTTCTTGGAGACTGTATTGCAAAATAGAAAGTCATATAAGTGCCCTCCGGTGATTCTGTTATCAGCTGAAAAATACTTATGCTTTAGCCTTGACATCTTCGGTGGAGAGTCAAAATCGAATGTCCATCCCTCAAATCCGGAATCTAAGTGGGATATCGTAGAAAATTTCGCTTTTCCAAAGCACAAGTTTGTATCCTTTACCCTAAAAAGGATCTCATCATTCAAATATTCTCCGGGTTCGACTTTGATCCGACGACTCATCGAAAAAACAAAATATGGCTTTAGACCAACTTTGATCTCGTGGAATGTCACATTAAGTGCCCTATTGCGCTTGTCTTGAACATGGCCATCTCTTTCTTCGACAACACACTCCACAAGTCCGATAGTGAACCTAAGTTTGGAGTATGTGCTTGCGTCGGTTCCCCCCGGTACTTTGAAGGGTACACAAAACAACTGTGAAACACAATATAAAGTTGAAATAAACGTTGTACAAGTTACTAATAATTATTAGATAAGTTCTCAAAAGCTATGATAAAACTGCCTTGTTAGTATGTCATATATACCGTCCTCCAGACCTGCAGATTTCTGACTCAAAATACATATGTCTTCCTTCGAGGTCTATATATTCATCATTCTTACTCCGATTCCCATCATCTCGCTCATTCTTGTGCATCTACGTAACCCATTGACTTGTTCTACAAATTTTGGATTAGTTACTAACTTACGAATGCTTAGTAACAAAGGATTAGCTACAATTGGGTTTCTTTCACATATGAGGACAGTTGGAAAGACCTTGTTACTTAGAAGAAATTAGATGTTCATATTTAAGCATCAGTAAATATCATCTCAAGCCTCTAGAACTAGTAGTTCTTCCTAGTTTAGGCTCTTGATGACTTAGAAGACATTTAATCTTGTGAGTATCTATATCACCATGAAGTCACCATTTTTAGACTCAATTTTAAACAAAACCCATCAAATTAATTGATAAAAAAGCTTCAATTTCAAAGTGTATATCCATCTCAGTAAGTTCCTTCTCCACCAGACTGACATGAAAAATATAAACCCTTTTCGTCCATTAAAACCGAAAACTAACAGAAAACATAAACCCCAAATTGTATGTTTCATGTCAGTAAACTCAAACTGAAATCATGTCACAAAAGAGAAATCAAACACATACCTAAGCTTTTAGACATTATGATTCAACTAAAAAACACATATAATTGCAAAATCTAGATTGATTTGTCTATTTAGTAATTTTACTAGAGATAAATGACAAACAGTGGAACCGACTTTAGAGTTTATACCTTTCAATCATCAAAGTATTTGACCGATTCTTCTCCGATTCCCAATATCTTCAAGTATCTTCAAGTATTTGGGTGATTCTTCTCCCGCGATCATCATCAAAGCTAAGATTAGAATTTAAATTTCTAGGGTTTAAAATTTCTAGGGTTAAAAAATTCAACCGAGAATGAGGACTAAAAGGACGGTTTTGATACAACCGATTAGATATCTTTGAGAGTTCTCCCGAGTTAAGTGGATTCAAGAGATTGAGAAGGGAGTTTGAAAATTTCCGAGCTTTGAAATTTTCTCCAAGATTATTTCACAAAGTTCTTTGAGAGGAGGGTGAACCTTCTCCTGGAAGTATCGATGCAGTGTGGAGTACTAGTATATGGGTGCGTATTGGGTGCGTATTGAATTAGTGGTGTACTAATCAGTATACTGGGGTGTACTGAATACACAAAATATACGGATTAATATTTACCTTAATCCCCAGCCATATGTGGACATCAAGGGTCAAAGGGTATCTTAGCCATTAGTTATTTTCAGTCACACTTTTGGAAGATATTGGGAATCAGTCACACTTTTGGAAGAAAGTCACTTATCAGTCACACTTTTGTGTATTTCCTCACGGTGATGAATTTCATCTGCAGTTACCAAGAGAAACAGATGTGATTCTGGTTGCTTCCATGGTGCTGTGCTCGATGAAAGTTGGGGTATTGTTAATGGATATGGCATCGAGTCAAGACGAGTCGTTGTTCTGCCATCATGATAAGACAAAGAGCCGGGCAGTTGGTGTTACTTGGAAGGAGGACATGAAGAGAACTGATGTCATGGTTTTATGTGATCTGAGATGGGTTTTCTAAGGCTGAAATCAGTAAGGAAGTGGAGATGGATTATGTCTTCTAATGCGAAGGGAGAACAACAGGCCCAAGTTTCTCAACAACAGCGACTGCAATGGACTTCTTATGGTGTTCTGGTCTGGAGCAATCAGTCGCAAGGGTTACTTCCAAATGAACAAGAATGGAAGATGTCTGATCTTTGTAGGCGTTGGTTACGAAAGTTTGTAAAGGTAGTGCTTGTAGGCATGGAAGGAGCATATAGATGGGTTGATATTAATGCTCATGACAGAAATGAAGTTGGTCTTTTCTGTGTCGATGTTGAGAAGAATTAGGCAAGGGGCTGGTGTTGCTTCCATGGTCATGTCTATGATCAAGGAATTGAGTCTTGCTGCAATCAGTCCGTGGAACAATGCTGCTGCGATTGCCGTGGGGGTCTTGTGCGGAGACTTAGACGGAGTGATGGACTTTAGGGCCTGAATTTGGATTTATACGGTGTTGACTGCTGAGTTTGGTTGGATTGTGGAGTCTACAGGTTTTGGCCGGTGGTTAGATGGGCATGGAATAGAGCCGGTGTAGGCAATGATCTGAACCTGTGTCAAATGTGATGTTGTGGTCGAAGCGAGGAAAGAGCCAGGATATGGACCGAGGTGGACTTCGAAGTTGGTGGATGGACTGGGCCTAGGCAGCTGCTAGGTTTATTGTGCGGCTTTTAGACTCGCAGGAGGATATATTTCAAGAGGGACGAACTCAGCAGGGGGAGGCCGTTTTGTCGGCGACGGAGTCGAGAGGAGAGAAGAAGAACAAAAGGAGGCGGCTAAGACGAAAACAGGCGGAGAGGTTTGCAGTTTCATTTTTCCATTTTCGTTTTGGTTTGCTAGTGATTCTCCTTCATATATTTATGGCTTTTGAGAAAGCCATGTCTAGCTAGATCTTTGTAACTAGGGTTTCTATGGTTTGAAACTACATGGGTATTAGGCTATTTTGATTTGAATTGATTATATAGAGTTAGACAATATGATTTGGATTGATTAAGTTTTGAATAATGTTTATCGATTGATCAAAAAGATAAGTTGTTGCTTCACCGTTTTAAAAACCAATGTCCGTAATTGATAGTTTTATGAATATAATTGTATTATTATTTGATGATACATGCTTCGTTAAAAATTTTGATGGGTTATGCTTAGAAAAGACATATAGAATTTGTGAACCTATATTTAGATTCGTATAAATTTCTCGCTAATGCAATTTGATGGTGCATGCTTCGGTTTAGTCTTTTGATGTGCCATGCTTAGGGCGTCCCAGTGATATTTGCGACTCTAATACATATAATAGGTGATGTAAATAGAACAAACAATAAATAATTCATGAATTATGCTTCATTTCAGTAATAATTGAATAGAAATAGTGGTGGATACTATAAAACCTGGTTATCGAATTTTCCATTGGTCTCATTTTATTAGTTTAATTTTATTATTTCGTTTTCAATTATAAAAATCCAAAAATATCATTGCAGGTTAATCGATTAGAGATACTGATTATTGATATTTTCACCGCTCCTTGTGGGAATGACCCGTACTTGCCTTTGTCTACTAGTTAGACACCGTGCGATTGCGGTTTATTAGATATAGGCATCTCCCGAAAGCCTACCATTCTCCTCTTCATCTTCATCATCCTTTGCCTTTGGATTGATTTCTAACTTGACTACTAATGGGCTCTCGTGCGGTTTTCCACCTCCTGGTACTTCTTCTGCATTAAAGGAAATAGGTTGCTTCTGCCAATCTTTCAATGGTGACATCTTCACAAGGTTGAGTATCTCCCTTCCATCACTACCTCTCGCATAAACTCGGCTTAGGACATTATCATGGAAATCTTCTATGCTCATGAATGAATGTATTATCGAATTACAATATAAATCCTTTGCCTTCGCTCCAACCTCTATCAGATTTGTATGTTTTCCTGCCTCTCTATCTTTTGCATGCCATGCAGGTGGTGGTGGTGGTGGTAGATTCTGTGGTTGTTGCACTAGGAAGTGGTCTAGATTTCCCTGATCAATCATTCTTAGTATGTTTTTCTTTATATATCTAAAGTTATTAGTTGTGTGACCATGGAAACGATGATAGGTGCAGAAGTCGTTACTCCTCCTCTTTGGTGGCGGTTCATCTCCCATATTTGGTGTTGCTGGTATTTCCTCCATCAAAATTATTGCTTCCCATATTTTCTCTACTGTGGTGTTTAGACGCGACATTTTATATGTTCCCAGACTACTCTATTGCTTCCTTGGACTTGGTTATAATATTATTTTCGCCCTCCGTATCCTTCTGGATGGTAATCGAGTCTCTGAATCTTATTCTTTCCTCCGCGATTATTGAATTGTCTTTCTATTTCAAATTCTTCTTGATCCCTACTTCCCATAGCCACCAGTTTTTGTTCTTCCTCCACTATCTGCTTTCCTTTGTCCCCCTGAGATGTACTTACAACAAAGATTTTGTTGTTCTTGGGAGTAGACTGGTGTTTCCTGCGTTCGTGATCGTCACTGGATAAGATTTCATTTATTTTTTCTTTTCTTCAAGAGCGATGTATTCCTCTTGATATTCGCGTAATTCTGCCATGGTTATCGTATCTTTTATCCTAAAGATCTGTGTATACAATACATCTGTTGTGAATAGTGCGTTGATGAAGGCTAATATGACATTTCTCTCATCTACTCGTCCGTTCATTTCACTGCACAGGCTCCTCCAACGCGTGGTTAACTTTCGCAATCTTTCATTTGTTCTTCTATGTAAGCTGAACACTTTCTCTATTCCAGGTCTTAACATATTATTGCTGATGTAATTTCCTAGAAAGATGTTTTGTAAGTGGTAAAATGATCGGATGGTACCAACTGGTAAACCTTCAAACCATTTCAAAGCTGTAGTTAGGCTTTGGAAATATTTACAGAGTACCGCATCGTTTGCTTACCATTGTAAGAGAGATCGGCTGTATGCTCTTATATGCTGCACCGCACATGTGCTTCCATCAAAGATGTTAGTAAATGCAGGGAGATTACATTTAGGTGGTATCACTTCACATTGTATTTTCCTAGCAAATAGTGTTCTTCCCGCTTCTTCTATCGCTTCATCCAATTGTCTTCTGCCTTCATCTCTTCACGCAGTTATCATTTCTATCATCTCTGCTAATTCTCTAAAGATTTCCTCATTCGTGATTTGGTCTGCATTTTGTTGCATGGGTCTTTTCAACCTCGCTTGCCTTATTCTGCTGTCATGAATATTCTAAAGCATAACTTCTTGTATCTCTCTCTCTTCCGCTTCTTCTCTTCTTTGTCTGCGTCTTTCTCTTTCATTCCTTGCATGTATTTGTGCGACGTTATGTCTTGAATCTTTTTCTTCGCGTTCACTTTGATCTCTTATCATTTATCTTCCTTGCAGTATGATTCTTTTTTGTTCTTTATCATCTTCCTCATCCTGGTCATGGCGAACGCGATGCCGTTCTCCTTGTCGTTCGCGTCTATTGCCTCTGTTACCTTCTACTACGTGATGCTCTTCGCCCTGTTGTACATACCTTTCATCAACTGGTTCTTGTTCTATGCGATGTTCACCTCGTTGATTCTGGAAGTCGTCATTGACCTGAAAATTTTCAGCAATATTATCCAAAGGTGACTCTTGTCTGATATCTCTTCTACCAGATTGGCTACGCCTGGATGTACTCCTGCTTGTCCTTGACCCTGAGCTCGCACGTGTGGTACTTCTTCATATTTGCTCATGCAATCTTATGTTCTCTTCCCTTAACTCATTATTCTGGCGTGTCAAATTCGCACGCTCTTCATCCTCTCTCCTTCTTTCTGCAATCAACCTTTGTCGAAGTTCCTCTATTGTCATGTTCTCTTTGTTCCCTTCTATTAGTCCTGGAGATCTACTTCTTTCATCTTCTTCTTCTGTTGAATCTGTATTTGCAGTATGAACGCTTACTCTGTCGTAATCGATAATGTTATTTTGTACTGGCTCGTTTTGAATCTGAGTTTGGACTTTATTTCCTCTATTGTTTCTTCTTCTAGCGATTCTTCTGCTCCTCCTAGTTGCTACTGCTTGTTCTGCTGCAGTTGTTTGTCTCACCATCTTGTTTATCTGTAAAAAAAAATTCACTATTCAAAGATAAAAATACTCTCTTAAGAACCAAAGATTTTTCTATTGAAGATTTTTTTTCTTGAAACTAAAGGCTATTGACTGAATCTTTTAGATCCAAACTTCCAAACTTTACCAAGATTATGAATATCTTCTAACTTGTTTTAAGAACTTCCACCAACAGGATATATCATTCCGAACTGATTTCTAGCGCCAAAATGTAGTTGCAGGAAATCCTACAACCACACCCTTAGTGAAATCTATAGAACAATCTAAGTTAACTCCATGAGAATCATAAGAACATACATTAAGATCTTCAAATTGGATACAAAGTAATAAGCAAACCCTAACTTGGGAAGCAAATAATCTTTCTCTCTCTTAAATATCTTTTGTCTAGACTCTCAAAAAAGCTCTCTTTCAATACAAGGTCGCTCGGCTCCTTATATAGGAGTTTACATAGTGGAGGACAGCTAATAAAGCCCCTAATTTCGGATTTGGCGTGCGTTATTAACGCATGCTTACATTGAATCTTCTCGCAAAGACTCTATAACATCGCATGGTTCTTCACACTTTACTCGTGATTATGTTGACGTCACGTGATGCGTCATTCTGGATAAGATGTACGCGGTTGTCTTCGCTCAGTCTTGATGATCATCATTTCGCATACTTGATTGGTGTGCGGTATTTTGTTTCTACACTCATTTTCCTCTAAAGAAAATAGATCACACACACATTCAGCTTTCTATCTGTACAATTACAATTGAATCCGAGAAGAATTGGAAATTTTTTAAACACTGGCTTCAAAATGACTCTAGTAACGTCCTCCCACGTAGATACATTACCCTCATCTTCATACAATCCTTGTCCTCAAGGATAAAAATTTAGAAGGTGGGATCTGACATTAGTAACGTCCTTCCACGTAGTATCAGCTGGTGTAGTGTGTGACCATTGAATCAACATCTTAGGAATAACATTATGTCCACGAGTGATTTCTGTGTACCCAACATGGCAACTGTCTTGAGGATAATCTCACCTGCAATATCAGTATGTGGTAAAGTTGGTGCAGTAATAACAGCAGCTTGATGCGTTTCTTCAGTTGAGAGACGTGGAATACAGGATGGATTTGAGAAGAAGTAGGGAGTTGCAGCTTGTAAGCCACCTGACCAACCATGGAAATTACAGGAAATGGTGTAGCGTTCTGATAACTTGAAGTTCCCGCGCAATGCAATGGAAGACTTCCTATATGGCCGGCGCTTTAGATATACCAAGTCCCATACTGCAAAGTTTTTATTTGTTCTCTTTTTATCAGCAAATACTTTCATTCTTTCATGTGCTTTATATAAGGAGTTTCTCAATAACTCTAGCATGGCATCTTTCTGGTGGAGATAATCTTCAACAGAAGCCATTGAAGAAAGTACCTCATTAGGGAAGGCCATATGTTGTGGAGAGTAACCATAGAGGGATTTGAAGGGAGTATTATTGAGGATAGTGTGGTGATTTGTATAGTACCAAAATTATTCCAAATAGATCCATTTGAACCACTGATTAATTTGATGACCAGTCATGCACCTTAGGTAATTTCCCAAGCATGAATTAACTCTCTCAATTTGACCATTTGTTTAAGGATGATATGCAGAACTCATCCATAAATTGGTCCTCAATGACTTGAATAATTCTTGCCATAAGTTGTTTATAAAAATGTGGGCTCTATCTGATATAATTGAAGATAGAAGACCATGCAATTTAAACACTGTATTCAATAACTCGTGAGAAACAGTAGAAGCTGTGAAGGGGTGAGTTAACCCAATGAAATAGATATACTTGGTAAGACTATCGACCACAACAAGAATAACATCTTTTTTGTTTGATAAAGGAAAGCCTTCAATAAAATCCATAGAGATATATATGTTGCCAAGCTTGTGTAGGTACAGGGAGAGGCTATAGAAGACCAGCAGAAAATTTATGTTCCCCTTTATTTCATTGACAGATATCACAATGACTAATAAAGAGAAGCATATCCATTTTATGGCCCCTTCCAATAGAAATAACTCTTGGCTCTCGTGTAGCTTTCTTGCATACCAGAATGCCCTCCAACTGCATAGGAGTGGACAAACTTCATAATTGAGTATATCACATTGTTCTTTGTACCTACATAAATTTTGTCCTTGCACTTCAGATATAAATATAATTTGGCATGGAAGCAGCAGAGACCAGTAATTGGGGAATCACTTGAGTGGCCCAATCATCTTTATCATAGCTTTGAATGATTTCTTGAGCCCATGTAGGTTGAGAAACAGAAATGATATTGCAAGCAGAAGAAGGGAGCCTAGATAGAGCATCTGCAACTTTATTTTTCATGCCTTTCTTGTAATTAATAATGATCAAACCCTAGTAACTTCATAAGCCATCTCAGTTACAAGAATGTTGTGATTTTCTGTTCCGTGGAGTATTTGATGCTCTCCTGGTCAGTATTGATGGTGAAATGATGACCAAATAAGTAATGTATCCACTTTATTACTGCCATCGCAACAGCTAATTAAGAGCTCCTTATTATAAGTGTAGAGTCCTAGGGCTTTAGGACCATGTGGTTTGTTGTAAAAACTAATTACTCTCTCTTCTTACATTAAAACATCCCCAACACACAATGAACAAGCATTAGTTTCAACCACAAATGGTTTGTTGAAGTCTGGATAAACTAGAACATGAGTAGTGCACATTGCTCTTTTGAGTGATTGAAAAGATTCATATGCAGTAGGAGACCAATGAAAAGCATTCTTTTTCAATAGGTCTGTAAGTGGTTTACTTATAATGCCGTAATGTTTGATAAATTTTCTATAGTAGCCAGTCAATCCCAAAAAATCCATCAATTGCTTGAGGCAAGTTGGAACAGGACATTGTTGCATACAAGCAATTTTATCTGGGTCAGCTGCAACTCCTTCATCTGTGATGATGTGACCCAAATATCCCAAAGAAAATTGAGCAACACAACACTTAGAATACTTAGCAAAGAGCTGGTGTTGTCTGATAAGTGTAAGGACTATAGCTAAGTGTTCTAAATAATCTGATAGGGATTTGATACAAATTAGGATGCCATATAAAAATATTAGGACCAATTTTCTTAAATAATCACCAAAAACTGAGTTCATAAGAGCTTGAAAGGTGGATGGGTCATTAGTTAACCCAAATGGCATAACTCTAAACTCAAAATGACCATGATAAGTTCTGAATGCAGTCTTATGAATATCAACTCCAAATAAATAATTTGGTAATAACTAGATCTCAAGTCTAATTTGGTAAAAAATTTAGACCCATGCAATTCATCTATAAGTTCATCAATGACATGAATAGGGTAATTATTTCTAATATAAGCTCATTGAGTTTCCTGTAACCAACATAGAATCTTCATGTGTTGTCCTTTTTCTTTACTAAGAGTATAGGAGAAGCAAAATGACTATGGTTGTCTTGAATGACACCAGATTTGAGCATTTATTGTACCAGGGATTCAACCACACGAATTGTGAATGTAAGGACATTCGTAAGGTATGAGGTTCACAAGTTGAGCACCGGGTCTGAGATAAGTGTGTTGGTTCAACAAAAACATCTGCAAATTATTCCAGCAATTCTTGAACTGGTTGTGGAGGATTATGTTATAGCATACATCAGTGGTTGAACTCACCAAGCGTTGGTATGTTAAGTTTGGTTGTCATATTTTAGTATCAAAACTCATCTATAGTCGCTTAATTAAATACTAGAGTCAACTTCGTTTAGGTTAGACTAGAAAGTCTAGGAATGTCGAGACATACAAGTATTACTCAAGACCAAGAATGAAGAAATAACGACTACAAAGATGAAATCATCCTTCCACTTGAGGTTAGTAATATTGACTTGAACTTGTTTCAATTCCTAACGTATCTTTTAAGTCATGCTATATTGAAAACATAACATACGAAGTTGTATATATTGTATATTATACTCTAGTGATGAGACATGATCATAATAGTATGATCATGGTATTAAGGAATTAGACCATGAAGTATAATGCTTATATTTTGAACTTCGTAGATATGAACATCGACATAATCATGTATATAGTTTTATGATTATGTGTAAGGGTGTATGGTGAAGATTTCATCCTAAGAAACAATGTATTACATTTGTTTAAAGGAAGTACATTCATGAACTTTTTTCATGAATCGAAAAGGAAACCAATAGGTATATTGGTTTGGTTATTCATTGCATATTCTTTGATGACCAATATGCGTGAGTTGGTAGAACCGATCTTAACTCCGGTTATGTATCTTGGTATAACCGATCACAATACTTAGACTTATGATTTAGTATGACCGATCCTAGTAATTGGTGTAACCGATCCTAAGTAATCACCATGAGATGGTATGATCGATCCTTGTAATTTGTGTGACCGATTCTGGTAATTGGTGTGATGTATCTTAAGTGGTTGTGTGACCGATCCTTGTAATTGGTATGACCGATCGTAGTGACTGGTGTCACCGATCACAAGTAGGTACCATGTTTAGGTAGAACCGATCCTAGTGATTGGTATAACCGATCTGAAACCATGTAAGTGACTATGTAGGACCAATCACAACTAACCATTGTGACTTGGTATGACCGATCACATAGTAGTCTTGGAACTCTGGTAGAACCAATTCTAAACTTGTTTGGAAGTGTGGGAGAAACCGATTTATAGATGCAAACCATGTAAAATTGGAATAAGAATTTGCAGTGAAAATATGTCAACATACTTTGAACATGAGCAGTAACTCTTACCATTTATTGTTCAAAGATATTCCTTGGTACTCAATGATCCTCTGCCGAAATAAATTAAGAATCTTTTAATTAAGATTTTTGGTTTTATATGCTTTAATTACCAGCAATTAATGCATAGCTCTAGAGAATAAAAATTAGTAATGTGCATTTACTAATTGGAGATTTTCTATGAGAGATTTCAGAAATATTGAACCAACATTTATCGGAATTAGGAAAACCGAATTTTGGCATGCATTGCATATCTTGAGAATATTTTCGGTTTTGGAAATTCCTTGGTGTCCAAACATCCTTGGTCTATAAATACCTAAGTTTGCATTTCTTGCAAACTATTCTAAGAGCCATGCAAACTTCATTTCTTGTTGTTTCTGGTGGAGCCGTCTATTCGGAGAGGAAAGTATCCTAATTAGGTGAAATCTCTTATGATTGCTCGTTTAAAGACTTTTAGGGGATCAAGAAGCTCTACGAGTACCGTTGGTGGGGAATTAGATAATTGCAGTTTTATTAGTTTTCAATTTGATTTGATTGACTAACGGTTGTCAAAACTTTGATTGCACCTAGTTTGTTTATTCTTGAGAATCTTCTCTTTTGATATAAGATTCATTCAGACTAGATCAAAGTATCGACGAGATGTTTAAAACTGTTTTTAGATCTAAATACATCTTGTGATAATCCATTGTTAACAGACTTCGTGTGATTGATCACAAGAGGATTCAAGTGTTGTTGTGCAGGTATTTGAAAGCAATAGAAGATTTGAAGACGAAGAAGAATTATTATTACTTTTCGTATCTTGTGTATTTAGTGCAAAAACCTTGATCGGCTGGATCCAACTAAAATCAGTTTATCTTTGATAGATCTGATTGATTAGTTGAGTGAGATCGGCATCACTTTATAGTTCCTCTTGAAATCTATACCGATTGAGTGGAAATCTAAACTTGACTATTTCGGTAGTTATTGGATAGATTGATCTAACCATACAAAGGAGTTTATTATATTAAACATAAGAGACTTTGTCAATTACTCATCTTATCTTTAACAAGATTGATTTGAGTGGTTACCAAACAGATTCTTCCTTTGTTGTTTGCATTGGTGGAAGTATGCACAGACTTCCCTTGGTTTAAGCCACCCCTAAACAAAAAATAAAACTATTCACATAGGTAGTAAATGATGCCCATTTTAGTTCAATCCTAGGTAACCAATAGCCAAGCCAGGGTAAGAGTCAAGAGCCAAGCCAGGGTAAGAATTAAGAATCCGGTAAAATCCAAATTCATTGCGTAAAAGAAGAAAGTTTTCATTGTTCTGTTCGAGTGGGAGAAAGAGGCAATAAGAAGAAACCCTAGGTAAGGTGATTTAAATGATTGAGTTTTGGTAAAAAAAAAAAAAAAACCTAGGTAACGTGATTTTCCGTGTTATAAGATATTTAATTGGTTTGGGTATCAAATTGGGAATTTGGTATGAAACTGGATGCTCAGGTTTGTTTGAGTTGTTTGGTTTTTTAGGGGGGTTGGTTTTTGATTGAGTTGTGGTTTTCAAGTAATGGGAATTTGTTGTCGTTGATTTTTATAAAAAATTGGAATGACTAGATTTTTAGCTGTAAATTCCCTTATTGGGTTTTCACCCTCCTCTTTGTAGTTCATTTTCTTAGCACTTAATAACTTTGGCACAAAAGGTACAAATTATCCATGATTCATGCCATAAGCCAAGAGCTCAACTGAGACATCATGGAGGGTAGCAAATCCCTGTTGAAGAAAGGGAGAGAGAAATGTATACATGTGTCAATGGAGGAAACGTCATTAATACATTGTTTCGGTATCTTCATTACATGACATGCAAAGAAACGTCATATTGGGATCTCTTACCTGAATTAATAGTTTAATACCCTTGCAGTCAGTTATGAATACACATTTGCAGAGTGAATCTTTAACACTACATTGAGTCATTGAGAGCACTCATGTTTTCGGGTATATAATTGTGTTTTTATTTGTGACCATTTCGGTTCCAATAATCATTCTTTGTTAATTTTAACTCAATTATATTTCCTATTGTATCATGTGTTGCGTTGAAATAACCAGATTGTTGGATATCTTGGTGGATAGTGATGCTTCAATTGAAACTTTTAACCAACTGGACAAGTATGAGTAAGGCATGTATTTGCTTTGATGTGATGTGCAGCACTACAGAATTTTGTACATGTATTTGTTTGGTTGTTTTTTGTTTGCAGGTTTTCGATAGTTGTTTTGCTGATCTAGACTTTTTAATCAAAATAATTAGGGATCTCATGATTGTGCCCTTTCTACCAATAATGAAGTCACACCCTTACTCTCTTACATCTCCCCCGGGAATTAGCAAAAATTTTACAAGTGTGCAGAAATTTTTTCCAAGCCACCCCTAGTTTTGAATATTGGTTCCGCCACTAGATGTTTGGAATACGATCCAAAGGACTTGCTATTCATGTGTGTGACTCTATAAGTCGAAGGCGCGTGGATAGTGAGGTAACTAAGTAGCTAGGGGTAGTCTGGTTGGTCTCAACTATACGAAGTTGGTATTTGATTTTTTATAAGGGCTTAATTATGAGAGCATTCAAAACTTGACTAGGTCCAGCGGTTTTTTTGCATTAGCGGTTTCCTCGTTAACAAAATCTTGTTGTGTCTTTTACTTTGTTTTTCACATTATAATTGTTATTATAATTAAGTAAAATGCACAAGTACGTTAACTCTGTAATACTTGATATTGATCCTATAGATTTTTGGTTATTTCCCAACCTTTTATCAAGTACACACTTTGTTGTAGTATCGTCTCGATCTTGTATCCATAGTCAATCACACAAGTGATCTTGTTGTTGTATTGTCTCGATCTCGTATCCATAGACGATCACATGAAGTGTGAACCGAAATATCATATTGTCTCGACTCTGTCCATAGACGATCACATTTGGTAGAGGACTTTTAGGTTGAAAATAAAATATTGTGGTGTATTTGGGTACCCTTATCTTTTCAGAGTACAAGAAATTAGTTCAGCTGAGATGAAAAAGAATTGAGCTATTATGCCAGGGGTATGTTTTTTGATAAAGTTATGAACATCTTTACCACTTATCATCATGATAGAAGATTTTGAAGCAGTGCCAGTGAGAGTGATATGGGTGACGAAGTGGTTGAAAGAAATAGAAAGTTTAAATAAATTAAACATAACATCTTTCGAAGTTTTTAACCAATATGCACCTAGCACTATCTCACATCCCCCTAGTGAAAAGACATGTAAGTTAGCTTCAAAATGATGTCCTTGCATTTGTCAATTTAGTTGTTAACTAACTATTGAGCTGGTTGTCCTCTCTCTATTAGCTATTGTGACTGGAATGTTGATTGTAGGCTGGATGGTACAAAATAATCTTTTTGCTAAAGTGGTATCTATGAAAATGTGGGTTACTGCTAGTTTCTACCAACCTTGATGATTTTTTTTTTTTTGGAAAACCAGAAATTTGAATTGTATAACCATTTTGATGTCCAGTGAGAGCATGGAAAGAGATTCCCATGTCAGTATCCACCACATGGGGGTGTTGTTCTTCACATTCAGCTGGTGGTTTATCTGTAGAAACATGACTTCTCCTCTACTAATACCATAAATAGTTGTTTGTTTTACACAAATGTCCTGGCACATATTTTTCATCACCATTATATCCCAGATTTTTGGCACGTCTTTGAGCTTGTTTCTGGGAGTGAGATGTCTAATGGGAGCAATATAAGGGGATTTAGTAGGTAAGGAGGGTGTTGATTTAGAAATGGCAGGGAGAAGAGTATTTTTCTAAAAATTTGAAGGTTTAGGGAAATAAGTGGAAGTTGTGGGTTGTTTGGTGATAGATGGTTTAGGTGGTCTTTGTGAAAGAATGTTTTATGTCAAATCCAAGTCTAAAAAAGCATGCGATAGAGAAATAGGATTATGCACACAACTGCATTGTTCATTTCGGTTTAACCCACGATGAAACTTAAAACAAAGTACTCCTCATATAGGGTTGAATTTTTACTGAGCACAAGGGCTTTAAGTTGTTCAAAGATTTGGAATTATTCTTCCACGGTGGTGATTTGGATCAGTTTGGTGAAACAACCAACATGGTTATCATTCGCTATATCTTCAAAACGTCGGAAGAGATTATTAGAAAAAATCATATCAGGGAACATAAGCTTTACCAGAACAAAAGTCAAAGAACCAAGAATCAGGTCTACCATCCATGTACATAGCATCAAACTATGTCTTTTGTGACTCCTCCATTGGATGCATGTGAAAGAATCGATCACACTTATGCAGCCAGCTTCTTGGATTTCCTCCATCAAATCTAGGAAAATCTAGTTTTGCAGGATTGAGTGTATTACTGATATATCCTTGAATCGGAGTGTTATGTGATTGTTGAGAGTGACCAGAGAGAGGAGTTTAATGGTTTAGAGTCTCAAATCTTGGTTGGATTTGAAGTTGTTTTGAAGTATCTTCTGATAATTGGACCAACCGATTCATTAAGATCTGATGTGCTTTGGCATCAACATCACATTTCTCTTCAGCACGCATCTGATTCTTTGTGAGAGTCTTAACCAGTTGAGTCATTTCCTTCGTAGCGTGTCAACATACTTTATGGAAGGACCTCCAGTCATATCAGAGTACCTCTAAAATCCACTAGATGATACCAATTGTGGTGATTGAAGGCATATTGTATTGAGTTAATCAATGACACAAGCAATTCAAGTAACCTCTGAAACTCTATTGAGTTTGGTCTTATCTATTCTTTTTCATAAGTTCATTACAGAGAGGACTAAAGTAATAAATAGAGACTGAAACCTTAAAAGGAATGAGACTACACATCTATACCCCTAAATGTGGGTTGTCCATCACCATGGATAATTAATTAACTTAAGACTTAAATAAATACTCAAATGAGTGTAAATTTGTGCACCCTCTAATACCGGGGTGCACGTTCCGGATTCATCTATTGGTGGATTTTTCGTAACAAAACCGGCTGTTTTCAAATAAAAAAGGAAAAAAAGTCGCAATCTACATTACCTTCTCTCTCTTTCTTTTAATCAATACTCGAGCTCTTCTTCTTCATTGCAATAACCTAATAATTTTGCGACTAAAGGAAATAAAAATAACCCATATATTGTTTGCAAAGCAAGAATTTTTTTTTTTTACATTGTTAAAGAGTGAGATAGAAGACATATCGATATACAGAAAACCTCGCTATCATAAACATGTAAGATTTCCGAATTGAATCTTCTTCGAACCACATGTTCCTTGTACAAATCCAGAGTTGCACATGCCAAATTAACAACGACCAGAAGATACCCATTTCATCAATTTGACAACTATCATGATTATACATTATCCCATACAAAAATTACAACCAAGTTTTAACCTGTAGTCCAAGTAGTGAAGAATCGAGAATTATACGAAAGGTCCGGTGCTTGGGAGCACCCAATTAATGTTGTTGAGCTTAATTTTCAAATCCTTTATCAGATTAGAAAACTCAATTCTTTAGGTGATATCCTTAACTGATTGATTATCTTTATTTCCTATCCCTCGTTAGTACCTCATTACATGTTATTAAGATAAGTGGATGATGAATCTGTTAATTTTATAGCTTATAGGGTGAAAACATTACATAAGATTTGATTTTCCTATCTTCAGATCCCGTTTTCTCTTGTTCGGCATATTTTTTTTACAGAGAAATAGAAAATGGATAGACAGAAGATACAGGTGTTTATGGAAGCCGATAGGAGAGAAAGCAGAAAAAAGTGGTGAATCTATCGACGACATCAGTATTTACTCTTTTTATTGTTTCAAAACAGTTTTAAGGGAAAAAGTGAAAACCGCCTAACATTAAAGATTGACCAATAGATGAGGCCGGAATGTGCACCCCGGTTTTAAGGGGTGCACAAATTTACCCTCCAAATGACTCATTAACAGACATTTTAACTGATAATGTCTCTAATCTACTCCTCGAGGCATCCCAACTCTACTAAGAGCAGCCTTTTAAAATGGGTACATGACATGCACGATAGCCATTTCTCTAACAACATGAGATTCACATTTGCCAGTACACAAGCTGACAAGCACCTTTATAAATCGAAAGTGCTACATTTCCCCATTCCCTTCCCCCACTCATTTCCCCCATCACGTGTCATCGTTCTTGACCCTTAATCCCTGGATTGAGATTAGCAGGGGGTCCCATTATTATTGGATTTAACCAATAGATATTTAACACATAGGTGAGGGAAAGCAGTGGGAGAAGGGAGCGGGGGAGTTTAGCACTTTCGTTTATAAATATCTTTTCCCACACTTTGTACGATATATAGTGTTTTTCGAGTGCGTCTAAGTCCACCCCCTCTAACCCGGGGTGCACGTTGGCCGATCACTTGACTCTAGTTATTTGTTTTGTTTTTGTTTTTGGAAAAGTGATACTTTTACTTTTTCATTTTAGCCTAAAACTAGGTCAAATTGAAAAAGTGAAAATATCTCTTTCCCAGAAACGGATGGAGTATTTTTAATATATAATCATATAAAATCCCATTGGGAGCTGGTAAACCAAAACTTAGGAATTAATCTATATCTACACCTCTCTCTTCTTTTAAACATGTTACATTTCCTTCTTCTGTTCTTCAACGAACTATAATGGAGTAGATAATTTTAATCATTGTACGACGTCGGCGGATATTATATGTTAAGTATTAAATGGACAAACCCAATTGAAATTCATTGATCACAGAACATTCAACCATTTTAAAGGGATCACTTATGGTAAATGAACAATGTCTGACGAGCAGATCCATAGATTTGCCATTATCAACAATCAAACCAATTGGAAAATTAATCTAAGCATCATTGAAGGCTCTATTATCCTTCAGATCATTATCTAAGTCCTAATATATTAAGAATTCAATTATTCAAACCTGTTTCAGAGGAATCAGGCATCAAATCTCTTCAACATACATATGCAAATTATCCATTTTATATGTTATTCCTGATTTTCTATGTGATTTTTAACGAGTCGACATCAACAATGGTAAACGTGGTTTTAATTTCTCTAATTCATTATAACAACATAATACTACTAGTCGTGATGCAATAAGATTTAGAATCTAATAACTCTTTTTTTGGAAGGAGAAATATTAGAATACGGGCATCCAACTCAAAACCAATTGGCAATGAGTGGAGAGGCCCTAATAGATTATAAACCGCAGGATCTTAAATAACCCAACCATGTGGGACTAATAATCTCAACAAGAAATTATCATGGAAGTACGAAAGATGATGTTCAATACAGTGTTTATGTTTAGTTTAAATACTCATTCAAGATTTCAATATACCACTGGGATAAGAAAAGTTATTTGATCACGATTAAGGAAGTAAAATCAAAAGCAAGAAACATTGTAATTAATAAAAAAACATTATAATTGAGAAGAAGAAGAAGAAAAGTTACAGAAGGGTTAGAAAAGATCTTGGGGAAGATGGAAGGCAGAAATTAAAGACTGGCAGTATACCCTGTTTAGAGAGCCATGAAGAAAATATGAGTCGAGTATAAACAGGAAGAAGAGAAAAAGAGAAGAACGCGCAATTGGGGGATACATAATCTAATTGGGGGATATGACTAAATGACAAAATAGGGATCCAAATATCCTAGCTGGGTTACCCCTTATCTAAATAAAATTTTAATTCCTAATTTAACCCTCACTAATCGGATTAGATACTAATGATGATTAGTAAAATATTAATGATTTGGGGATATAATGTGTATGTTTATGTTTATTTGAATTTGTGTGTTTTAGTTTAAAGGAAAAAAATTTGAGTAGAATTTTTTTTTTTTTTTTTGAAAATGGAAGATGATTGTGATGAGAGACTTGCAGCTCTTGAATCTTTAAGCTCAATTACAGCAACAATCATATCTTCAATCTTCGATTAATGATAACAACTCACAATTGTTGTATGATGAACCAACACCTTTGAATCATTATTTTCTTGACCATGAAATGTTTTGTGAAGAACCAACTCAAGAAAGTAAACATGTTGAAGATCAAGCAACCCCAACACAGGGTAATGCTTGAAAAGAGGTCGAAAATTTGATTTTTTTCTTCGAAACCGCCATTTCGTGAAAAAACCCTTTATATACCGGCATGCTCGTGGTTTGAACACTATGCAGGTATCATGTATGTCAAACATAGTATTCATATATATATGCAAACGGCACTAAATTTCCCAGGTATTCAGAACATATAAGCGTGGTATTCAAACCAAGATTAGTCTTGCAGTACAAATTTATTTTTACCTACCAGTGAATATTAAGGGAATATTCAAACCGTGATGTTAGTACATGACATTATGTCGGTTTTGATCTTGCGACATAGAAACTTAAATGTAAAGAAAAATGGTTTTACATGAATAACATACGAAGCTAATGATATTTTGAACTTAAATACTAGGCATTTAGTTAACCAGCTTAGTATCTAGGAACGTCTGCGGTATATAGAGTCAATTACCGATTATCTAGGTTCTTAATAACAGCCGATCTCATTTACTTATCGACAATGCCGGTTTTGAACTAATCCATTTTCTTTTCATTCATTCCTTAGATTGTTACCTACAACGATCAACCAAACTCCAAACCGCTCCATGGATATCGTCGGAGTACTATAAAATGCAGCGGGTATGTTACCAAACAATACTTTCACTAGTTCTTACAATTTTATGTTGGGATTTGCTTGTAATCTTATAATGTTGTCCTTATGTAGGAATAAAATATGAAAAGGAAGCAATTGCTTGGGCAAAAGCAACGTCTCTTTAACATGTGTGTCTTAGTGAGGAATTCCCAACGTTCATCGATTCGTTTTGAGATGGTTTTGCGAGAGAAGTGGAAAATACAATGAGAAAAATAGTCATAAGAGAAAGGGTTATGTATATGAAAAGAAGACTAACAAGGTATACAAGACGATTCTGCGGAAGGATGACTGCCCTTTTAAGCTTGTATTCTATCTAAGAGGTTCAAAAGTAGAAGAAAAAGAATGGGAATGTAAGGTGTGGTTTGGGTCACAACCACCCCAGATCAAATGATTTTTGAAAGGTCACTCCTAGTTGCGAAGCTAAAACACGATCAATTCGAGGATGTAAAGATGATGACCAAAGCATGTATCAAACCAAGAGTGATTCTCGGAACCTTCAAGGAAAAGGATAAGACCAACGTTTCTTCACTCAATTTACAATTTATAGCGCACAAGCAACCATTAGAAGGTTGGAATGGGAAGGGAGGAGTGTTATGCAAGAATTTGAAAAAGATAGCTTGGGATCACAATTACACGCGTATCATTAAAAGAGGTCCGGACAACAAGCCGCTTCAAATATTCATTTAGCATCCTTTGCTTTCACAATTGGCTCATACGTGTTGTGATGTTCTTATGATGGACTGCACATACAAGACAAACAAATACAACATGCCGTTGTTCAACATCGTGGGGCAAACATCGGACAAGGTAACATTCACATTGGCTTGGTGTTTAATGGAGAAACAGAGAGGGATTACAATTATCATTGGGCATTGCGGCAATTGAAATTATTGTTCCAGGAAAATCGTTCTCCGAAAGTCATCATAACCGATCAATTTGACGCACTAATGAATGCCATATCCGGCGTATATCCGGATGCACAAAATTTCCTTTGTACATATCATATAGGTGAAAATGTGAAAAACATTGTCATGCTTTGTTTGAACCTCAAAGGCTGATATTAAGAATATAATGATTGCTCAACTAGAGGAAGATGTTGTGAAAGAAACTATCACCCCAAGAAGAAGAAAATGAAAGAGGAAAGATTAAAGAGCGAGTCGACAAAGAACACTATGAAAATCATAAAGGTGGTTGGAATTTCTAAAGGATTGGGAGAAAGTTTATTGGTCTCTTCAATGAGACATGTATGAAAAGAGATTGAACAACTTTATCCAAATATAACGAAGTGTATCCAAGTCCGATCTCATATTGTCGGGATAATTGGTTGGATAAGTTCAAGGAAAATTTGTGCATCGTGGACAAAATCGTTATAGACATTACGGGAATGAAGCAACTAGTATAGCGGAGTCCTCTCATGGGAGATTTAAAGATCTCATCCGATCCGGCCAGGGGAAATGTAGTTACGGTCACCGAGGCAATGGGACAACACTTTAAGGCCGATATCGATAGGATCAAGAAGGATTTTGAAAAGCTCAATGAAAAGGATGACTCAATTTCTTGAACATACTAAGTTGCTCAGGAATAGAGTTTAACGCCTCACGTTGGGCAATAAACCATATGATGAGACAAAAGGCAAGGAAGTTTAACGAAAGCCGGGTGATGTGTATTTGTCAGACATGTCTTCATTGGGGCCAGGTAGCCGTGGTATGCTTCTGTGAAGTATGAAGTCTTGATACCTATTGATGTTATTGATCCTTTTTGGAAGCAATTATCTTTCGACCTTCCCCCTACCGAAGCTCTAGGACAATCACCATGGGATACAAAGGAGGCTTTAGAATTTTATGAAGCTTACTCACGTGGAAACTCGGCTACCCGACAAGTATTGTTTGAGCCAACTAAGACTAATTACGGCCATGGATAGTAACAAAGTGAAGAGCCAAGAAAGGAGATCCACCTGGGTAGACCACAAACTAAAATAGCAAGGAAGAAACAAAGAAAAAGAGTTAAAACAAATGACTCGAAACGTGAAGAGGAACTCGCGGCAACTAAAAACGAGATCATGTGCAAGTGAGATTTGAGAAGCAAGATTAGCTGAAAACGGCTGTTCCAAACAAGAGGTAGCCGAGGAAGGAACCGATATCAAGTCAACAACAATCGACGAGTTCGAACCTACACCCCATGGTCGATGGATCGGAGGTTAAGAGGAAAAGGGAAGGCCGCCAAATGTACCAACATTAAGCAACCAAAGACAACAAGGTGGCATTCCGAACCTATGCCAATAGTTGATGTATCCGAGCTTCAAGAAAAAAAGGGAAAGGCCCAGAAGGTACCAGCATTAAGCAACCAAGGACAACAAGGTGAGCATTCCGAACCTACACCAATAGTTGATGTATCCGAGCTTCAAAAAAAAAGGGGAAGGCCGCCGAAGGTACCAACATTAAGCTACAAAGGACAAAAAGGTGAGCATTCCAACCAACACCAATCGTCGATGTATCCGCTGTTCAAAAGAAATGGGAAGGCTGAATTTACCAACTTTAAGCAACCAAGGGCAACAAGGTGAGCATTCGAACCTACACCAGATCGATGTATACGAGGTTCAATTGGCGTAGGGTAGGCCAAGGAAGTATAATCTCCGTCACATACCGAAGACATTTGTAGGGTAGAGATTGCAGGAGAGGATGGTTTGGATATAATTAAGCTAAAAGTTGGTAATATGACGATGTATACGGATTCGCAAACGGGTAGGACTTATACACACTACCATACGAAGATAAGAGTCTTACATAGATCAACTTCCCGAGGTTATTCGCGAGTTTGTTGTGTACACGGATGATGTCGATGGAGATGGAAATTGTAGCTATCATGCCACATCCTTTGAACAATTAGGAATCTTGAGGAGTACATTAGTAAAGGAATGACACCATGCCGATATGCTAGAATGAGGATGGCGATCAACTTGTGAAGAAGAGGAGCTTTATGAGCAATTGGTTAGTCATGACGAGGTGTTTGATGATATGTGTGCTCAAGTGCAAGAGGACAGACGCGGGAGATGGCATTTCTTCCTTCTCAATATTGGATGAGGATGCCGCTTTGTGGGCATCTAGTAGCGGATACATTTAATTGTGTTGTTCATTATTTTACCCCCACCGTAGTCACTACATTTACACCAAAATGGCAAAAATGCGAGGGATCCCTTAAGGCGAGAAGAGTTGTTTGGCGTACGTGAGCGCAATCATTTCGTCGTTCTTAAACTCGGGGACAATTGTCCATTGCCACCTGTTTGTGGGATGGTTAAAAACAAGGAACTAGATCCAAATATATGGAAGGGATGGATGGCGTTGAGCAGAGGAGAATCACCAATTATGGGATGCTTTGGCCTTATCAAAGAAACCTCCTGCCAGAGGAGGTGCAACTTCATACGTGTGGAAGCGATGATGAGTAATTTGGATTAATGTTGAGTAATTTGGATTAATGTGGTTCACTAATCGCCACCTTTTGTTTTTTTGGAAGTTTGAATTGTAATCATTGAACCATATGCCATGTACGTGCCATTGTGATTTAATTCAAGCTTTACTACTTGGCGGTGCTAAATGGCGGCGTTGCAAAATATGTTCTCGTTTGTCTTTGGAATAACAACTTAAGTACACGGATATGCAAAGACCAAATACCATAAAATAACATACGCAAAGTGTAAACAAACCAAATGTAAAGTTAAGATGTTCCAAACCGAAAACAAATGAAGCAAAGATGTTCAAAGTTTACCAATCCACACAAACAAACATAAACCAAAGTAACACTATTAAAGAATCACAAGATCACTCGGTTTCTTGACCTCTTGTATACCCTCTTCTTCTTTTCGCCCCAAGTCTTTTGCCTCAGTATCTTCTATTTGGTCCTATCTTTTTGACGACGTTCTCCATTTCTTTAAGGTCGACAACTCTCCTTTCTTGGTCTTTTCTTAAAGAACCTTCCTGGTTTCAATTCATTGTGTTTGTTAACTGGGTTTTTCGCATGTATTTAGTACGTACAAATTTATAAGTTGGTAGATATAGATTAAGAGAATAGTAATGAACGCACCAACAACGTAATGAGCTGTAGAAGTCGGAGTGCGATGATCTCGGAGTTGTGGAGGGACGTCTTTGGTGGTGGAGGGACTCTACCGTATCCAGGGCGTACAACATAAGGATGTGAGTCTGTAGATGCCCGTTTAGGAATGTTGGTTCACTATCAAAACCATTCTCGGCCAATTCCCAATCACCCCTATCCGGACAAGTTCTTTCTTCCTTTCGATCCAATGTGCGAGAATTGGTTAGGTCGTAGAGATACCATAGTATGGTTCTCATTTGATTGGCATTTAGTAAAGTCGTGAGAATATTTATGATAAGATGTATCCGTGAGATCTTTCTCGCTTGTAACCGAGTTGGCGCATCACGCGGAGAGGGTTATGCATAACAAATCCTTTTGGATGAAAGAACGGTCCGTTGTAAAATGAAACATTTCGTGTCTGCGAAGGTGAACTCCTCCGACATTCCTATAAGGGTCGAACACAACGTGTTCCACAAAAACGAGTCAGGCCAATCTCATTTGTAAAACCGTTTCTTGTTAGGCGAAGGTATTTTTGAAGTAGTATTTCTGAGCTAGAGCCATATTCGGTTGGTAATCATGCCAAATTTCAATCCTTTATACCACTATGAACAAATCTCGGAAGTGTTCATAAGCCCACACCTGTGCCCATAAATTTTATAAGAAAATAAACATTTGGAAACTAACAAATGTAACGATAACAATCACAAAATAGGTAGTTCACCTTACTGAATCACGGTGAAATTCCCATTAAATTGTGGCCTTTCGCCTTAGAAGCTCGAACGCATTTCTGCAAAAATGAGCCAAAGAAAGCAGTGCCCCATGAATACTTATGAACGTCTTCCAACGGATCCAATCGCGTAGGTTGTTCATATGCACTCTGTTACCATTAGGAGTCGGGGAATATAGCGGTTCCCAAAATGAAACGACATATATCGCGTGATTTGTTGAGCTTGTGCGCGGAGTCAATTCTGTTCTTCGTATTCCCAAACGATTGAATGAGTTTGACCAGATATTATAGTCTTTGTACGAAAAGCGATTCGTTTCTTGTACAAATTTGCCAACGTGGTTTCCTTGTTCCATCCAAACAACTTTTACCACTGAGTTCATAGATCTTTTCCCACCCTAGGTCCTTCGACTTGTCTCCAACCTTAACTTAGGTTTCCCAAGAACCTCTAGTCTATTATCCTTTGGACATCTTCGGGGATAATGGTCATCTGCCAAAATTAAAATGCATGGTGTCGATTTCACCGTAAAACCTCTCCAAAAGAAGTTTTGCCGGTGACGGTATCGGTGGCCACATAATTTTCTATCGCATGATACAACCGGATACTCGTTATTTGTTGAGCAGTAGGACACTCATCCTCAAAGGCCACATCCGATTGTTGATGGCGGCTAACACGAGCTTTTACGTGGTCCTATAAAAACATAACAAACTTAATTAAATTGATCACAAGAAAATAATATAATAATAAGATACAAACGTCTTACATAAGTTTGATAGATCCAACGAGCCCAAGAGTCTTTATACGAAAATAAAAAGTTGCGGGTTTATCGGTTGACCCCAATGTTTGCCATCATTGCGGACGGGAATCAACTCTAACTTATCGGGGAAGTGAAGAGGGGTGCCTTTTCATCATCGGTTTGTCCTAAACCACTCCGCTTGTGAGGATGAGCCACCTCGCTATTCTGGGATTACGGTGGAGTTTCCCACTCATCATCATCATCGATTGCTTGTTGAGTCAAAGCATAGGATCCCGGTGTGACCTTAGCATTAATGGATTTTGGCGTTTACGTCGAGAAGACTTACGCTTTGATTCTTCTTGACTTTTCCTTTTCCTTTGTCCTTTCTTGATGCGTAGAGACCTATGTTCCAACACGTTAAATTGAGTTACATTTACATGTCGGCATACAAAAGGAACATACTTAAAACCCGGCAGCATAAATAGACATATACGAAATCGGGCGATGCGGCATCTTAAAATATAACTTGGAGAATGCGGTTTTGGTTGAATTGTATCCGGGGATTCACAAATATTAGGGACCAAAATGGCATATCAAAACAAAATACGACAATGCCGGTATAACTTCGGCATTCCTTAAAATAAAACTACTATGCGGTTATATTGAATTATATGTAGAAAATTCTAAGATATGAAAAACAAACCGGTATAAATTGTTACCATACATTAAGTGCCGGAACATATACCGGCATACTCACATTAATACGTTGAATGCCGGTTTTGGTTGAATTGTATCAGGGGATTCACAATTTTAGGGACCAAAACGGCATACCAAAATAACATACGACAAATCTGGTATAACTTAGGCATTACTTAAAAATACTACTATGCGGTTATATTGAGTTATATGTAGAAAATTCTAAGAGTATGAAAAACAAACCGGTATAAATTGTTACCATACATTAAGTGCGAAAGGTGAGATCACCGGCATATCAATATTAATACGTTGAATGCCGGTTTTGGTTGAATTGTATCCAGGGATTCACAATTTTTAGGATGAAAACCCAAGCATCGAAAAATAAAATCGAGATAGTGCGGTGGAATTTCCGGCATTCTTAAATGGCAATACATCTATCTTAGGTTTACGTAAATTTTACGAGTTCTTGGTATTTTTGGGTTTTGATTTTCAAACTCAATTCAATTGACTAGAATTGAATTTCATGTTACTAGAATTCAATTTCAAAACCCTAATCGAATTTTCAATCCGTCATGAACCCTAGCATGTTTGACTTTGTGTTATATATTATTGGGTAAACCCTAAAGTACTTCAATTCAAAAGGAGACTTTTGTGTTATACATCACTTACCGAATCAAATCTATTACGTCCGCTTGCAGGAGACTCTTAGGACTTTTACGCGTGGTATTTACGGATTGGGTTTTACGACGAGCCATTGCTTTGGTATAGAGGCGAAAAAAATCTAAGGAGAGATTGAATAGATTGAATATTTTTTTTCCAAAACCGTCACTTATATAGCATGAGTAGTTTGAAACCAAGCGAGTTGATTGAAATTATGCAAATCAAACAAGTTGAATGAACTTGTAACCGTCAAACAAGTTGAATGAAATTGTAAGCTTTATCAAACTAGTAGGGAAATCGTAACCGTCATAAATCGTAGAAAAATACATATCAACTATGCCAGTATTACAAATTGATTATTTTTTGTATCATGCTAGCAAAACAACATAAGCCAGGAACTCTAATTTATTTCAAATGTAATCCTTGTCGGAAGCACGAATGCACTTAGCACGTGCATCAAGCCTTTAAACCACCAGTGGTGACAGAGAATGATTATAGTCTCGTGAGGGTTTACATAGAGATGTACCCACAAAACCTTACGAAAAACCTTAGCAAATACAACTAAACTTTCAATCTTCTTAAGAAGAATCCGTTCCGATTCACCCGAATTTGGTGGTACTCGGTGACTTTGGTTACAATATGGTTCACGTTGGCTTCAAACATGAATGGTTCTCCCTTTTCTTGTAAGTAGCGCTTTCACGGCTTCATCTTACAAAAACAACACACAAACTTTGTTGGTTACATAAAAATTGAAAAATAGTAGATTGTCTTAGAATTATTCATAAAGATACTTACGAGTTGTTGGGGGCAACCTATTGTGATGAGCGTTATCGATCCGGTACTTCATTTTTAGATACTCAACCCACGGCATTTAGGATGATGTCGTGTCGTTACTTTCGATTTGTTGAGCGAGTTCTTCCTTTCGGGTTACCGTAATCGTGAACAAACTTCTAAAAATCTTCAACCACATGGAATCCCGCGTCTTCTTGCTATCTATAGTTGAAGGGCGAGTTTCGGCGTACCATGCTTGGGTGATTGCTAAATCTTCCTCGGAGTCAAACGATGCCATTTGTTGTATGTGGGATTAGGTTCTATAATAAGCTATTTATAGATCACTATTCTAGGGTTTAGGGTTTCTTAAGTTAAGATTCTCAAGGAGATATATAAGAACACACGAATTTTGGGCATTTGGGTTCAAGTATTAGCTCTCTTTATATAGAGGAAAACCTCAACGGCTAGTTTTTTTGAAATTACATTAATTCCGGCATTGTAGTTAATGTGTCATATGGCGCCAGTTACAAGTAAATTTCTTAGAGATTATCCCAAATATGTAGTAATCTGAGCATTGTGTAACAACATGGTTCCGAGCCGGCAACAAATACCGGCATTACATGTATAATTCCGAATAGCAGTACTTGTTAATTTCAAATAAAGCGGCTAGTTTTTGAAAATAAGACCGTTGGTGCTTCAATTATACATAATAACACCAAATCCGGCATAGTTAATTACATACCAATCTTTGTTAGAGGTATACTGATTTAATGATTTATTGGAACAGCTTGAACAAGTAAAAGGTTGCTTGAAATGCCTAAAAAGGCTCTTTTCTCCACTTCATTATATGCATCCCGAGCTTCATACCTATCACCATTGTATCTTGTAAGAAATTCGTTGTATTTGAGACATGATTTGATGAGTGCGGTTGTTCGAATGCGTCTTTATTTGATGTGCGTATTCAATTATGGGTTTCTTACGGTCAAATTTGTTATGCTTGTAAGAACCGGTCATTACAAGGCCCCAAAAAACATCCGAAGGGCGTTGATCCTCCAGCAGATCCGCATACTATGTAGTAATTTCTAATCCACTCTGTTTCCTCCAGACATCCGCCCACATCTTAGCTTCTTTTGACGTTTAACCTCTTCCTCGGCTTCAGCTTTTATCTTATCTAATTTTAGAGCAATAACGTTCAAGCTTTGCTTCCTCTTCTTCTTCTCTTTTTCTCTTAATTATCTCTTCTTCCATTGCGGCAATTGACTTGGTGGTTTCTTCTTTCCTTCTTAGTTTTTAGTATTGTGTGAGTTGGCGTGGTTGATGATTGATTTCTGTTGGGGTTGACAATATTTTCCTCATGTGTTTTTTCTTTCTCCGGTGAATTGATGAACTTGTCGATTTGGTGATTGATAATCCATTGGAGATATATCATCGGTATCAAGCGCAATGGGTGCATCCATTCCTTTAAATAGATGTGGACATAACGGATCTTTTCCACTTTAGTGACGGACTCTAGTAACTTATATCCCACGTCGGAACTATTGTTTTCAAGTGTATTGTTTAAAAAACTAGCCGTTAGCATTCAATTTCGAAACCGGCATACTTAGGTGGAACTAAATAAATGCAGTATTATGATCCGGAAGACGCATGGTATAACACGATGATGCGTGTCGTAAAAATCTTTAGGAAACTAACAAAATATGCATATAATACCGGCATTTTTGTTTAGTAATATCTATCCGGAGCAGGTGAAAATGCGGAAAAAAAAACGGCTACTTTTTTGAAAAATATGACCGTTGGAGCATCATTTCTATATAACATCACCCATTCCTTTGGCAAACCCACACAAATCAAGCACCAAATAACATCTACCTCTATTTGCAACACTAAAAAAACCATTCTCTCAAGTAAGCAAACCTGACTCAAAGAACGGGGATTCATAAATCTACCTCTGTCTACTGAAAGTAAGTATATTTCCTAACAACATGCTCTTCAATACTATGACGGAAAACTAATACAATTTTTATTACGGAATCATCATTGCAAGTCACCTTCTCACCTAGCCATGGACCTATCATTTATTTATTCAAAGTGTAGAAAGTGTGATGGGACACGCGTTTGATTTTGATGCAAAAGCGATGATGCTGAAAATGGAAGAATGTTTACGAGGTGTTTGAATCACCCAAAGTGCGATGAGTTTCAATGGTTTGACAAAGCGGTTGAACTAGCGAGTCAAAAGAAAACCACAAGGTCCATTGTAAGCCTATCGATGGGTGTGATGGGTGTTATATGAAGGGAAAGGAATACGTTGAAAAGAAGAAGAGCCAATGAGGATGATCCTTGACACCCCATTCGGACGATGTCTTTGAGCAGATTAGGGAATTGCTCAAAGGCTCGCAATTGTTGAAAAGGGATGGAAATAGATTATCTTTGAATCGGTGCAATCCATTCACCGTTGTTTTAATTTAAAGTTTGTAATCCAATGTTGTCGATTACTTGAACGAAATAAAAGAGAATTTGAAATGAATTAATCAAGGTGCGGCATTGTGGAAATCGGATCGATCAAACCGGTTTTATGTCAACTCTAAAAGATAATTTGGAAATCTAACATCCGGCATTGTAAAAATGAATCTTACAATGCCGGTTTTCTATCACATTTTGAAGTATATAGATATTTTGCAATGGCATGCGTCTAAGCAAACGTAACAATGGTTTGTACATGTCCATTTCTATCACAGAACCAAATAATTTAACTTTGATTGTTCCGGCACCAAAATTTCTATCTTGCCGGGACTAGGTTCCACGGTGTTTTGAGCATGGGATATGCCGGTATGTGTACATATATTTGAAACGACCTCTACTACGACGGAACATTTTAACTTGCAAACTACAAATCTTAACATGTTCAACATAAACCAAAGAACTAAACATCAGTTAACCCACAAGTACAAACCAAAACAAGTTTGAAATTGTTTTTGAGCGTAACCAAACTCTAAAAGTTAACCATCAAACATTGGCATCAATTCTCTCAAACTAAATTAGTCTTTTGTTTCTTTTGTGTCGGGCGCCTTCCTTGTTTCCCCGTACATAGCTCGCGGTAGGGGTGGGTTTCTTGATTCTATGAAGCTTTTCCTCTAGTTCCTTGATTTCTTGAAGAGATAGCACCACCCCGTCATTATGCTTGCAACCTAACATCTTCGTAACCTTGCCAAGCCGACGTCATTATATTAATACATCAAACACATATTAAGTACATATGTTAATATATGATTATGTTTACATTTAATGAATATAAGCAATTAAGAAAACTTACCACCATTGCAAAAGTCCTAAGAAGGTTGGCCATCGTAGGTTGTGGAGGTGGAGTAATTTCAAGGAGGAGGGTTTTCTTGGTGTGGAGCTTCGACGGAGGGAGGACGTACGACATAAGGATGTGACCATTCGGAGTAATCCCTCATAGCCGCTGTCATCAACTTCATAACCATTTTCCCGCACTCTCACTTACTAATATCAACCAAACGACGTGGCTCTCTATCCCTCCAATGTGTTGGTTCCGGTTGGGATCATACACTACATGCAACTTGTTGGGAGTTGAATTGCCTTTGAGAAAAGTAAAGATGATAATTATCAACGAGTTCGACCAATGACGGGATAATTGCTTAAATCCATGTTGGCGCATCACGGCATGGATCGACCATGATGTATCCTTTTGGGTGGTACAACGGCCCATGGTAAAATGCAACATCTCTGGAATTGGACGGTACCCTCTAATCTCCTTATAGGTGTCGAACACAACGTCTTCCTTCCTCATAGCATCCGAGCCAATCTCATATTGATGACTCGACCTTTGTTAGGGCTTCGGATTCTTTGTTAAACTCAAACCTCGAGCTCTAGGGTATCGGGTTCGGGAAGGTCTTTGATCTTCAAGAATTGGCGATCCTTGAATAAGGTTGGGAAGTGTTCATAACACCACACCTAATCAATTTGAACAATATACATGTGAACATAAGTAAAAAAATACATCTCAACAATAGATTAAAGAAATTTGTACACAGGTAGAGTGAAATTAAGACAAATTGGTTTGTTTTAGCTTGATAGAAGCCCTTCTCATCTCGCCATCAAATGTGCCATGACGCGGTGCCCCAAGAATAGCCATGGACACCTTCCAATGGTCGAGTCTTGGAGAAAGTTTGCACTTACCCATTGCCGTTAGTGTCGGGGAATGCCCTAGTGCCCAAAATGTATAAGGTATCATGCGGTGTATCTAGAATCTGTGCGTGGTCCCATCCATCCTTCGAGCTTCTAGCCTTTGTATTTTCAAACATCTTCTTAAGCATCGTCAACTTGAATGTCTTCGTCTTACTTCCGTTCGATGCTACATAAAAGCTATCCAGAAGAAGTTTTGAAGTCCCAACCAAATTGACTTTTGGGTCAAATCGTGCAGCTTCGACCATTACTAGGTCCCAATACTCAACTCCCTCACGAAATTGATTTGCCGATAACATTCAAGCCTAGAATGTTATGAGCATCTTCAGGAATCAAGGTCATCTCACCAAACGGAAGTGCATTGTACTCTGTTTCACCATGGTACCTCTCAACGAAGCAATTGCCAGTGCGATGTCGGATTCACGTAATTTTCAACCAAAGAATACAGACCGAGTTCTTTACTAATGTTTGGACATCTTCATGCTCCAACGACAAATCCCAATGAGTAGCGGCTTGGTTTGACAAACACGAACAGCCTTAGTATGATCCTACAAATACGAGATAATACGATTAAGAGATGATGTAAAAGATAAAACAACGTACATGCACAAAATAAAAAATGCTTACATAAGTTTGAAAGATATTACGAGCCCAAGAGTGTTTGTATCCAAAGAGTACTTTCGGTTCCGGAGCTTGTCCCCAAATTTTACCATCATCGCGGTCGGGTAACATGTCATCAAGGTGAGGAAGGTGACAACCTTTAACTTCCGGTTTCGGCTGCCCTTGCCCTTTACCTTGTGTTGGTTGTTGACTAGTCCCACCAACTTCGCTTTCTGCTAATTGACTTGGGGGGAACCTCATCATCTTCCTCCTCACTTTCCACTCCATCATGCTCATCGCCCTCATGTGTTCCAGTACGTTCACGGATTGCAAGTGCACTACGTTCACCACCACTCTCCCAAATTGACCCTCTTGTTTCAAACCCCAAACGTTTCTCGCGACCGCATCTTTCCCCGTGGAGGCGAGGGACCGAGGAGTATCAAGACCGTTCTTCCTCCTTCTCTTAGTGAGGATAGGACCTTTATCTTTCCTCGCTTCTTTGGCTCTTGACCTATAACATAAACAAACATTAGAAAAGGCATGGCGGTTTAGGAACCGGCATACCAATTCCTAAACAAACCAATACAGGTAACATGAGCAAGCATCACACCATAAATATCGAGCATGCGGTATCGTTGAACCGCATTGTCCGAAAACTAAATTAAATGCCGTATTAAGCACCATTTCAGTGATGTTCTGTATGTTTTAAGTGTAATACCGGCATTGAACTGAACTAACATATGCAGGTTTTAAAATATTAGGCAATCACGAAACCTAGATATAATGCCGGTACATCTAATTAAGTTCTGTGTGTTTTTAGTTGCAAACCGGTATGGTAATCGACCCAAATTCTATGCGGGTATAAAACATTCGATTTCGGGAATGAAAACCGGGTATGGTATTCGACCCAAATTCTATCTGGGGTATAAAAATTCGATTTCGGGAATGCAAACCGGTATGGTATTCGAGCCAAATTTTATGGGTAGCTAAGCGAGGCTTGGTATTCAAACCAAGATCCAATGCGGTTTTTTGTAACTCATCCGGTTTAAGCTATTGTGGGTGATTCTAACCTAAACCCATGGCTACAAATCGAGTAAAACAATCATAAATGAGTTCAAAAATCACTTACCTTCTCGGAGAAGCCATGAGTGTTTGATCATCCGGATATTTCTTTGCGTCGTCTTCTAGTTGTTGAGCAATATTCTCGATTCTTTGTTCATGTGTTTGTTGAGCAGCGTTTTGGTTCTCGATTTTGCTTTCGATTTGGTTCTTGGAGGCATGGTTATGTTATGTTAATCGACGAAGAAATTTTTGATTCAACGATTAATCGTCGATGAAGAATGAACGATGAGGAAGAAGATGAAGAATTTTTTTTTTTTCAGAAACAAAGCTATGCCGGTTCGGAATTGAATTGGGGGATATATGATTTTGGTTATTTGATTTTATGTTTTAGTTGAAAGGGTATAACAGTCTTTTCATAATATTTTTAATTAATCTAAGGGTGTTTTAGTATTTTCGCCTCCAAAAAACACCCCTTAACAGCCACCTATGGTTGGGGGAAGTAATTCATATCCCCCAATTAGATTATATATCCCCCAATTGCGCGTTCAAAGAGAATAAAGAGGTGTAGTTGGAGATATGCGCCTAAATTTTGGTCTACCAATTTCCAATGTAATTTTATATCTAATTCTAAATTAAAATAATAAATAAAATAAATAACCTATAACAACGGGAGGAATGTGCACCCCAGGTTAGAGGGGGTGCACATAGATGCACTCGTGTTTTTCATATAATAGATAAGACATAAATATAATACTTTTCACTCTTTTAAATTGGACCCCTTCCGATAGCAGCCCGGCACCTCATACTCTTGTTTGGCCATGTCTTTTTTCTTCGGCCCTCCCACCGTGACACCGGTCATCATAGAGTTATATCATAGAATTGATCAGACGATAATAGTACCTTTCACTCTTTTAAGTTGGACCCCTCCCGATAACAGTGCAAACCACTACAATTTGAAATCCAACAAATTGTAGTTTTTTTTTTTTTTTTTTTTGAGAAAAGTTATATTAAAAGAAAAAGAAACGGGCAAAGCCTGCAGTTTCAAGAGTTCCAGATTAATAGCCTTAAAGGCCTAAATTACATGTGCAGAACAACTTCCCAATTGTGGAGCACAGAATTTGCATCAACAAAGCTAAAAACATCCGTATCACAATTCCAAAGCACTAGAGTCTGCTTAACCAAAACGATTATCTCTCCCACTGATCTCTTCCTATGTCCAAACACTCTATTGTTTCGTTCAGTCCATAAGTTCCAAACGATGGCGAAGTGTGTCATATCCCATAATGCTTTACATCTGCCCTTTAAAACGTTCTACTTCCACGCAATGAAAACTTGCAGAATAGATAACAGCCTAGGCCATGATATGTGAAATGATTTGATAAAGAAATCCCATACCTTAAAAGAGAATTCACAGTGGATCAGCAAGTGGTCTGCTGTCTCGTGAACACCGTTGCAAAATACACACATGTCGGATTCAAGTTGGACACATCGTTGTCTGAGCATAGTCCGAGTAGGTATAGAATCATTGAAAGCCGCCCACAATAAGAAGCTTACCTTGTTTGGAATCCCTTTTAACCAAAGAATGTTCTTATAGCTGCATTCTTCCACATTACCTGCCAGAGCTTCATAGCACATTTTTGGACAGAAGTTGTCCCACAAACTTAACCTCATCCTCGCCTTAACAAATTGTAGTTGCTCATGTGAAACAAATGCCAAAAATCCAACAAATAGCTAAACCAACAATCTGAAGATATTCTCAAACACTATTTATAGACTTGATTTCAGAACAGTGCAAACCACTACAATACCACTGCTAGAGTTTTATATCATTTAAACAAATTCATCCCATTGAGATGAGACTTAAGCTAGTGATAGTTTCTGCCTCAATATGTTGTCTGTTGTCCATACTGTTAATTAGTAGTAGTGTTGTTGAGAGCAATAACATTCATGGAGACTACTATACTAACCATCAAGAAATGATGGGGGTGCAACCTTTATCAAAGATTTCTATGCATGAACTCGAACTAGGAATCCATCCAGAAGCCTCAATTGCAGCTACTCCATGTCTTCTTGGTCTAAAGGTACATGCATAAACTGTAAACCGCGGAGTAATTAATTTAATTTGAAACCAGCTAAGTTTTTTCTTCTCCTGCCTATGTTCTGTATCATTTTTTTTTCCCGGTAAAAATAGTTTTCTAAATATATAGAGATGTTACATAAAATATATTTTTGTACATAACCCTCGCAAGCTCACACATATTTTTGTCGAGGGATTTTCGTTCTGTATTTTCTTCTTTCCCTCTCTAGGATTTCTACCCGACCATGCATTTGCAGCTTGGTTGTTGGTATGTCATTTTCTGGTACGACTTTGATTTGGCACCATTAGTTTGAGTGATTTTTGCCTTTCTGGTGGTTTCAACACGTCCAACTAGTCTAAACTTCAAACCATTTTCAAAATTTTAAACATGTTCATCGATATATCTGATGAGCGAGAAGATTTTTTTTTCGGATCCTTTCTCGGTCCAGTAAACGTGACGAGTTCATGGACTCCAAACTAGCTAGACAACAGAATCTTTCGTTTCAGCTTATCAGTCCCATAGATATATACTAATTGGAATGGCGAAAAAAGAAAAGAAAGAAGTTACCAAATTTACGTGTTTGATTGACAGGGACAAAGTAGCGAATGGATAACTGTGACTGTTAAACACCCCCATCCCACAGCAAATGATTGGGTCGCAGTTTTCTCTCCTGCTACATTTAAGTAAGATTCTTCTCACATTATTGCCATATTTTCATCTAATGCTTTCATTGGTTTTGCTATCGATCATATCATGTTTCTTCCTACGTACATACTATTTTCTTGATAACTATCTGACGCTAAGAGGATATGTGCAGTGCTTCCACATACGATTCTACAACTGGCAACCCAAAGTACCTAACCCCATTATTGGTTACTGCCCCAATTAATGTTCTCATTTTCCACCTTTATTACTTTACTTAATGAGCCTATTGTTAGTCGAGTGTTTATAGGTAAATTCGTATGTTAAGTAGTTGATAATTAATCCATGTTACTTAAGTGATTTTTTTCAGTACAAATTTGCGAACGAGTCAACTCCTGATTACGTCAACACGGGACATGGATCGTTGAAATTCCGTCTAATCAATCAAAGATATGATTTTGCATTTGGATTATTTTCTGGTGGACTTGCCAAGGTGAAATTTTGATCGGATTGTAGTTAACTTGAATTAAAATTTTGTTCTAACAATATTTTAAATCGTATTATAATTTTCTTTTTTATTCTTGTAGCCCAAGTTGATTGCAACTTCAAACAAAATCTCCTTTTCAAACCCAAAGGCACCTCTTTATCCCCGTCTTGCACTTGGAAAGTCTTGGGATGAAGTAAGTTTACATATTTCATGTTCCATTTTTGTTGTGAAGAATATAAATATACGGTTCTAACTTACATAGTAATGTTGGTAATGTCTGACATAGATGACTGTTACTTGGACAAGTGATTATGACATCAACGAGGCAACTCCTTTTGTTAGATGGGGACTTGCTGGTGAAACACAAGCCCGTTCTCCGGCCGGAACATTAACGTTCACTCAAACCAGCATGTGTGGTATGAACATTGTGTTTCCAATTCCTGTTTCGTATGCGTAAACAAATGATGGCCTATAGGAATTTCCTTTCTGTAACATGAAACCGTGGTTTTGGATCAGGTCCACCTGCGAGAACTGTTGGCTGGAGAGAACCTGGCTTCTTCCACACAAGTTTCTTAAAGGACTTGTGGCCAAATCAGAAGTAAGTTGGTTCATAATCCATTGAAAGCTCGTATAGATTGTTATTAAAGAATCGATACGATAATATGACAGATATGTAGTACAAACTAATGCCTGTGTTACAGGTATACATTCAAATTGGGGCATAAGTTGATGGATGGTACATATGTTTGGAGTAAACGCTACTCATTCACTGCACCACCATACGCTGGACAGAATTCTTTACAACGTGTTATTATCTTTGGAGACACTGGAAAGGCAGAACGAGATGGTTCAAATGAGTATCAAAATTACCAGCCAGGATCTCTTAATACAACAGATACTCTTGCCAAGGATTTGGGAAACTATGATATAGTCTTTCACATAGGTGACATGCCTTACGCAAATGGTTTCATCTCTCAATGGGATCAATTCACCGAAATGGTTGAACCAATTGCCTCCGCTGTACCTTACATGGTTGCTAGGTATATAAATGTCTCAATTCGCAACTACATATGGCATATGACCTATTTTTTATTTAATGGGGATTAATTTGCTCATTTTGCTTTCAAAAATAGTGGGAACCACGAGCGAGATTGGCCAAATTCAGGATCCTTCTATGACACGACAGATTCTGGTGGAGAATGTGGTGTACCTGCTGAAACAATGTTCTATGTACCCGCCGAAAATCGTGCAAATTACTGGTATCTTTTTTATTTATTTTTAATTCTCTCTGTTTATCTCAATAATGTTAAGCGTTTAGATTGTGCTTGCTGAAAATGCTTATATGCATCTTAGGTACTCTGTCGACTATGGTATGTTCCGGTTTTGCATTGGTGACTCTGAACATGACTGGAGAGAGGGAACTGAGCAGTACAAATTTATCGAGAAATGTTTTGCAACAGCAGACAGGCAAAAACAACCGTGACTTATTTTCGCCACCCATCGGGTTCTTGGCTATTCATCTAACGACTGGTATGCTCAACAAGGTTCATTCGAAGAACCCATGGGAAGAAGTAGTCTACAGAAACTATGGCAGAAATACAGAGTTGATATTGCTTACTATGGCCATGTTCACAGTTATGAGAGAACTTGTCTGATGTACGAGGTAGGCCTTCAATCATCATCCTTTTCAACTTTCATCAGTTGTTGCCCCTTCACACCATAGTATGTGAACTGATACTAATCTTGTACATTGTGTGGTAATGCAGAATATCTGTGTGAACTCAGCTACGTCGCACTTTTCAGGGCTATGGAATGGAACCATTCACGTAGTTGTAGGAGGAGGTGGAAGCCATCTCTCGAAATTCACAGATCTAAAGACGAGATGGAGTTTATACAAAGATTTCGATTTTGGGTTCGTGAAAATGACTGCATTCAACCACACTTCTCTTCTTTTTGAATACAAGAAGAGCAGCGATGGGAATGTTTACGATTCATTCACAATCACTAGAGAATACATGGACGTTCTCGCTTGTACCATCGGCAGTTGTGCACCGGTTACTTTAGCTACTTAAAAGAGGAGTGAATTTGAAGATCTCCACTCACTTGATCTGTCACTCTGGACGCTCTTTGATTGGATGCCTTATTTGCTTCGTACTTTGTTTATTGAATCCCCCCTTTCTTTCATTTTCTTGAAATAAGATGTGTAAATTACGCTGGTTTTAGTAGTTGTGTGTGTAGTTCTTCAAAAATATATATACACACATACATGTGCGTCTGTGTATCCCCGCGAGAGTGTGCGTGTAATATGACATTATTGTATTTCCATTATGAATGAATAAAATAAGTTTCCATTAGGCCGGTTCCTATGGGTGTAGCCAGTTTTGCACCCACTATGGAGCTGACAAACAAGCAAACTGGCTTGGCTAAAGGCTAGTTTGGTATTGCTGTGAATTTTAGAAAAGCGCTTTTTTGTTGTGCTGTGTTGTGCGTTGATGTATTATTGTATTTCCATTATGAATGAATAAAATAAGTTTGCATTAGGCCGGTTCCTATGGGTGTAGCCAGTTTTGCACCCACTATGGAGCTGACAAACAAGCAAACTGGCTTGGCTAAAGGCTAGTTTGGTATTGCTGTGAATTTTAGAAAAGCGCTTTTTTGTTGTGCTGTGTTGTGCGTTGATGTGCTGTGCTGTGTACATAAATCGGCATGACGTTTGGTAAACTATAATTTAAAAAGCACTGTGCAATTAACAAACTGTAAATTTTGTTTGGTAAACTGGTATTTAAAAGTGCTGGTGATGTAGTTAATGACGAAAATAGACATATTTCAAAAATTAGTTTTAAATACATTTTAATTATAATAAATTATAATTTTAATTTCAAAATATTTAACAAAATATATTTATTAAAATATAAGTAGTTAATGTAATATTCTTTATCCAATAATAAAATATAAGTAATATTTATTTTATCAATTTATTTACTTTTTTTATTTTTTTTTTTTTTTTTTATTTTTTTTTTTTAATGATGAAGTAAATAACTTATTACTTTTTAACTTTAAATAAAATACAAGTAATATTTAATTTTTTATCCATAAAAATTTAATTAACAAACAACTTTGGAATTTTATGAAGAATTTTATGAAGAATTTTTTAATTATTTTTATTATTTAATAAAGAATTTTATGATTATGGTTTGCTTAGAAAATATTATTATTTTAATATTTATTAAATTTTTTATTACTTTTATTTAATAAAATAATAATGGAGTTATTTAATTATTATTGTATTTATTATCTTAAATAAAAAATGAAAAAATAGAGAAATAAAATAAAAGTTAGAAATACAATGTAAATGTACAATATTTGAGGGTAAAACTTGTCTTTATAATAAATTAACAAGGTTAAAATAGATAATCAATTAAATCGAATTATGTGGGTCCACAACTTCTGCTTTTCCAGCTTTTAAAAGCTAGTGCTGAGTAGCTTTTAAAAGCAGGCCTAAAATGAAAGTGCTTTTCTCCAAAAGCACTTTGAAAAAAATTTACCAAACACAATTTTTGGTAAAAGTTTGTTACAAAGTGCTTTTGATTGAAAAAAAGCAATACCAAACGGGGCTTAAGTAGTAAATTTGCCACTTAGCCAGGCCAGGTCGAATAGTTACCGAGCAGTCGAGTCTCGACCGTTAGGTGGAGTTTAGATCTCCCGGTTTTGTCTCCACCTCTAGCGGTCAACACTAGATCGCTAGGTAATTTTTTTATTTTTATTTTACTTTTCTCTCCTACTTTTTAGTTATCGGCAATGCTATTCAGCAAGCCACTCTCCTCCCCGCTCTCCTCCCTATCCGACGTGGATAGTCTACGTATAGATAAAACTAAAACCACGTGATTCTTTTATCTCTTTTCCTTCTTTCTTCTCTCTGTTCCTTTTTTACGTATGTGTTCTTCCCCAGATCTCTTCCCTTTTTCATCTTGATTATTGTTGTTTCTCCATATCAATATCAAGTGTCATCACCCTTGTAAAAAAATTCCGAAAAGTTTAATCTAATATGTTTTCTAATTGAGCATGACTTTCAGTTTGTCTGGATTTATTATGATAATAATCATCATAGATCTGATAATGAAACTTATCTTGATCTCCTTCGATTAAATTAGAGATTTTCGTGAATAAATAATGTTTTATTTGTATAAATGTTCTTTGAAATTTCTGGTCTTGTGTTTGCACTTTGAAGTAAATAATTTTGACTTATTTATAAATTGGTTATAGATAGCTGAAAACGAAATTGATCAAGAGGGTTTCCTGATACAAACTCTTATTGATCGATTGAAACAAGTAGTGGTATGCACAGATCACTAATCAGTTGGATGATATGAATTAAACTGAAGGAATGGAAAATCCAAAGATAAAGTATTTATTTAGTACTTACTATTTGTTATATTTCTCTCGTAATCAGATGCATATAAACAAATCTTAAGTAGTCATCTTATTGAAAAAGAAAAAAGAGTATGAAAATCTATAATTTTCATCTCAAAATTTGGAAAAAACTGTTGCAATCTGCCTTTGAGATTAGTGGATTTCACTGTATTTACATCGATTAATCAGATATACATTCATTGCTGTTTCACCAACAATTGATTACTTCATTTTAGATGATTTAGTTGCTAAAATTTTCAACTAGTGGGAGATTATAGTAAGGATCCGCCATGAAAATGTTGGAATATTTTCAACTGCGCTATCCAAGGGGGTCTCGGGGGCGTAACTCCATTTTGTGGTCGTGGGGGTCTAGGGGGCAACGCCCAGGAAGAAATTTTTTGGTGGCGTAGAATGTTTCGACCGTTACAAACATATTCAGAATATTCAAATCCAACAGACGCCATTGATGTCTGATGATGAAGAGACTCATCGTTTCAGAGAAACCTGTTGGTGAAAAACATGTCTATTCCCAACAGATGCGAAAACCTCCATAAATAGCATCTCCCAAAACTCGTTTAAGACATCTATCGAAAAAACCTTTTTTGTTTTCTCTCTTAAACAAAGCATCATCAGAAATTTTGTTTACATGTGTTCTTGATTGGATCAATGGGTACAAACCTTGAATTCAATTTCTATTGTAGGGCTTTCATTGTATCCTGAAGGCATTATTTCACATACCTGTTGTAATCGCCAATTTATTGGGAGGGTAGAAATAATTGTCTAAAAGAAATCGTATGAGCCTTGAAAGTTTTTGAGTACAACAATCTCTTCCTGCGTTATTTCATCTTCTATTGCAACCCAGTTATTCCAACAGAAAAAGCAAGAAAACTGCAGGACAAGTAGAGAAAGTTAGATAAATATTTGCAGAGAAAGTGGATACGTATGGGGAGAGAATAGTGCTTTGCTTTATTTAGTTTTTTATTATTGTTCCTTTTTTCCCCTCACACGTGGACTAACCACGTCAGATAGGAAGTAAAGTGGGGAGGAGATCCGCTCGCTGAATAGCATTGCCGTTATTATAACAAATTTTATTATAAGGTCCCACAAAATATTATATAATCCCTGAAATTTAATAATGGCCCACAAAACAAATCGATTTTTTATTGATAAGGGTCCACAAAACATAATAAAATATACTAGTTTATTAGAATTTGCCAGTTTTACCATAGTGGGGAAACTAGTTTGCAACTTTTATACCCTCTCCCATAGGAACCAGCCTTATGAATGAATAAAATAAGAACCGATAAATTAATTAATTAATGTAATTCTTTAATATCTGAAATTGGTACCAAACCTAGGCTATATTTTTAGAAATTTTTAGTGAAAATTGAATAAATACTCGGATCTTCATAAATACTCTTATCTGTCAGTAATTGTACCCTTTATCTTCTAAATTCATTTAATTTTAGATCCTATAAACATCATTTATATATTAATAAAGATTTAGATGAAAATCGTCATTTTATTTCTTATTTCACATGTTGGTGGTGGTAGTGGTGGTGACACCAGATTTTGGTATTAATTTGTGTTGATGACACCAAAATTGTTGTTGACTCCAGATTTTGGTGTCATCTTGGGTTGTTGACACCGTAATTTGGACCTAACTAATTTCGAAGATTGCTAATAGGGGTACCAGATTAAGTGGGGGTGTACCAAAACTATAATAAGACAAAATACATTTTCATATAGGACAAAACACTTTTTCCTTGGCTTGGTACACCCCACCTAACCTGGCACCCCATTAGCAGCCTTGCTAATTTCTGAATTTTCAATTTTGATAACAACTTGGGTTGTTGACTCCAGATATGGTATCAACTTTGGTTGTTGACATAAATTAGTGTCAACTTCGGTTGTTGACAAAAAAATCTGGACCTAATTTATTTCTGAATTTTCAATTTTGTTAGCAACTTGGCGGCGACAGCGCAACGACAATGAAGTTAGAGGCGATGATGGTGATGGATTCCATACACTGTTTTCATTCTTATTTAAACACAACTATTAACTTATAATAGAGGGTGAAAATATTATATTCGAAGGTGTTAAATAAAGTCTTAACTACACCTTCGAATTCACCTTCATGTCATATCTTTCATTAGTTTTCTATTAGTAATTAATTAAGAAAAAATAATTATCACATATATTCTAAGGGTTAAATCATATACTACTCTTAGGGGATATAAGGTCTTACATCTACTATAAGTGTAATTAGTGAAACTTCTGTTGACTTGGTTTCAAAAGTTAAGAACTGCATGAATGCCATGAAACTCAAATGACAGGGAGTACGTAACAACTCATGTATATATCCATTATGTTCCAGTGCCACAACATTTGCGATACAACTTTGATGATAGTATATGATTTACTTTGATCACTTGTTAGTGTACTATTCTGAAGATCTTTTAGGAAGATGTTAGATCAGTGGGCTCAAAGAATATGTCATAAAAACTATTTCAAAGAAAAATATGACATAAAAACGAATTACTTCATATTACCAGAGCAGAACAACAACTCATTAACCAAGTAACAATTAGACAAATATTCACAAATTTGCAAATTGATCAAAAACAACGAATAAAACAAAGTGTTATGCATGAAAAGGACACAAGAATACTATGAAATAATAAAATTTGAACTTATATGGATGGATGTATCAATCACGCTAGCTAATAAGATTCTTAAGATCAACATTCATCTTTTCTCCACCAATGGTCCTTCAATGTTGTTTTTCGCGTGGTTGTTCGTGGTACAATGTCACTACCATGGCATATATTGTTGTCGGGATAACCGGTAAGCATTTAAAATACCGAATAGAATGTGTGGACAGAACTCACAACTACTGTTGGCTGCACAAATGTATTTGTTATTGAATGCATCTGCATACAACCTCTAAAGAGTCACGGACTCAACGGGGTCGGGGTCTCTTTTACCACACACTGGACAACTCAGTTTTTCCTAGCTTCGGAACATAAATCGTGCCTTGGGTTAAAAAACTAGAACTGTTGATTTTGCAAAACTGCATCCCATAAGTTGTAAACTTGAGAGACTGCGGATTATGATAAATTATGCCAAGATTCCAATTTCAAAAAAAAAAAAAAAAATAAATAAATAAATAAATAAATAAATTATGCCAAGATCACTGCTCCGTTCGGACAGGCTACAACTGCCGAATGATTTGGGCCATGACTTCAAATTAGCTATTAAAAGCCATGCAGTATTAGACCCCGACTTTCTCAGCCAACATTTTCCTTGGGTCATGTTCTTTTGTTATCTTTTGTCTTTCATTTGTGATCTTTTGTTTCAAAGTTCGTACCATGCTTAAAGAGAACATTGTAATTGCATTTAAAATGAGCGTTAAAACATAACCTTGCTCAATTAATTGTTTTGGTGCATGGATATGGTTGGCATGCATTTATGCGCCTTATTATTACAATAGTGCAATACATCAACATAAGAAACTAAATAAACTTAGTAGTCATAGACCGAGGTGATCAAGCAATGTAGTACATGGGATCAGGCAACTTGAATGTTCTTCTGCCGATGTCAGTTCCCAAAAGATCACTCCACTGATCTCCGATACTACCCTGGATTCTATATCCTTGCTTTACGAGTTTTGCTCTTTTTTCTGATTTGAACATTACTGCTGTTTTCTTTGAATCTGATGGTTCCCTGGGCACAATAATTAAGAGAAATGACGGTAAGGAAAATGACAGTCATCCCTAAGAAATCTCATAAATGAACAACAATATAGTCTTAAAACAGTCATGGTTAAACGTTCAAATCTTCTTTTTCTCTAGTGAATATTCTGTTAATAATAAAATTAATGGTACTTACTTTAGAAGAAGTTTCTCCCAAATTTTGTATCCAGCTGCACGAAGGTTTTTCCTTGTAACTTCTCTACGCATTTCTGCTCTTCCTGTTACGAATACAACTTTGAACCCTAAGGATACTAATGTGTTGTATAATTTAAGACTTTCTGGCAACGCTGGAGCTTTCCCGGTATCAACCCATGCGTTGAAAGCTGTGTCGTTATATAGTTTAGCCCTGAGATTATACGAAGAAGGGAACATTATTAGTTTTCAAACTCGATAAAATTAGGCACATAAAAATGGTTTATTGGACACGCTCTATATAACACTACATACCCAAATCCGTGTGTGGCATAGTACGGTACATTGGATAACGTAGTTTCATCGATGTCAAATACCCATATATCTTTACCATCCCCGGCGAGCTTAATGCTCTCGGCATATTTTGCAGCCTCTAAAGTGACATACCTTGAATCTTGACGATAATATTGGCCTAACATGTAATGACCAACATAATTCTCACATTCAGCTGGAACAGTTTTCCAGTTACGCAAATTGTTAGTTTCCACAGCAAGACGCCAATTATTGCAAGATACACCTTCAAGAAGTTCACCGCCAGAGCCTGATTTTGGGCGAAGAAGGTGTATTGGTAAAGGGAGTCCACCATGTCGTTCAATAGAAGAAGCATGGCAATAAGTTGCAGAAAAAACGGTTGCAAGAAGGATGAAAAGAGATAACCTTCCCATGATGAATGACTATTGAAAGTGCTTTTGACGATACGATATTGGCTATTTTGGGTTTGCCTTAAATAAGTTCAATTTACTAAAATCGAATAACAAAACGAGATTCACATTTAGCGCACATGCACCTTTACCTCCTCAAAATTTTGTAGTTATATCATTGAAATTTTATAATCGACTAGACAATAATAGTACCCACCCTTGTTGGACCACTTGGCCCTTGCAATAACATGACCTTAATTACGCTCTTATTCGGTCGGGTCCTAATTATTGAAATTTGCAGACCTTAATAAGAGATTCGATTTTTATTTATGCTTAGCTTGCTTAGTCTCACAAAGAAAACAAATATGACGGGTCTAACTCATTTCCCTCAAAAGGAAATAGATCACACACACATTCTGCTTTCTCTTTGTACAATTACAAATGAATCCGGAAGGAATTGGAAATTCTTTGAACACTGGCTTCAAAATGACACTTGTAAGAATGAATTTTTTTTGGGAATCTAACATCTCTCGGTTCTGCAGCTTATGCCTTAAAGCGAAGTTACGGTTGGTATCGAAGCATTTTACCAACCAAATCTGAGTTCTGATTGGTATCGAAGCATTAGTTACCAACCGAATCGATTTTACGATTGGGTTTTCTTCAAATTTAACCGATTCACGGTTGGTAGTTCATCTTTACGAACCAGTAACTTCGATTCTGATTGGTTATGAGCAAAATTCCAACCGTAATTAGCTACAAAATGTAAATAAATTGAATTTTTACGTACTTTAGATAACTTTGAGCAACAAAAAGCTAGTTGGGACTAATTTAGAAGTATATCAGGTCATTTTCGTGTCCCGGTTCTTCATTTTATTGGTTAATTTCTTCAACTGATTGAGATTGACCTTCTCCTGTAATTTTTTTTTTTTTTAACTCTAAAAATCTGATTTTGGTTTTGATTTTGAGTTAATATAAATGAAATTAATCATTAACACTAAACTTGATTATCATCACTAAACTAGGTTATCAATAATGAGGATTAATTTGTCATTTCCAGATTTGTTTATAAGGGACACCTTGAATGATCATGTAATGACCCTTTTTGTCCTATTAAAATGTCGTCCCTCTACTAAATCATGTCGCCCCTATACCAAGATTGTTATTCTGCTTATAGTATAGAATAATTTATATATTTTTGCTCAGTTAATGGTATAGAATAATGAGTTATAGTCCTTGGCCAAAGCTACTAGCTCGGGCCCGGAAAAAAAAGTCCAACCCGGCCCCTCTCTTTGATGATTGTCGACCTGCAAATTTGAATTGCGTAAGAAGAAGAACCCAGCTATCCTAATATCCATAGTCATTCATCAACAATAATTAACTAGATTTATACCCGTGCTATGTACCGGGCATTTTATTTCTTTTAATTTGGTGTGTGCGTGGGCTTCGCCCCGCCCGGCCCCGTGGCGATGTATTTTTGATTTGGTGTGAGCGAGGTTTCGCCCCGTCCCGTTGAGATGCATTTTTGATTTGGTGTGCGCGAGGTTTCGTCTCGCCCCGTGGGGATGCATTTTTGATTTGGTGTGCGCGGGTATCACCCTTCCCCGTGGAAATGCATTTTTTATTCGGTGTGCGCGGGGCTTCGCCCCACCCCGTGGAGATGCAATTTTGATATGGTGTGCGCGGGCTTCGCCCCGCCCCATGAGAATGCATTTGTGATTTGGTGTGTGCGGGGCTTCGCCCCGTCCTGTGGCGATGCATTTTTGATTTGGTGTGCACGGGGCTTCGCCCGCCCCGTGGCGATGCATTTTTGATTTGGTGTGGCGGGTAAACATATTAAATAGGTGTAGAATATGTGTATATTTTATTTTCGCAGAAAAAATATGTAGATTTTTCCCATTTAGATATTAATTTGGAAAAATGAGTCCTTATACTGTAGATACTCGATTTCCAAATTGAATTTGGATTACCATAAAATTCCAAACATGGTAAGTTAGGTTTTCCTTTTGAATTTGTAATTTTTAAACCAATCATACGTTGCCAAGTGTCCTCGCGAATTCCAAATTGAATTTGGTTTCCTTTGTTTATCTTTTACTATTCTTTTTGAACCAATCATATGTTGCCAAGTGTCCTCGTTAATTCCAAATTGAATTTGGTTTCCTTTTTTTATCTTTTCCAATTCTTTTTAAACCAATCATACGTTGCCAAGTGTCCTCACCAAAACGCTCGTTTCACAAAACTTAAAAAAGATCTATTTCGGCCAATAGAAAGCGAGGGTTTCCTCACCATTCGATGTGGGAGCTTTATTTGTCTAGGCCTTTAAGTCTTTAGATGACCTTAGGATGTTAAGTTAGTCATTTTCCTAATTCTAGCCTGCTTCTTAATTTAGGATTTTTTAGCATGCTTCTTAATTTAGGATTTGCTTCCTGTTTTTTGTCTTGTGAAATATAGAAAGGGAAGAAGAAGACACAAAGTAGAGAAAAAAAGAAGGGAGAAATTTTATTCATCATTATTTGTTTACAAAGGTTTGGGACTCTATTTATAGAGTTTACGTACTTGGTGCCCAAGTAATGGGGTCCCACTAAAATGGGCATCTACCTAATAAACTTTCGTTTATAACACTCCCCCTAGATGACCACTGTATCTAAGCTAATTGCCTCATTAAAACCTTATCAGGAAAATCCGAAGGGACAAAACCTGACTGAAGGGAAAAGAGTACAATTATGAGAAAACCTTTAACAGAGTTGGACATGCATTTGTTGCCTCGTTAAAACCTTGGCATGGAAAGCCCAATGGGACAAAACCTTGACGAAGGAAAAAGAGTACAACGTGATAGTCCGGTAAAATACCTTTTACTATGATGCTTCCCGTGATAATTACTTCATTTAAATCTTGGCTTGCAAATATTTGAACCGCAACTTCCCAATTTGATGAACGAATTTCTTGAATGCACAAGATTCTTGTTCTTTCGTGGACAAAATTGCTACTTGATGAAGTCTTCTTTTGTGTTAGTCTTCTAATAGTAGTTTTCTCGAGTCTCCATGCTTCTCTAAATACATTGATGACTTGTGTCTTGGGTTGCTATATTCTCGGATGTGATTTGCAGAAATAGTTGATGTAGTTTCTTCAACGAGGTGCCAATATATAGTTACAGTACCATAGGTAAACAAAATTTGTGATCATACCTTATATGGATCTGAATGATATCCAAATTCATAGGAGATTAATTATGTTGATGTGGTCTAACAAAATGACCTAGTTAATGGTGGGAATCCACCAAAGAACCGAAATTGATACAACTCCCCCTTGGATGACCACCATGTTGAATTTAATTGCCTCACTAAAACCTTGCCAGTAAAACCCAATGGGAAAAATTTGGACGAAGGAAAAAGAGCACACATATCAACATTTTGAAAGAAAATTAAATGTCAACAAGATGTTGCCTCATTAAAACCTTGTCAGGAAAACCACATGGGACAAAACCTGAAACAAAGGGAAAAGAGTACAACTTTTGACGTAAATATGGATGCTAACTCAACTACATGAGTTTTTCAAAAAATAAACATCAAAATAATAACTCTAGTCTATATTAAAGATGAGTTTATGCTAGCATAATTCTAACTGCAGATTTAAGAAAGGAAATAAAATAGATTTTATGCTGCTAAAACGTGGATTTTTGTGTTTTTAAGGACCCTTCAAGAGACCTATAAAATTGATATCTTCAATTGATTAATCCGGATTTTTGGTTTTGTACCAAATTTCTAAAAACACTTTTAGGATTGTTAAACCTAATAATTGAGTCAGGTGGCTGCCAGAATATAATTTGAATCCTACAAGGATTACAAATACGAATATGGTCTCTGGATACACACGAGTCATTCGAAGACTACCATGCCAAATGCATCATATAAAGAGAACAATTATTAAACCAATCCTAGGGTTTGAGAAAAAATAAACCCTCAAATCGTTTTTACAACGAAAATATTTCTCATATAAAGACGCAATATTACTACACCAACTTGTAATTAATAAGCTTGTCATGTTTAAGGTGTTAATTTCGGATCCAAAATTGCATCAATCGAGAAATTAATCCAACCTAACTTGGATTGTATGCCAACCAATCACATATGTCGATATTTCCCTGCAGAGGGGTTAACAACAACCATCTTTTATTATTTCAGTAGCTACTGTAAATTAATATTCGACAATTTAAACTAACTATGATCCCACACAATTCTCAAGTATATGCATATCTTGAAAAATTCACAGAAATACTGGTACCAGCGCCACAAGCGTTATAATCTCCTATTATTCAAATGAGGAGTTTTGAGAATGTGAATCGTCTTATCATAGACTCTGTTGGAGCATATTTGTAGCCTATAAAAAAAATGCTACATGCTTGGTAGATGTGATTGGATTTGCCTTTTCAAATGGCATAAGCTTATTGGAAAGCTAAATGAGATTTTTTTCACGCCCATTTAATGGCAGCCTTTTTCGATTTGATCATGACGGGAGAGAAGTGATATAACCTTTAAGTTAATTAATGCCAATCTTTAATAGCATAGAGTCTCCCCTCGATTTTGGGGAAATTGTCATCTCATATATGGAAAAAAAAATCGTAGAGTGTTATCCGATTAATTCAAGGACATATACTCATAATAATTTCGGATTTTAACAATACCGGTTGATTTGTAGATAATGACTTCAAAAGCCATACGAAATTGTCCTAAAAATAAAATTAAAATTGTAGTCTTTTATAGGTCTCTTGAAGGGTCCTTAAAAACACAAAAATCCACATTTTAGTGACATAAAATCTAATTTATTTCCTTTCTTAAATCATACGATTACATCTTTAATATAGACTAGAGTTATTATTTTGATGCTTATTTTTGAAAAACTCATGTAGTTGAGTTAGCATCCATATTTATGTCAAAAGTTGTACTCTTTTCCCTTTGTTTGAGTTTTGTCCCATGTGGTTTTCTTGACAAGGTTTTAATGAGGCAACATCTTGTTGACATTTAATTTTCTTTCAAAATGTTGATATTTGTGCAAATATGCAACCAAATCTCCAATGACCTATAAGGCCGACGAGATATCCATTCACCTGAGAATAAAACTATGGACACTTTATTTGATCAAAATAGATTAATTTTAAGATCGATATAGTCATTACAAAGACTAATGAGATAGGCTACCAAACCGGGTGCGCACCCTTTGATCTTTAGTGTCCAAATCCAACTACAAGTGGGATTATTTTAAAATTTTGGAGATTTACCATGAGAAAAAAAAAATGCTCAATATCCGTTAAGAATACAACAATTCCTCTAGGTGTTTGCAATTGTGAATACCATAATAACGATACTTTATATATATCCCTTTAGGACCGATAGGGAAAAACCAAATCAATTGGCTTATATGATTCTTTTTGTGAAAATACAGAGATCATTTTCGTTATTAAGGAATCCATGGTTTTCCCGTAAGAAATGGAAATCAATGGTTTATTAATAGAAAAATAAAACCATAATCGGTAATGGTTTGTTTAAACGATTGTCGTTAAACTACGAGAAAAAACATAGTGGCTAAAATTTCTTATAATGCCAATTTTAACATCTCCTTCCTCAGAATTGATGGAGAAAACCAATACCGGTTGGTATATACGATACACCAAAATTGCATTGACAAAAAGAAGAAAAAAAATGTCGACCTGGTCATCGCATAGGGAAAATCCACTTCGTGGTTTCTTTAAAAAAAATAAAAACCAATCATAAAAATCACATGATCTTCATCAAATAGACGAAGATACGAAAATTAATTGGCCGTAAGTTTTTCAACCATGCATATGATTAACTACCGTAAAGGTAGCTAAATCGCGATGACACCAATTTTTGGTGATTACAGTTTCATGAAAGAAATAGAAACTGTAGACCATGTTTCAATGGATTTTAATTACACCCGAAAAATAACTTCGAGAAAACCATAATCATACTCTCGTTGTTGGGTTGCAAAAATATATAAAATCCATGAAAATCCATGGCAGAAGAATACACGGATGTGTACACAAAAACAAAAACACCAATTACAAGTAATTTCCGTGATAAATTAAAAAAGAATCTAATCACATAATTGATGAAACAGTATAAGATACTAAATAAATAAAAAGTTTTAAAAGCTTTTACTGTAGTTATGCCGTGTATGTGCATTAGCACCTTCGGTCCTCATCGGTAGTTGTGCCTTACGCATACAGTGCAAGGTGTATAATCACTTCAAAGCTCAATCCAGCTATATACCTGCATGTATACAGCCATAAGACTACACTTTTTATGAGATTGTATTTCACCGTGCTCGCCAAGAACAACGCTAATGGAAACTTAGTTAGAATCCCATTAATAAATTATTGAAAAAAAAAAATCAATTTAAAAGGTTAGATAGGGATCGTAATAAAGGTTTATAAAGGGAAGGAAAAAACACAAAGTAGAGAAAAAAAGAAGGGAGAAATTTTATTCATCATTATTTGTTTATAAAGGTTTGGGACTCTATTTATAGAGTTTACGTACCCAAGTAATGGGGTCCCACTAAAATGGACATCTACCTAATAAACTTCCGTTTATAACATTTTGGTTTATTTATTGATTTCCTTTTTCTAGGTTATTGAAGCCCATATAAGGCCTGGTATTGTAGAAGAAACTCACAACAATAACTACAACTAGTTTGTGAGAAGTTGCCTTTCAGTATTCTTTGTATTATCATAGCATCATCATGGACAGGGAATCGGTAATAATAGGAGGAAAAGGCGCATCTCTTTCTTCATCGGCTGTTTATGCGATTGCTAATAGTCTCTGTAATGTAGATATCGATTCTTCAGTATCCGATAAGTTAAAGGAACTAGATTCTTATTCTGATGAACAGCTCAAACTTATTAGAATCACTCTAGGTGATGATGCAAAGCCTGTCCCGAATATCCTTACACTAGCAGAAACTCGTGCATGCCTTGTTTTAATTCTCAGAAAACTCATAATCACTGATCAGACTGATATTCGTTTTCTCATTCCCGATTTAATACGTAAAACCCTTAACCAAGAAAGTTTCGATTTTCAAACTTTGGATTTCTCTTCTGCCTTAGGGTTTTTAGATTCGTTTTTTAAATTAAATGGTACAAGTTTAGAAAACACAGGAATAGGATGTACTCCTGGAGAACTGAATGTTTTAGTGAAATCTTGTTACGGTGCTGGAATTTCTGCAATTTTGGATACTTTTTCGTCTTCTTTATCGACTATCGCGGATGCTGTTGCCTCTTTATCTTGTGAGGCTTTGAAAGCTGATTCATCTGTACTAATCAGGACGTCATTAATGGATTCTGGTGGTTGCGGGTTATTTAAAGATGTCGTATCTGTTTCCAGGGATCTCAAGGAATTACTAAGCGGATCAAACAATGTTGTTAAAAATAAAGGTTGTAAGTTGATATCTGAGATACCTGAGGTTCATGGAAGTTTTAGAGAAAGTGTTAAGCAGTTAAACTTGATAACAAGCGTTGAACTGAATAGTGAAGGACGTGTGGAGTTAATACCGAAGATATTTACGTCCTTTGCGATGGCATTCGTTGAACTAGGTGAGAGTAGTTTCTATCGAGCTGGATTATCAGCAGATGTTGCTGAGGTTGGGGAGATGTTTCGAAGCGGCTGCCCTGGAATTGATAACTCAATGTTGACAACACTAGTAGCACGTAAAGTGAACTATCTTAGTTTCTTTCGTGATATAAACAAGTTAGTGGGCGTTGTTACAAATATTTTTGCTTGGGAATCTGTTTTGGCGATTCTCTCCATTGAAAAGATGGAAAAGGATTACAAGGTGGTCTTGGGTAAGGGAACAGCGGTAATAAAGCAACTTCTTAAGGACAGGCTCAAGACTGCTACTTGGGATCCAGCACTACTGAATGAACGTGTACAGGAGCTTGCTTTGTTTTTTTGAGCCAAAGAATGCAGAACTTCAAACTTTTACGAACAAAGTGAAGGAGATGGTAGAAAATCGTAATGAGGTTAGAAGACTTCCAAAGATTCCCAAGGGGACTCGAGATTTTTCAAAAGAGCAAATGGCCATCAGGGAGAGAGCATTTAAAATCATCGAAGAGGTGTTTAAAAGGCACGGAGCCATGGCCCTTGATACTCCAGCTTTTGAATTGAGAGAGACTCTCATGGGAAAATATGGTGAAGACTCGAAGCTGGTTTTTGACCTTGCTGACCAGGGTGGTGAGCTATGCTCTCTACGGTATGATCTGACGGTACCTTTTGCGAGATATTTAGCTATGAATGGCATCTCCTCATTCAAAAGGTACCAGATTGGTAAGGTATATAGAAGGGACAACCCAACCGAGGGTCGATACCGTGAATTCTACCAGTGTGACTTCGATATTTCTGGTCAATATTTCCCAATGGGGCCGGATTTTGAGGTTGTTAATGTTTTGACGGAGCTGCTGGTCGAATTAAACATTGGGGATTATGAGATCAAACTCAACCACAGAAAGTTGCTAGATGGAATGTTGGAAATCTGTGGAGTTCGGCCTGAAAAATTCAGAACAATATGCTCTAGCGTCGATAAGCTGGACAAGCTAGAGTTTGAGAAAATCAAGAAGGAAATGGTTGAAGAGAAGGGCTTAACTGCTGAAGTTGCAGATAGAATTGGTGCTCTTGTAAAGAAACGTGGACCGCCTTTGGAGTTGCTGTCTGAGCTGAAACAGCAGGGCAGCCAATTCCTAGAAAATAAAGGATCTCGTCTTGCATTGGAGGAGTTAGAGACTTTATTCCAAGCACTAGAAAGATCAAAATGTATCGATAGAGTGGTTTTTGACTTGAGTCTTGCTAGAGGTCTTGACTATTATACCGGGGTAATATTTGAAGCTGTTTCTAAAGGGACAAAGGGCGGTTCAATTGGAGCTGGAGGGCGGTATGACAATCTTATAGGAATGTTCAGTGGGAGGCAAGTCCCAGCAGTTGGTGTCAGCCTCGGCATTGAACGAGTATTTAACATCATGGACAAGCTTAACAAGGAACGTAACCAGTCTGTTCGGGCAACAGAAACACAGGTCTTGGTTAGTATACTTGGAGAGGATCTGGGACAAGCTGCTGAGTTAGTCAGCGAACTCTGGGGTGCTAAAATAAAAGCAGAATACATGGTAAACAAAAGATTTGAAAAGCATATAAAGGGTGTCATAGAGTCTAGAATCCCATTCATGGTAATTGTTGGTGAACAAGAAAAATCTAGTGGCGTAGTTAGAATTAAAGACATGGAAGCCAACACAGTGGAGGTGGTTTCAAGGAATGCTGTCGTCAACAACCTGCAGAGACGTTTGAACCTTGTACCTTCGCCACCCTTCTTCACCCTTGTCGAGAAGCTTAGGAATATTTTTTATTTCTTTTTCGGTTTCTTTAGATAATTGCACGATATATGTATTCCGCTTTGTTCATCTTATTGAGAATCAAGAAACCAACGTAAGTCTGATTCCAATACATGGGTTTATAAAAAACACAACATTCCTTGGTGTTTCATTTCATGGTGGAGGAAATATTGTGATAGGTACTATACTTTGTTTTTATTGTCATTCACGTGGTTGTACGTGGTACAATGTCATGGGTGTTTAGTACTTCTTATATGAACAAATTTGGACAATCCATTATTGTATTGCATTTGAAAGAAATGAGTGTGGGCAACACTTCCGCTAGTTAAAGACAATTGACTTGGTACACATGGATATGAGCCATACGGCAATTTTTGCACCTTGATACAATCAATAAACTGAGATTGATCAACTGATATAGTAAACAGGATCAGGCAACTTGAAAGTTCTGCTTCCGAAATCAGTTCCCAGAATATCACTCCATTGATCTCCGATGTTTCCCTGGATTCTATACCCTTGTTTTACGAGCTTTGCCCTTTGTTCTGATTTGAACACAACAGCTGGTTTATGCGCATCTGATGGTTGCCTGGAAGTGGGGAAAAAAATGACAGTCAGTGGCATTTCTATATCTAAATCTGGTTAATAGTGAATACTGTGACAATAATGAAGATTACCTTAGAAGGAGTTTCTCCCAGTTTCTATATCCAGCTGCACGAAGATTTTTCCTTGTAACTTCTCTGCGCATTTCTGCTCTTCCTGTTAGGAACACAACTTTGAATCCTAAAGATAGTAACCGGTTGTATAACACGAGACTTTCCGGCAAGGCTGGAGCTTTCCCGGTATCAACCCATGCGTTGAAAGAGGTGTCGTTATATGGTAGCACCCTGAGAAGCAGAAATTAAGCACATGAAAATGGTAGATCGCATGTACACAACAATAGTATTGATTACATATACATACCCAAATCCATGTGTGGCGTAATAAGGTACATTGGATAACGTAGTTTCGTCGATGTCAAATACCCAGATATCTTTAGCGTCTCCGGTGCGGTTAATACTCTCACCATACTTTGCAGCCTCCAAGGTGACATATCTCGAGTCTTGACGATAGTATTGGCCTAACAAGTAATGACCAACATAATCCCCACATTCAGCTGGAACAGTTTTCCAGTTGCGGAGATTGTTAGTTTCTACAGCAAGACGCCAACTATCACAAGAAATACCTTCAAGAAGTTTGCCACCAGAGCCTGATTTTGGGCGAATGGGGTGTATTGGCAGTGGAAGTCCGCCATGTTCAATGGAAGAAGCATGGCAATAAATTGCAGAAAAATTGGTTGCAAGAAGAATGAAAAGAGATAACCTTTCCATGATGAATGGTTTCAAATGATAAGATAATTGCTATTTTGGGTTGCCTTAAATAAGTTTAATCAACCATGCCAACTTGGAGAAAAACATTACAATATGAACGTGTATACAGTCAGCTCACATGCACGTTTATCTCTTCTCACATTTTTTTAATTGATCAGACAATACCTAACCCTCTGTGTATCACATGTCAGGATAAAGAAAGAAAAATCGCATGTATAGTTTTAAGCAAGATATTGATCTTTTATGTCCTTACTTTGGAACAGATCTTGATTTGGTAATATTTTGCTTCTATGATATCGAAAATGAGATTTGATAAGATTGCAGCTCTTGAGAAAAGACATCCAAGAACACAAGCAAATGGTACATGCGTTCCACAATTTAACATCCATCTAGTGTGTTATATTTTATTTTCTGAATCGAAGTCTTGACATTTTTATTTTTTTCATTAAAATTAACACTAGACGAAGATTTAGAATCTTTTTGGATAAATGCTCCCATACCACCTAAATAACAGTGAACACAAATTTTGCAAGCTGTAAATATTGGTATAGGTGCAACTACTGCAAGAGTCGTTTGTGGACGCCACTGGACGGGAAATCATTTACAGGGAAAAAAAACACAAACAGACTTGCTGAGCTAAGGGCTTGTAGAAATCAGACTATAAAATCCTTGGGCCGTGCATCTTATGATAAAGAAGGTCGTAGAAGGAGCAAAGTCCTGCACCCGAAGGAAGCCATATTGAATTAAGAAATAACAAGAAGAGAGCGTGTCACAGATAAACGCATGCAAGGTAGAACAGGGGCACTCGGTGAAATACATTATCAATGAACAAGAATGAAAAGAAATCAATAACTTCCTGCTGCCTAGAACAAAAGCATCTAGCAGAGTTACAAAAAAAATATCAGAAGTTGGTGGCTGGAGCATCTATTTAGATACTGCACAGCATCACCAAAAAATTTATTTTCTGAATCTATTTATATTTCTCTTTTTTTTCAACATGTAATGATCAAAAGCAGGGAATCATAAAATTATGCATATCCCTCGAACAAAAAATAGAAAAACTGCGCCGAAATACACAAAAACCAAGTTTTTGATTACAGAAGAGACACCATCTCATTGTGAGTTAAACTTGCTGCTGACGGAGTCGTAGCTTGGAACATATGAAACTGCAAAAGGAAAATCAGATAGTAGGTATATATATGATTGTTAAAATAGTGCAACTACTAATTAAAGTCTATTGAAAGGATAATTACCATCTCCCCATGATGCCATAGTGAGTGGAGAAGAAACGATCTTAGTGACAATGGAGCTTATATCCTTCAAAGTAACTGCATCTACAGCCTTAAGGAAATGATCCACAGGTTTCCTACAAAAAGCAAATAAATGGTTCAGAAAAAGAAAAAAAAATATATACTAATGCAACTTCACCTAAAAATTCGATTGGTTATAACTTCTTGAAGACAACGTATAGGAATTAACTTGTAAGAAGCCCCAGTTCATTACTCATACAGCTTGGGGAAGCAAAAATGAGTTGAAATAACCCACTCCTGCAAGCCCCAATTTTTTGGCTTAGCATGCTTACCTCAGCAAACATCTGGAAAAGGCCTAGTGGTAGGTTCACATTGCCAACAGGTTTTGGAGCAGATAAGTTACCTCAGAAACCTCTGGAGGGCTTTACTGAGTAAATCTTATCCTCTTTTAGCACTTTATAAACCTATTTTTAGGTTTCAAAAAAATACATTTCTACCATGTTTTTTACTAAGCTAAGAAGAGATTCTTACAAAAGTATTTAAGAGGCTGCTATGACGAACATTAAAAACTCAAAAAACTACATAATAAACACTTGTTAGATCATGTCTAGAAAAAAAAAAAAGATTACCTCTCTCCGTATGTTAGAACCTGGCGTCCTATGTCTTCTGATACAACCATCTGCAGTACAGCACAAACAAATTAAAATTACAAAGATGCATACATATTGGTGAAATGGTACATAAAAGAATCTTGTTTTGCTCAGAAAATAAATAAAGGAATCTTTACCCGTGATTCCAGATTCATTAGAACTGCAGATTTAGTTGCTATTTTCGCCCTATCCAGCTCTGTCTGTGTTACTGCCGAATGAAGAACAAATAGAACGTCATAAAGCAACTACACACAACTAGAGAAATAATGCAAAGAAAGACACAAGGTTAAAGTATACCTTTTCCAGCTGTTGCAACTTCAAGTAATTCTCTTGTTGCTATATCAACAGCTTTGGATGCAAACCCAGAACCCTAGTGCAGAAAGTAAAGAGCTGGCACGGTCACATCACTATACACACAGTTCCAGATTTTTATAGGAAACAATGATACAACTACTCATCATACTCGAATTCGCACAATGACAAATGAAGGTGAATTATTCCTTTTGATTTATAAGCAGTATAACAGATGCATTAACAGGAATTTTGGGATGCAGAAAAACAAAGTTAATGTATACATGACAGGTTAAAAAGGACAGAACTTTAGATTAATGAATTTGGTAAATCCCTCACCAATTAGGTGTCCAAAGCAGCAGATGGGAATCATTTTTTATAAACGAGCAAGATGTGAGAAGTTAGATAAGAACATAAATTCATATTTGTGCACTAGTACCCTCCACCAAAAAAATGTTAAATACCATCAGGATAACATATGATACTAAAGGATATAAACCTTATTTCAGAGCACAAGCTCCGAAGATAATTGTATTTGACTATCTATTTAAGTAGTTATATCGGAGAAACGTTGCAAATCAGGTGAGAGACAAAGAGCTTAGAGAAAACTAAATTAAAAGAAAAGTTATTGAAATACACATAGTAAACAAGTTCAACTGAAAGAATCAATTATATCATTAGGAATTGATAAATGAATGTAAGATGACTCACCGTAGATGCATGAATTCCGAATAGGCCAGTGTCAGTGTAGATGCTGCTGAATGCAGAAAACGACTGCATCTGGTGATACTGGTTTAGAACTCGAAGGTCTGTTCAGATAAATAATTTAGAGTTACATCAGAATCCATGTAGAAAAAATTGGGCACCATACAATAAATACACGACATCAGACTGACAATGCTTCAGAAAAACTATAATAAGAAACACTTACACAGCCGTGAGTGCATCCCTTTCCCGGGGCCACCAGCTGAAAAGGATCCACCTCCTCCCATTAACAACTGCAGAAAGAGGAGCAGATTAAGATCTTCATAGGATAAGCAACGAGATACATGATAGGAAAATGCATAACTAAGCCAAAGGAAATATTATTTTCAGTTAATTGGCAATGGTGTAAAAGTCCCAGGACAAAATGCGGTACCTGAAGTACAGTAGCAGCCATGGCATCCTTCTCGTTGAGCCAACCCCGGGAACTTCAAATGCAAGGGGCGACATGAGTTACCTGTCGTCATAAAAGAAAACAACGAACTTGTCACGGAAGAACCTCAACCAATTATAGGGCAACATGAGACGAATGCCCCAAGTCCAATATATGAAAGCACAAACAGATTCATGTACACACCGGTGAAGCAGCCGGGCAATGTCGGGAATCACCTCCTACATACTCAGAATTTGGCCTAGCTGAAGTTGTACCACCGGGAAGGTCTGATAGGAGTGATTCTGCAATGGATACTAACTCTTCATGTTCAACACCAGATGCCGCAAGAACCATACGAGGAGCAGTATAGTTTTTCTGATATTAAAGAAGCGATAGTAAGAGACAGCTGGTGAAACCCAATGTTCGTTAAGGACGGAGAATATATTTAAAAGGAAACTTAGTCTTACAGCAACAAACTCCTCCAAAATTTTACTATTCAATCTGCTTATAGCGGACATTGGAGCCAGGAGAGGATTTGCTAGTGCACCAACATATCCAGCGGAGTGGATTGCTTCCATAAGCAAGCTCTGAGGGTTGTTATCCATTTCTGCAATCTCATCCTTTACCTTTTGTAGCTGTACAAGCAATATAAAATGTTATTTTAAGCAGAAAAGGGGTGTTCTTATATTATTCAAAGAAAGGACTTTTCAATTTTTCACATGTATAGCTGAGAAAAGATCCACCTAAAGGTTAAGCAAATACCTGTTCTTTGACCTCCCAGTCCAAGAACACAGGGTTCCTCACAGTGTCAACAAGTTGTTCAACCATTTGAGGGACATAAGTCTTTAAAGCATCATGGGTATACCCCATCTGCTCTCGAGAAGCTGAAGCAGCCACGTGGCCTCCGATGGCTTCAACTTCCCTCACAACACGTAAATGACTCCTGTTTCTGGTGCTTTTGAATGCCATCCTTTCCAACAAGTGTGAGACTCCACAAGACTCTGGTGTCTCATTATTTGAACCACAGTCCACATATAACCCTATTGAAGCAGCAGGATTCTGCTCCGCACCCAAACAACATCACTCGTTAAGAGCTTCTCTTATTGCATCAATTCAGTTATATATACAAACAACAACATCAAATAAGTTTAGAGAAGATTATCATCAATCAATCATTTTACATACCGCTGATGCTTCCGAAGCAATCCTTACACCATTTGGCAAAGTTGTAATTTTGGTCTTCGAGGGTTCAACATAATCAGGCAATGGAGGTGGGATAGTAACTCCTGTAAGAGGAGTATCTAGTGTTGGTTGAGAGCTTGTCCCATCCCCGAAAAGACTGAAGATACTCCTAGACGCAGATGAGCTCTGGATGATACCGGCACGACCCTATACATTAAAAAAACAACAACAAAAAAACATCAATATTGATAACATCATATCCCTATAACAGAAAAATCAAATCATTTGATCCAAACCCAGATCTAAAATTCAACATAAGAAAATCAATTTGATTGGACTAGTTAATTTAGGTAATTTCCGAATACACTCACAACCTAACCAATATCAAATCAAATCAGACCATCAATCGTTTAGCAAATACTCTCAGGTTGTTTACCAGATATATATCCCTGTTAACCATATATATATAATAATTAAGCTATTATTAAGATCATAAATTAGAATATGTGATTAGACAGATTAAAACTGACCTTGATTGCATTAAGTCGCGAAGCTGCAATCCTGTACATTTTGAAGAAACCCTAGAAATTTGGGGGGTTTTCTGTGTATTGATTTTCTCAAGGGTTAAGGTAATGAGAGAAGAGAAAGAGAAGAAGAAGCTCGTTTTCACTTTTAAGGTATTCTACTACTTGGGTACCGTATAATATGGGTGAGTATGGGCTGGTATTGGGCCGGTTTTCACCTCATCCTATTCAATCTTTCACATCCAATCAATCGTCTAATAGATGCACGGATAGACGGATAGAATACGTAAAATCCTATGGATTTGTGTTTATAGTATCCTGCATTAACGTTGAGTAACAAACTGTTTTTATTTGCCTTATAGGGGGCGACGATTTTACCGTCGTTTCTAGAGAGCTTGTAGAAGATGAACTTATGATCGTTTAAAGAGTTAGACTTCGAATGAATAATATCATTTTTCACTTTGTAATAGAGGACCATACCCATCCCTACTATTGAAACTAAAAGAAAGATTAGGATGTCAAGATGTCATACAATACTTTTTACAGAATGTGTACAAAATGAGGTTAAAACCTTTAGGATTTTTCCTTGGTACATAACATAACCAAATTTATCCGCGCTCATATTGAGTGGAATATATTAGAACCATAATAATATACTAACCTTTTCGGGCCTTTGACACTAATGGATGGAATAAAAATTTAACAAAGAGAGAAAGTAATACTATAATTCATATTGATAAAAAAAATATACTCAACACAACAATACAACACCTTCATTATACAGGTTTGGATGTCCAGAAGACTTTCAAGGTTGCACTCAGGCCCAACTTGTAATTCATTGAATTTTAAAAATCACATCTGCATCTAACCATTAGCGAACAGTCTGGGCACGCACCCACAACAATACGATTGGTCCGGGTCGAATCCACGAATCCGGGCCAAATGCTCATCCCTACAGTATACAGTGTATGCTAATATGTGTCATGTGATGTGAGTTACTAAATCTTTGTTTTTGCCCTACTAGATGAGCTTTTGACTGTTCCTTAGGTTTTGACGACCCAAATTTTGAAAAGGTTTTCACGTTGTACATATGAGACTAGTCAGTGTAGTGAGCCTTGGATTTTGGTCTCATCTCGACTGGCATTTGATACCTTACACAGTTTTATCTCGGTGAAATCTTAGAGTCTTTATTTCCATATTTTATAGCACTTAATCAAGCAGCTCATAAAAAGATTGAGGATTTTTAGACTAAATCCTTTTTATATGATTTTTAAAATTATTCCTCTTTAAATGACTTACAATTTCATACAATACGAAGGAAATCTAGCCTTTAAGGGATGGTTTGTGGTTCAACAATGACCTTGGTGATGTGGTGTTTAGAGTTTGAACTACGAAGTCGATACTTAGGCTTTGCACGACATCATAGATAAAAGACTTGCACTTAATTTTATGGGTGTTCCTTATTATTATGAGCCCAATAGACTTTACTTTTGCAAGACTGCGAGACTGATTTATATTTTCTGCCCAATTCGGGAACATTTCAGTTTTGATGAATTTGACCTTGAATCGTGTAAAACTGGTGGTGTCAATATTTCAATTTTCTGCTTAAAGCTTGTAAAAGATGTCTTTCCTTCAAGAGTGGAAAACAATTTGCAACAAAAGTTATCAAAAATATTATTAAAAAGGAGGTTGAAGATTCATACAATACGATTAAATCAAATTTAGGTTGAAAACCATAGATTTTTAGAAGATTCTGTGTACTTTAAAATACTATATCATTCAGATAGCTCGGTTTTATATTTTAGGAGATACGATTATTTCATTGATGTGTCTTAACTTTAAAAATATGGATTAAAAGTTTGTTTCCTATTATAAACTACGTGCTTGGATCCTTTTATAGCGAACACCCAATTTACACATAATATCCAACTCGAAATCGCATCATAGTGACATTGGTCGAGAACAATGAACAGCCATGATGGCGCTATTTTGGCAAGGCCATTGTTAGCCGAGTATGATGAACAGCCATGATGGCTTTATTTTGGCAAGGACGATGTTGGCAGAGAATGATAAATAGCCATGATGACGCTATTTTGGAAAGGTCGATGTTAGCGAGGACGATGAACGGCCATGATGGTGTTATTTTGGCAAGGTCTGTTTTGTAAGAATTGGCACATGACTTGGTGGATGGAAAAGTGCTTCTCAATTCTAATTTGTAGAAATGCTAATAAGACATATATAGAGGAGACGACGTTAGCTGAGAACAAATATGCATAGTTTTTGTGCATTTCTTAAGGGAAACGAATGGCGTGACACTTTGCCCACCTTTTATGTATGCTAAATGTGATCCATTGAGTTTGCAAGTGAATTGGCATCACTTGGTAACCACCATTTGTGTAATCTCTAATGATGGAGATGCATCATATTGATTAATGGTGCTTCATCTTGTATATTAACATTTCACATAGGGATCCACAACTGTATTTTCTTCGAAGTGCAAGAACCTTAAACTTTGTATTTTCATAAAACTCTTATAAAAAAACAAAAACAAAAACAAAAAAAATCTCATTATCTTACACTACAATCATCTACAAATTTAGCAAATGAATCTCTTCTTTCCTCAAATATGAATAGGAAATCATGGATTTAACTATAAGATATATTTTACTTCTTCGCATGGATTGGATTAAACGCAAAAAAAAATGTCAAAATTAATGGCTTAAATCCGAAAATAGATAAAATTAGAAAATAAAAATAAAAATCTTAGAGAATAATAATAGAAATATAAGATCAATGCATGTGCTTGTACACCAAACTATATTGTGGGTTTTAGTATCATAAGCCATATAATAGTTCTACTACCACGAATAAAATAAAACTTTTAAATGGATTTCATATCTTTCACAAATTGAAGTTCTTCACCAAGACAAAAACACGATGTTCTGATTGGTGAGACTTTTTTATTTTTTTAAAACAAGTTTTATGAGAAAATTCAATAAGTAACAATCAAGTTTGAAACAATTCGACATACTTTTCTGAAAGATATAATTAAAAAGTATTTTTTTTACTGAAAAAGGGCAAATTTTATTAAAAAAAGAAGTTCTAGTCAAATTTTATAAAAAAGTATTGCAAAAACTATTTAAAGAAATTAAAAGCACTTATATTTATGCATAATGGGGATGTTTCATTCATATGTGCTCTTATTGTTTGCGTCAAACATGTATTCTGGAAAAAAAATGTTTTCAATAATTTATATAATTCTTAATAAATGGGTTCAATATGGTAGTAAAGTATGTATCACTATTGTATGGAAAATATTCACCTCCTAAATCTATTATAGTTTAATGGTTTCAATTGAAAACGTATGTAACGATTGGGTGTTAAAAGATGCATCCGGACTTATTTATTGAAAGGTTACCTTAATAATTTATTGTTGAAAACATATTTTGTTATGTTTTTTTGTCTGTTTTCCAAACCATGGAACTTGATTTTGTAATTTGATTTGAATTTCTTTGGATTGTTCTTCTACAAGACGTCTCTTATCATACTTCTGGTAACAAGATGTATCTCCTAAATTATTATTTTTTAATCATTTCTACCATACATACGCATACGAATATATCACTTATACTATTCCGATAGTATCTTTTTAGCTCTTTAAAAAAAAAAACTAAAAAAAAAGAGAATATCTTACTAGTGTCGGGTATCAAACAAAGAAAAATAAGATTAACAAATTTCTACAACCATTATAATCCTAGGACGAAACTCTTCATCAACCAAAAGATCATTGCCGATATTAACTTGACAAATAGCTAATTAAAAATTTGGTTTTACTAGATTATAGAGATAATGATAAACACATTTTGGTTGTGTAGGAAATTCCCTCTTTGCTGATAGGAACCAATTAGTAAACCCGAATTCGAAGTGTATGATAAGATGTCGGAAACTCACTTTTGTTTTACCTTTTTGTTGTTAGTGATGATTTGAACGCTTTCGATAAGATTTTTTTTTAATTTAATCAGTTCCTTTTCAAAATTGATGGATGTAGAAGTGAAATGTTATGTTAATTTTTTATTTAATAGTTATTGATTGAACTTTTATTGATACCCGTCTCGTTGGTATGGCACTTTGAACTCTTTGTTGAGATCTTTATATTAATCTATTTCTTAAATACTTATAGTATTTTATTTTGTGTAATTGATGGTTGTAGAATATTGTGTTACTATTGTTTCAGTAGTTGTTAATCAAAATTTTGTTCTGACCCTTTCATTGTTAATGATGATTTGAATTGTTCGATTAGATTTTATTTTAATCTATTTTTTAAATTATTTTTATAATTGATGGTTCTAGATGTAAGTGTATGTGATTTTTATTTCAGTAGTTATTGATCAAACTTTTGTTCTTTTATTTTTCCTCATTAATGGAGATTTGAGCTTCTCAATGATATTTTATTTTTAATCCAGCATTTTGTCTTTCTTTTTATGGTACATTAATGGTTGTTGAAGTAGAATTTTATGTTAATCATTGTTTGATGTGTTGTTAATAGAACTTTTATTTTTATGCTTTTGTTGCCAATGAAGAGTTGGGTTTATCTCCGCGTAGACAAACCTTTTCCTATGAAAGTTTTGCTCTTGAAGATGGTGAACAACTTCAAAAATTTATTCGTGATGAGACCTGAGAGTTCCTTTTTCAAGGAAATAGCTATGGATGCAGCCTCCACTATCAAGTTTGTGGTTGGTGATGTGAGAGGAAAATCGCAAAATTATGAACACTTTATCCTTGAGAAAAATGACACCATTAATACCTTAAGAAAGATGATTAAGGAATTTCAGCCATCGGTGATGAGATCCATAATGAAATACTTAAGATATTATTAAGATCGGGAATTAGATTGTGTGATCAGGGAGATTAATATTGACCTTGATTCGGTAAGCCGTGAAGGTGCAATCCTGTACGTTTTTGAAGAAACCCTAGAAATTTGGGGGTTCTTTGTGTATTGGGCAAATGGCTAAGGTGATGAGAGAAAGAGAAGAAGAAGAAGTTCGTTTAAAGGTATTGTAGTGTTGGGTACCGTATATAAAGTTCATGACACGTGTGGCAAAAGGCTTCTTCTTTGCCCTCTATTGGAGACGAGTTAGATAATGGGTTTTGACTTTAGAATTCTATTTACCCATGCTGTGAGGCCCATGAAAAACAAGTAAAGTCGGAAACATTTCCTTGTCAATATAATATTTTTTTTCACCGGAATTCCCATGCTAAATTTTTCCAGATTTGGATAGCACACGAGAAGTTGCTTTTTGATTTTTAAAAGTCGAAAAGCCGTAATTCGGTTGGATATCGGATTTCAAAACAACTTCTAAAAAATCGAAAAATTATTTGTTTGTTTTTCTAATCTGTTGATTCGTATCAAAACACTCTTAATGTTTTCATAATATAATATGACAAAGATCGTAAAATATGAAACTTTGAATTCAATTCATTTGACTTTCAGGATAGTACTCCGGATTGGTTAAGTGACTTAATCCAACAGAAGAAAGCCAATATGTAGTTCTCATTCTAATACAATTTCTTTCATTAAAAAAAATTAAAAAAAGGTTGATTTAATATTTTTTTTATAGCCAATTTGTCTCATACTGCGATTTGGAACTTTGTTTGGGCCTGAATTGCGATATGAATCGACTGATGTCCCGAGTCAAATGTCAAATCTTTTATTAATGCGACTCGAGATCTATCTTGGCTGATACATTTAACTCGGATCTATTTGAGTCAGATATTATTTTGCACCTGACTCGTTGTGGACACAATCTAAAAGGATTTAAATGCTTTTTATGATAATGTTATTTAATAATTTTTTGAGTCAGATATAATGAGTTAGATTTAGATGAGACAGACTCAAGCGAGTCAGTTGAGTCAAGAAAGAAAAAAACAATCTCGACAGTTAAAAAATACAACGTATGCAAGCCAAAGAGTACTCCAATTCAAAAAAAAAAAAAAAAAATCTCGACAGTTACAGAATACAACGTATGCAAAGAGTACATGGTCCTCCAATTCAATGTTATGTGTCACTAGATGTTAAGAAACACAACTGTTACTTAATTGTCGTGGAAATTGCATGACAACACTTGAATCTCACAAAAATAATACTAATGGCGTTTTTCAATTTCTTTCTATTAATTTCCTAAGTAATTACTCCTCCAAAAATTCCTCCCTAAAACTATACAAATCCCTAATATTTTATATTTTGTAATCATTAGATTATTTTGGTGTTATACAGCTACAATCGGGACAAGGCGTTAACAAGAAAAATAGGACCCTTAATGTGCTAAATAGGGTTTGGGGTCTAAATACAATACTTTTCATCATTTTGGTCACACATCGTTAACTCTAGACAAAGGATTTGGTTTATTCTGATTTAACAGGCTATGTTCAAAGTAATGAACGTTTCTTATTTACTTTCCAGAAAAGAGAAAAAAAAAAAAACGGTGTTTCATGTTTGAGGCATACAAAACAATTTTCCTATCTACGGTGGGTTTATAAGGGATGTCCTAGCAGTGGGTTGATTACTAAGTTACCCTTACTTATTTTAAATTACTTAAATACCCTTCACCCAAATTTAAAATATAAACCTAAACTAACCAAAATCCAAAATTATTTTCATTCCTAACATAATCTAATCATTAATCAAACCGTTTTTTATTTTATTTTTCGTCGGTGATTAATTGTTGATTCATAAATATTTGATGATTGATCAAAACCACAAGTATAAATGAGTCGTGTGAAGTGTTTCACAAAGAGATTTAGCTTCAGATCCACATATTTGAACTCAGATCTTTGTTGTTCCTTTTTTTTTTTATGTTTCAGAAGAACAGTTCGGCTGATAATTAAACATGAAAAAATAGCCGAACTTCACTATGTTAAAAAACACACTTAGATCGTTTGTTCGCTTTTTTATTTGAATCAACCGAACCTAAATTCTTCAGTTACAAAGTGAAGTTCGGCTGATAACTTGTCAGCCAAACCTATGTTTTTTGAAAAATATACCTAGGTTCGGGTGATAACTTGTCATCCGAACCTAGATATATTTTCAAAAAACATAATTTCGGGTGACAAGTTATTAGCCGAACCGTTCATCTGGTCAGTAGATCTAGGTTGTAAAAATTCATTTTTTTGACAAATTTAACTTATAAAAAGGACATTAAACCTCGTTTAGAAGTCTACCTTTGTTGAATAAACCTTAATTATCTATTAGTTCAGCAAATCTCAAAAGCCTAATTTTTTATTCTTCTTCTTTAACAAACCTTAACCTAACTATCTTACAAAAAAATATCTTTGAAACTAAGGCTATATAATCATTGACATTAACCACTGATCATTAATATTAACTATTACTCATTAATATTAGACTCTAATTATTATCATTAACACTATTAAAGAAAGGGAATTATTGTTATGATAAAATGTGATGGATAAGGGGTTATTGATTTTACCACATAGTGACTCTTTTTTGTCATTACCTTGTATGCCTCAAAACATGATTATTTCTTATTGATAATGAGCCTATTGTAGGACCCATCATGGGCTTAATTTAGGTTATGGGCCGAACTTCAATTCTTTTCGCTATAGTCTTATCTTGAGATTTGAAATTTGGATTTGGATGATTCAAAAGGGTATGATCTTAAAATATAAACTCTTTACCATCTAGTTTAGGATGAAAAAGAATCACGCTAAATTTTATGGGTGTTTCTTATTATTAACTTTCACTAGATCGGTTTATATTATTCAGCCCAATTTGAAGACCTTTCTGTTTGTTTAAATTAACCTTGGAATGTATAACATTGTAGTGTCAACGGGTAACTAGAGAAAAATTTTGTTGTTCGAAAGTTTAAGGATGTGTTTTCCTAAAGAGCGGAGAATACTCTACGGTGAAAGCTATTTGATATTAAAAAAGAAAGGATTGATCGTTTATACATAATTCTAAAATTAGATTTATTTTAAAACTAAAGGAAAAGAATGTATCTAATTTAAAAGATTGTTTCATTTGCATAAATTGGTTTAATAGAGATACTTTTTCAATGATGCATCTTAAATCTAAAAATATAGATCGGAATTTTGTTAACTACCATAAATTGCATACTTGATTACCTTGTACTCATTTCATATATTGTATATGTTAACATTTTATGAAGGGCCCCATATTGCGCAAACTTCATCTTTTTTAAAGTTCAAGAAGCTTAAACCTTGTATTCACGTTACTCTTATAAGTTTTCAAAGTTTTATTTTTTTTTTTGTATAAAACAATCTTATGATCATACACTGTAACATCTACACATTCAAGTTGAAGTCTCATCTTTCCTCAAAGATGAATAATAGTTAAATCCTGGATTCAACTATAAGATTTTTTTTCTCTCTCTACTAACTTGGTCAAATGCCGAAAAAAAGTCAAGATAGCTCAAGTAAAAAGTGGATGAATTAAGAAAACCAAAATCTTGAAGAACAACTGAAATATAAGATCATCGACCTATATTTGTATTTTCAAATTATAACGCGAGTCTTAGTACCATATATGTTATCTTATAATTGAACTTGTGTTTTACAGAATGGTAATGTAATGTAATGTAATGAATGAAGGTGGGTGTTTTGGGTTTTTACTTTTATTTTTTTAGAGGTTTTAGAGGAGGTGAAAAAGATTTCATGGGTAAAGGAAGCTCTATCAATGCTCATAGTAGATTTTAGTCACAATATATAAGACTAGGACACAACAATATAGATATTGTTCTAAAGAAAAGTTACGTGTACATCTGTTTTATATATGTTGAGCTAACCATCAATCTGCGGAACCTACATTTCCCACTAGTTGAGTCTGGATATATATTGATGCCACTCCCTCCATTTGTTTAACTCGATTCGAAAAACCTAGGTTTATTATTTCCTCTATTTCACTCATACAAAGAAACAACAAAACGAGGATTGTTTTTTTCAACCACGGTAAGTAAAGTTTTTGAAACCCTAAATTTGACAAAAAGCTTGAGATAGCAACACTTCTGAGTTCGACCGAGCAATGCTCTAACAATAACTTTTATGGTATGCGCACCAGGTATGGATACCAAATCGGTTCCGAGACCAACAAAGTTCTTTTCTAGTATGCATAATGCAGATATGCACTGATCCAGGTTCACGAGTTCACGGACTTTTTAAGGTATGCATACTGATATGCGTACAAAAAGTTGTTATCGACAATATAACTACTCTGGTACTGTATTGGGTACAATACAATTTTCACAGATTGTAAGACTAGTATGCATATTGTCATATATCCTAATTTACAGTAGTTTTATAGTTCTCTTTAAATCATTTCGAAACATTCCCAAATAACATCAATGACACATATCATTGTTCTAGGATATTTTCGAATGATAATCTTGAATCATAATTTAAATTAGGAACAATAAATTGTTCTAAACTAAAATTCATCAAGTATGAAAAAATCTTCATTAAGCTTAGTCATATTTCGAGAACTAATTACCAAGACAAACTTGACTTGAAATTCTTGATATGCTTACTTTAGTCTAATTAGTTTTGCGACAACATCTCATAGATAGAAAGATCAATATATCTTGAGAAATAGGTGGTGTTGGTGCAAAAATGATCACCCCAACAATCTTGAGATGCGAGAAAGTTGATCCAATCGCTACCGTTGATGAAGAATCTCCAAAGAATTGATTAAAAGAGGTGGGAGTACACTGCAAAAACACTCCGATGCTAAAGTCACGGATGTTCTATGCAAGTATATTGTGGTGAAAAGAATAGAATTCTCTACCTTTGGGTTGAAATCTAGCCTCTATATATAAGGCAGAAAATAGATGTAGCTTTAGGGTTCCAATAGTTATCCAAATAACAACCCCATCTATATAAATCCCAAATAACAACCAGATTCATGATAAAATTTGTTATCCTTTCCAATGTTTATCATAATTCTTATTTATCTTAAGTAATAATTATCTTGAATAATAATTATAAATATTTAAGATAATTATCCTCTTTTATTTAGGATCTTGCATTTATCTTAAATAAAATTAATAATTATAAACAAATAATTATTCAAGACTTTTGGGCTTCAATAATAAGCCTAGTGGGTTTCCATAATAAACCCACTGGTTTCCCTAATAAACCAAATCCAGGCTTCCATAATAAGCCATGTGGGTTTCCATATTAAACCGACCGGTTTCCATAATAAACCGGATTTAGGCTATTATAAGCATCGTACCATCTGCACGTACACTATTTTAATAGGGTACAAACATCGCCCCCTCTTAATTCTCAACTTGTTGATGAATTAAGAAAAATAAAATCAAAAGAAGAACTAACCTTCGCGGCTCGTTCCAATTCGCCATATACCGTTTTTCGGATAACCTTTCATGGCCTTGGCCAACTTGTTGTGTGGATTTGCCCTAATGTCGGCTTAATCATATCATAAGCCAATGTTCTTCAATCACCAAACACGTTCAAAGTACCAATAATGTTCTCAAAACTCCATATAATAATTACCCAAATGCCAAATAGATCGGCATGTTATGTCCTCTTGATCTTCCTTGAGCTAACAAATGACTTACATGTTGGTGTGACATCGGCGATACGCTTCTGTTGGTGGTGGATTTTCATTCAAGGCTAAATTTGTAAAGGCCAAAATTATGCATAAACGCTCGCAAAAGATAAAGCCATTAATAAGTGATGAATACTTCTTCACCTCACTAATTCACCTAGAATGGAGCATGTGACAACAATCCCATTCTATGAATAAAATAAACGAAATTCATCCAGGTTGGAGCATGTAGCAACAATCCCATATACCCTGTGAATTTACAACATTGTTAATTAATGCATGACCAGCCTTGTATTTCTTGTACCCATTACCGGTGCGGCATGACGACTGAGTGTTGTTCTCAGCAGAGCAACACGAATCTCCAAGCATTAATAATGTACGAAATACCCATACGAGCTACAACTCTCGGTGTGTTATACTAGCCCGATTGAGCATATTTGAACTGGGCGACCATATCAGTCTCAGAAACGATCACGACCATCCAACTTCACCAGCATGATTGGATGGCTTAGATTAAATCCATGACCCCAAGCAGGTATTGGAGTATTCACCACCGACCCAATGCGGGCCCCGCATGGTCGGCCTCCCCAAGAGAGGAAGCAACGCTTACCGGTTGTCCGACCAAAACAACCGGACGTGAAACCTAAACTAGGGTTACGGCACATTACATGTGTCGCAAATCGAGTCTCAACCATCCATCTTCGCGAGGCATAGATGGAGGGTGTAGATGTAGATTCAAAGGGCCCGAACATGTTAACACAAACACCGTGGCCCGCCTACATACATGAAAAATCGGTCCAGGACCAACCATGTTTGGTTGTCCCAATTCGTGGGTGCAAAACAATGCATGAAGCACGGCTGGCCAAAACCCTAATTAGGGTTTGTATCGATCACGAGCGTCTGTTTTCTTCCGATCAAATGAGGAACTTATGAGACAATTGAACAGGTCCACTGAGCATCAACATGATCACCGTGGAACTATCTGTCTCTTCACCCGACCGACCAAGGCATACCATGCCTGGTTTCTCCAAAACACACGCCCAAACCAGGCGTGGTCGCACCTCCTAATTGTAAACTGATCTCGACCACTCAACTTCTCCTGACAAATTGAGCGGCTTAGATCACGTTTCTATGAGGCAATGAAATACAGGCGTGAACGGCAGCCTACCACCCACACGCTGAATCAATCGGCCGGGACCGACCAGACTTGGTTGTTTTGAAACGCGCGCCCGAAGTGGGCATGGTGCGGCCTTTGTGGCACAGGATTCTGTCGCAAATCAATCTCACCACTCTTCTTTACCGAAAGAAACTTGAGTGGCCTATATCGCACCTTCGTGGGATAGTGAAGTATAAACATGGACACCAAAGCATGTCGTCTACACACATGCATGATCGGTCCTCTATAAAACACTTCCCATGCTTGGATTCGACCAAGGTGAAAGAAGGAACTTGCGTACCTCTTAAACCCCAATCCGACGGTCGCGAGATGAGGGTTGCAAGTCATCTCGTCCGTGCAACTTTACCATCTTGGGCGGATAGCCTAAGACATGAGTTAGGCCATCAATAAGGCGTCACCACAATAACCGTCCTCCACTCTTCCACGGGGTGATCGGTCAAGTCGAGCTTACTGTATAGCCTCCAAACGATCACTCAAGATAGTTGTACATGATGCTTATTTTAAGACGCTTAAATTCGTGACTAACTCGGTAAGCCTTAAAAATGACAATGCTTCATACATGTTGAATATACTGATCATTTTTGCATAGAATGCACACGATACTTCACAAGTATCGACTTCCTAAATAATTTAGTTATTTAGTCTAGCATTACATGCTACTTTTCTGTGGGTCCCACGATCCACACACTCGAGACATCAATCATGTCACAAACGGGGGATACATATGCGGGGTATTGGTGCGGCGGTTTCTTGCGTGCGGCGTGCAACGCGCCATCACAAGAATGTGTCGTGGAAGTCATGGATGGTTAGAGATACAGGATAAGTGGGCAAGACTGGTCGTGTTACACCAACATACAACTCCACTACTCCATCACTCCACTTCCTCCACTTCCCACGAGAGACGTGAATAAGGCTCAAATGACTTGTATAAATAGGTTCTCCTCCCTATTTTTTCACGGAACAACACAAGTCAAGACAAAACAGAAACCAAGTGTTAATACAAAACACCGGAACTGATATTTTACATCCTGTAAGCCGGTTCAGCCTTCTGTTACAAGTCATAAACAAGCCTACACCTTCACAATCTCAACACCTTCTTCGCTTCCCTCCCTAAGATCAAGTCCATCTCCTTCACTTTGTGACCGAAGCAAGTCCAGAACGGCGATTTCTTGGTTTAGGCCGAGTTGCAGATTGATTTCTCGAATCACAAGCACTCACCGCAAAGTGCATTTGTTTAAGGTTTAAATTCATTCCTCATCCACACACCCCAGATTACCAAATCCGGCAGGAATAGTTTTCACCCATAAAAAATTGGCGACCACAGTGGGTTGATCTCTCGGCTGCCAAAAATTAAATTCTCAATTTTTCGGTTTTCATCTCGCAATGTATCATCACCCGCAAACCACAGGTGGTTCAGATATCATGTGAATTGTAGCTAGAATGCTGGAGGATGTATTGGCAAATCAAGCCGGTATCGCTAGAAGGCAGAGCGAAATACTCCGCCTTTTGAATGATATAATAGCACAACTACAAGATGGGTCGGCAGACATATACTGCAGTGCAAGACATGCTTTGAATCCTTAGCTGTGAGTCACACCTTTACCGGTGGAGATGCGAGAAAGAGCGCGTAATCACGGGGGACTCGGAGAGATGAACAACATGGTCCAAAACCGACAACGAAGACTCGAGGCAACTCTACGAGAGGAAAAGACTTGTCAGGGTACCACAACGTCTGTAGGACAAAGAAAAGGAGCCTACGGCTTACGGAGCCTCGCTAGAAGATTTATATCTCAAAACTCTTGTCGAAGCCCTAAAAGCTGCCCAATCCACATCGACCTTTCAACTAAGTGAAGAAATGCTCGAGGAAGGAGAGATCAATCAAGGAACACGTGAGTACGAGAGGATGGGAGCGTTCAATTCGATCACTCGGCAATGATATTACGACACCTTCCACACTCCGTCACCGGAGTAAGCGATCCGCGGATATAATGGCACTCACAAGTTTTCCAACTTCATCTCGAAACGTGCTCCACATCAAAGCCATATAGAGACGCCACAACGCCCACGGACGCGAGGAAAAGCTAGACTCAAATACCTACGCTTTAGTTCCCAATGGAAAAGATTTTGGAGTTCTTTGGAGACGTGGGTACGAAAGCAGTGGTGGAGCTACCTCTTATATGGCGTCCACCAACCGATCAAGAAGTAATGGACCCGAGGTATTGTCATTTCCACTGGTTCCTTCACCACCCTACCAGTGAATGCAACGCTTTGAAACGCATCGTTCAGAAGAAGCTTAATCCAGAGGGATAGCCTTCCTTCTCTGAGAGATTAATGCGGACGATTTCCTTAGAGAGGCTACTTCGGTTTGATACAAGTGAGGCTTCAAAAGCAAGTAAGTTCTATTCAACAAATTTACAAGAAAGATAGTCTTAGAATTCACTGGGGACTTGGCATCCCTCACATGGAGAAAAAGGCTCAGTGATCAAACGCCATGTTTGTTTCCCTTCATGCTTCCCTTTTACACGACATTTGAAATTTCATATGATATGTGCAATCATTCATGACCAAGATGCAAATTCCATTTAAAATAATCTCTTTCAGAAAAGTTATTCACCAAACTATCTCAAAATAAACCAATTCAATTAGCTATTAATGCAAAACCGGAAGTCGAAAGAAATCCTCACTATCACTCAAAAAGAAAAAGCATCTAAAAGAAAAGACAAGTAGGTAACGAGAATCCTTCAAGGAAAGTCCTTCAGCAGCAACTCGTCCTTCTGGTCAAGAGAGACTTTCATCCTTTGAAGTACAACCTGCTTCAGCTTCAATTCCTTAGATAACTTTTCAACCTCTTCTTCTTGGCGAGTAACACAAAGTCTGTGAAGGGACTTCATCTTGTAATTTCGGAGCTCCGAATCTCGGAAAACCCTTTGAAGAACCAAGGAGCATTGAAATAAATCTTGCACAAACACGTCCGATGGCATTTCCAGTCTTCAATCATCTCCTCGAAACTGTTTTGGCCAGTCGTGACGCTCATCCCATGGATAGAAAATAAAGCTTCTTGGACGCGGTTGACCAACGCAAGACGACTCTTGAGCTTCGTAGTGGTAGCAATGTGGCCATGCTTCTCCCATATCGCCGTGTACCGATGAGTGCCAAATATTACATATTTCTACACCTTTTTATTGGCATTTAACTCATCTTTTGTGCTTTAAAATCATATATTATCCCAAAATCTATATTTTCTTTGTTTTCAAGAATAAATACTTGTACTAATTAATTTTGTGTTTTTAGGTAGTAAATAAAGCTTGGATGAATTGAGGAGCCAAAAGAGCAGAAAGTTGGAGACTAGCGACTATGGAAGAGAAGTTGCACACGCTTGCGCATCATTTGCAACCTGACAAGTAGCAACCCGTTTACAAAGATATGGGCTTGAGCTATCCAAGATCCGACCCATACCCGAATCCAAGCCTGCTCCATCCTGAGCCAATAGATTTGATCTATCAGATGCATCCAACGTCCTATCCTTGCCATGCATCAACGTTCGCTACTCCCGCCTCACACCATAGCCACCGACCACCTTCACCTAACCGAGCAGCAGCCAAACACTCCCCACCATCACTTCTTCTTTCTCTCCCGACAAGAACCAGAGCCCTCATCTTTCTCTCCCGACCAACTTCTCAGAGCCATCAATCATCTTCTTCCCCGACCGCCTCCGAGTGACCACCCATGACAGCCGCCTTCACCATCTCTAGCTCTAGCTATCTCCACCTGACTTCTCCCAAATTCCTAGAAGCTGATCTCGAGATAGATGGAGTTAGGGTTTCTCCCAACATCGCATTAATGGCTTGCAGAAGCAATTGGAAGAGGGGACAACCAATTCAGAGTCTTTGGTGAATAGGGTTTGCATTCAATTCGATTATTAGGGTTAGAGAAGAAGTTCTAGGTATTAATAGAATTGTTCTTTGTGTAAGAAGCTGGCTCGGAATTTTTAGGGTTTATTTTGTTAACTTAATTCAATTCTGTTTTAATTACTATTATCATGTTCTAATTCCATTTGCTAGGGTTTAGATGAAACCCTTAATTATATGCTAGGTTAGTCAATTTCCTTTTTTTGTTCTTGTTGTGCTTCATTGCTTTAGGAATGATAATTAGCTAATGAATCAAATTAACCTATGATTAGTTGTACTGTAAGAAGACAACTAATACTAGGGGTGAGTTAGTGAAATTAATTGATAAATTATCCATTAGAGACCTTCAAGGAAGGGATAAGAACATAGCTTGAGTTTGTATTACCTTAGTATAGGATTAAGAGGTGGAATCGATCACCCTAGTACTCCTCAGTCAATTGTTTACAATCTTTCTACTGCATCTTTACTTTATAAACTGTTTACTACTTATTCATCACCCAAATCTTGTCGTATCGACACCAAACAACCACCTTTGTGTCACTTCTCATTAAGAATCAGTTTAGTAAGACCATAAGCTTCAACATTACACCCTCCAAGTCTCTGTGGATCGACCTGTGCTTTCCCTGTGTTGCTTGTTGACACTGTGCACTTGTAGTTATAATCGTAGGTAACATTCCTGAGCCTACCAAGTTTTTGGCGCCGCTGCCGGGGACTCGGATGCGGTGTAGCTGATTTAAGGTTTCGCTCTACTGATTTTCAGTTTACCCTTGTATATATGTGCTTTGAATTTTCGTTTTTAGTCATTATTAGTGTAACTTAGTTGTTAACCATCTATCTGTGTAAATTGCATTCTAGTCTTGCATTGTTAGTTGTAACTCTTTCAACCTTTCCATTTGTATAAACTGCATCTTATATTTAGGTTAGCTGCATCATTGTCAAAGCTAGTTTAAAGTAATTTGCATCTATAGTTATTAATATTCTGTAGCTTTCAGAGTGCTGTAATTTTGTAGCTTCGTGTCACATCTTCTTCTGATTAGTTAAAGCTACTTTCACTCAATTCCATCTGTAACTTAGTAGCATCTTAAATCTGTAGCTTTAACTTAGCAGCATCTTAGCTCAATAGTAGTAGTTGTAGTTCTTAAAATTTCAACCATTCCATATTCAGTTTCATTTAGTTGTCATTATAGTTAAGTTCTGTATATATACTTGTTTAGGTTTTAGACTTTCTGCATTCTGTTGTTAGTACTAACTGTAGCTTAATTTACATTAGTTTCTGTAGCTTATTAGTCTGTTGTAATTCTGTCACTTCTATAACATCTTCTAGCATAATTCAGTTGTGTGTAATCTTTTATTGTCCTGTAACATACTCCTATAACCTCTGATTAGTATTTGTTAGTTAATTTTTGTGTTCTTATCATAGTAGTGTGAATCCATTTGTTTATATAAACTGCATCCAGTTAAGTCTCTTTTGTTCTTTCCATCACCTGCATCTTGCTCTTGCATTTCTAGCTGTAATTTCTTTTAGTTAGGTTAGTTACTTCTTAGTGTAATAGCATTCTGTAGCTTAGTGTAATCCATTTGTTTATATATTTGGCATTTGGTTCATCTTAGTTGCATCTTAGTTAACTCCATTTTGTGCTCTATCTTTCATCATTTTTGTTTACTTGCATTGTCATGTATCTAGTTGAAGTTTATATGTGTTTAGATTGCTATTTTTCAGCTATTATAGTGTAATTCTGTAACCCATTTGTTGTATAATCTGCATTTCAGTGTGACTAGCATTAGTTGTAGTTTTAACTTTAGTCATAATCATTTGCTGTTACATGTTTATATCATTTAGTTTTCTTGCAAGATAGTTTAACTGCATCTCATCCCACATCATTCTAATATATATATATATATATATTCAGTTGATTTCCTTCACTTTCTTAGCTGTAATTTTTGGTTCTCCATTGCTTGCCTGAAGTTAGTTGCATTTGCATTCATCAATATTCTGCAGCTCTCATCTGTTGGTTTTTATACCCTTGCTCCATCTGTGCAAATCTGTGTACTGAATCTTTCCTTTGAGCTCACAGGTACCTGCAATACTTCTGCAAAAGCCAAAGAAAGGGAAGACAAGGAGCAGAACAGCGTAGCCATTGTTGCTAAAACCGGTTGGTCATTCTCAAACACCATTACACTCTATATCTACATGAATGATAAACCCTGATAGCTTGATACACTAGTCAGTCCTGTCCTGCTGAGCATTATACTACTCTTCCAAGTTGTGGCATTTGATTGTGTTGTAACCAGTAAACCAATTTGAATCTGAGAACTGGTTTTTCATTCCCAAAAACATAAGCTTGTGATATTTGAGTTTTTCTTTGGTGAACTGAGATTGTTATTGGCTGTACAAAACTTGAATGTTTGTTGAACTAGATACCCTGGTACCTTTGTGCTAACCTGTTGAATCTGTTGAGCCATGATCACCTGCCAAGCTAGTCACCCAACCCCTGCAATATCTTGAATTTGTGCACCTGTGGTACCTTTGCATAATCTGTGAAATCCGAATAGAATTTTTGCTTGCTGAACTAGTTGCTGTGCATAATAACCTGCAACATATAGCTACGATGTGCATAAATCTGAACTGATTGAGTGACTTAATTGCTAGTTGAATTGTTGTTTCACCATGCCATGAACATGACCTTGTGAATTTCTTGGTTGTCCGACACCCATAACATGTTGAGTGATGTTCTTAAACTTATTGGCATGAATGCATGATAAACTAGCTACCTTGCTGAGTATTGCTCAACCCTGCAACATATATTCTGTGACACTTGAGTAAAATTCGTGCTAGCTGAAACTTGTGTTTTTGTGTGTTCTGTGCACTACTACTTGTCTAGGCAGTATAACAACTTGAATCTGTGCACAAAGGTTTGATTCTGTGGTATTTGAGCTATACCGTGGTTGGCCAAGTTTGTTGTTAGCCGTGCTGAAATTTTGTATCTAAATTGTTAATGACCTGTTGATAACCTGTGAGCCATATTCGCCTGCCAAACTGTTGTTTTTCACAATCACACAACACATGCTTCACCTTGAATGAGCATAATCTAGCTGCCCTGAAAACTGTGCACATAATCTGTTATTTATTCAACCTGCCAAGCAAGTTTTTGTTGTGCATTTCTTAAAAGCAGCAGACATCAATCCTGTGTGACTAATTCCTAGAACTAGTTTTTGATTCTTATGAGATTTGCCTCCCTGTTTTGAAAATCGATTGGTTGTATGAGTGTTTAATATGCTTGATGTGCTAGCTAGGCTATGATTGTGTCTTTTAGAGACCAAACAAACCGACTAGTTAGAACCCTCCCAGAAGATATTGTTGACATACCCAGTTCTGCAGTAGAAAGCCCAGACCAGTCTGAGAAAATGTGTGATGAGCCGAACCAACCCCATAGTCTCAAGGACTACATGTACCCCACTAGGGCAAGCCATCACTCTTGCATCATTCTACCAGCTGATGCTGGTCAGTTTGAACTGAAAGCAAACACAATTCACATGTTGCCCGTGTTTATAGGGGTTGATGCTGAAAACCCTTCCCACCATGTGAGAGATTTTGAAGATATCTGTGGCACTCTGCGTTTTAACCAAATGCCGGAAGTGTTCCTCAAACTGAGATTGTTCCCTTTCTCTTTGAAAGAAAAAGCCAAGTCCTGGCTTCATGCCTTACAACCACAGTCCATTAGAACATGGGATGATCTCACAAAAGAATTTTTCAAAAAGTTTTTCCCCAACCATAAGACTGCAACAATTCGTCAGTCCAAACGATTTTGTGCAATTAGAAGAAGAGACTCTAGCAAAATATTTGGAGAGATTCAATGAATTATTGCTCCAGTGTCCCCACCATGGTTTTGAAAAATGGAGACTTGTGCAAATTTTGTATGAAGGCCTAGATGTCAGGACCCGAACCACAGTTGAGTCAATGTGCAATGGTGCATTTATTGACAAAAGTGATGATGAGGCTTGGACTTTCTTAATCGAAGTCGCTGAAAAGACTCATCAGTGGGAGTCCATCCGTGAACCTAAAAGGACTACCCCTGTAGCTAATGTTCATAGAATTGAGTCTGACTTTGAGGGAAATGCAAAGATGGCATCTTTGGCTAGGAGAATAGAAGTGCTAGAGCTGCAGAAGAATGTAAAAACTAACGCCCCTACTCTCCGTGATCAAATTGAATGGCCACTTGTGTCGCATGCCATAGCTCGGACCACTTAGTGGAAAGTTGTCCAAACCTACATGCATTTCAAGAGTCTAAGACCGAGCAAGCCAATGCGTTGTACCATTGGCAAGAGAACAATCCTTATTCTCAGACATACAACCCAGGGTGGAGGAATCACCCTAACTTCTCATGGTCTAAAGGACCTGTACAAGGGGGAACAACCAATAATAACCAAGGATACTCATATCCTAGAAACCCCCAAGTACAACCACACACTCAAGACCTGTAGAGAAAAAGCCTAGCTTTGAAGATAGTGTCGGGTCTGTTGACCCAAAATCTTTTACAACTTGAGAAGACCACCGACCAACGTTTCACAAGTCTAGAACTTAAAATGGGTACAAATTTGTGATGCATTGAATGAGAGAAAAAGGCAAACTCCTAGTCAACCCCAACAAAATCCAAAGAATGTATTTGGGCAGGTACTTCAACTTCGCAATGAAACTTCACATAGTCATGTGAATCTTTGTCACCACTCTTCGTAGTGGTAAAGTTTTTGAGAACAATATAGGTGTACCACGGTCAAGCGAGTCTAAATCGGACTCACCAAGACACACAACACCGCAGTAAAACATCTACCGTAGAAAATGAATCGGAAAGCATGTTGATAAATCTAAAAGTCCTCTTTGATATAGATGTTTCTTTGCCATGTCATGTGCCTGTTGCTCCATTCCCACAAAGGTTGGTGCGGCGAGAAAGGGGGTAACTAAGACAACGAGATTTTGGAAATGTTCAAACGAGTTAACACAAACATTACATTTCTCGAAGCAATCAGTGAGATACCCACCTATGCTAAGTTTTTGAAGGATCTGTGCACACAAAAGCGAAAGATTCATGTGCATAAGCGCTTTTCTCCGAGCAAAGTGAGCTCAATAATTCAAAACAAGATTCCAACTAAGTTTAGAGACCCAGGTAGTCCAAAAATTACATGCACCATAGGTGACCATGTGGTCGAAAAGGCGTTACTAGACTAAGGAGCAAGTGTGAATCTATTGCCATACTCTGTGTATGTGCAGTTAGGTCTTGGGGAGCTGAAACCCACTCCTGTTACGCTATAATTAGCGGACATATACGTGAAAATCCCTCGTGGCATTGTTGAAGATGTGTTAATCAAGGTTGATAAATTTTTCTTTCTGTGGACTTCATCGTCTTAGATACTCAACTTTGTGCAAAACCAGGATAATCACATTCTGTTATTTTAGGACGACATTTCGCGACGTCCAATGCTATCATAAATTATCTTAATGGAGTGTTGAAATTATCTTTTGGTAACATGACCGTAGTAATCTTGAATGTTTTTAACACTAGTCAATAACCCATTGATTGTGATGATACTTATTTGCATGAGATTAACATGATTGAGAGTCGGTCCAAGACTCATTGCCCGACATTTTTCAAAGTGGACCCTTTGCAAGCATGTTTAGATAACTTTGACTTAAATCTCTTTGAGTCTAAGTACATTGGTGAAATTCACTCTTTGCTTGAATCATGCCACCCATGGATATTGCTAAATGGCGAGAATGCGGTGGAACCACTTCCACTCTCTGTTTCCAAATCTGCCTCACCTCTTGATGAACCACCTAAGCTTGATTTGAAACCATTACCTGATACTTTGAAGTATGCTTTCTTAGGTCCTTCTGGTACTTTACCTGTGATTATTGCATCATGTTTAGACACAAAATAGGAAAGTCAACTTTTAGAAGTGCTTAAAGAACATAAAGAAGCCTTAGGCTGGACCATCTCAGATCTTAAAGGTATAAGTCCCACAATTTGCATGCATCACATAAATCTTGAAGAAAATACTAAACCATCTAGGGAAATGCAAAGGAGACTTAACCCCAATATGAGAGATGTTGTTAAAGGTGAGATTTTGAAATTGCTTGATGCGGGTATCATTTGAGTTCCGAGATAGCCGCGTGGTCAGTCCCATTCAAGTGGTTCCCAAAAAGTCTGGCATTACTGTAGTTCAAAATAAAATGAATGAGCTTGTCCCCACCCGTGTGACCACTGGGTAGCGAGTTTGTATTGACTATAGGAAATTGAACACAGTAACAAAGAAAGACCGTTTTCCCCTTCCCTTCATTGACCAAATACTAGAAAGGTTGTCGAGACATAGTCACTATTGTTTCTTAGATGGCTATTCGGGCTACAACCAAATTCACATAGCACCCGAAGACCAACAAAAGACCACATTTACCTGTCCTTATGGAACATTTGCTTATCGTTGTATGCCTTTTGGGTTGTGTAATGCACCCGCTACTTTTGAACGTTGCATGATGAGCATATTTTATGACATGGTAGATAAGTTTCTTGAAATTTTCATGGATGATTTTTCTGTCTTTGGGTCTTCTTTTGATGAATGTTTGCATCATCTTACTCGTGTGCTGATTCGGTGTAAGGAAAAGAATTTGGTTTTGAATTGGGAAAAATGTCATTTCATGGTTAACTCATACATTGTTTATGGGCATATCATCTCGGAAAAAGGCATAGAAGTAGATAAAGACAAGGTTAATCTCATTCAACACTTGCCTCAACCTCGTTCTGTGAGGGACATAAGATCATTCTTAGGCCATGCAGGTTTTTACCGCCGATTCATCAAAGACTTTAGTAAAATTTCAAGACCTTTGTGTAATCTTCTTGCAAAAGATGTTGCATTTGTCTTTGATGATGCTTGTGAGGAAGCATGGGAGCAATTGAAGGCTCTCCTTACATCTGCCATTATAGTCAGACCACCCGACTGGACCTTACCATTTGAAATTATGTGTGATGCGTCTGACTATGCTATAGGAGCTGTTTTAGGTCAGCGATTAGAGAAACTCCCTTATGTGATCTACTATGCTAGTAAAACACTTAACGATGCTCAACGGAATTATTCAACAACGAGAGAAAGAGTTGCTAGTTTGTTGTGTTTGCATTGGATAAGTTTAGATCTTATTTGATAGGATCTAAAGTCATCATATATTCTGACCATGCTGCATTGAAATATCTTTTGTCTAAAAAAGATGATAAGGCTTGTCTAATTCGATAGATACTCTTGTTACAAGAGTTCAACCTCGAAATTCAAGATAAGAAAGGGTCGAGAAAATGTTGTTCCGATCACTTGTCTAGGTTGAATGTTGAATCTGTTGATGAATCCGTCTTTGATTAGAGAATCATTCCCTGATGAACAATTGATGCTTGTATCGGAAATGATGTGGTTTGATGATATCGTAAACTACCTTGCTACAGGTAGAATGCCTTTGCGTTGGTCTAAACAAGACCGTTTTAAGTTCTTGGCTGAAGTTAAACATTTCCTTTGGGATGACCCATATGCATTTAAGTACCGCCAAGACCAAATCATTAGGAGATGTGTCCCCAACCGAACAACGGGATGTCATCTCTTTGTCATGACCATGCATGTGGAGGCCACTTTAGTGCCAAGAAAAGCTGCCGCAAAAATCTTGCGAGAGTGGTTTTTATTGGCCAACATTGTTTAAAGATAGCCATGCTTTTTGTGTTGCTTGTGACCGATGCGAAATTAGGAAGTATCTCAAGACGAAACATGATGCCCTTACAACCCATTTTGATCGTTGAAATGTTTGATGTGTGGGTATTGATTTCATGGGTCCATTTCCTAACTCTGAAGGTAAGTTGTACATTCTTGTTGCTGTTGATTATTACTCTAAGTGGGTAGAGGCTATTGCATCCAAAACAAATGATCATAAAGTTGTTCTTTCTTTTCTTAAAGAAAATATTTTTTCCCGCTTTGGAACACCTAGAGCAATAATCACTGATGGAGGTAGTCATTTTTGCAATAGACCTTTTGAATCACTTGTGCGCAAGTATGGAATCACTCATAAGGTAGCAACACCTTACCATCCTCAAACCAGTGGCCAAGTAGAAGTTTCTAATAGGGAAATTAATCATATTCTTGAGAAGACTGTCAATCCTTCTAGGAAAGATTGGTCTTTACGTTTAAATGATGCTTTGTGGGCCTATAGAACTGCATAAAAGACTCCCATTGGCATGTCCCCTTACAGACTTGTGTACGGTAAAGCTTGTCATATACCTATAGAGTTAGAACATCGTGCATATTGGGTTGTAAAGAAACTGAACTTTGATCTTGATAAGGCTGGTACCCAAAGAAAACTTCAACTCAATGAGTTAGAAGAATTAAGAAATGATGCATATGATAGTGCCAAAATGTACAAACAAAGAATGAAAGTGTTTCATGACAAGCGCATTTGTGCAAGTCTTTCACACACTGGTCAAAAAGTTTTATTGTACAACACTCGTTTGCATTTGTTTCCAGGAAAGTTACGTTCTCGATGGTCAGGTCCATTCTTGGTACGTATTGTTTTCCCCCATGGAGCTGTTGAAATCGAATACCCAGCAAACAAGAACATCTTCAAGGTCAATGGTCATAGATTGAAACCATTTCTGGAGCATCTTCCACCAGAAGTTGAGACCGTAGACTTGGAAGACCCCATCTATGTGGACTAAACTAGTTCACTTGTGTACATACATATGGACTGAAAATCCATTCTCTTTCCCTTTTCCTTTTCTTTATTTTAATGTGTGCTAACCAAAATTTTTGTCTTGTGCTCTTGTTGTTTGCTTTCAAAGCATTCATCCTCTATGGTTTAGCACCATCCTTGTGCATCCAGTAATCTCTTCCCTTTTCTCTTCTCAACATAGTTCTCATGTTATGTGATTGTTTAAATTCTTATCATCTGTTGACACATTGAGGACAATGTTAGATTTAGGTGTGGGGGTGTGTTTTGCATATAGAGTTTTTAGTCTTTTGTAAAAAAAAAAAAAAAAAAAAAAAAAGTCAATCAAAAAAATTCAAAACTCTTTGTAAATATGTACATATAAACCTCCAACTTTTAGAGATCTTAGAGTCACTAGCATGCTTCTAGCTATGTTTACATAGAGAGTTTGACCGAAATAACTGAACTTGGAAGTACCGGAGAACACAATCGGGTTTCTTAGTTGATTAGAGCGTTAAAGTTGGATTTAACCATGCCGGAGGGCGATTAGGTGCTGCAAAGATATTTGGTAGTAGAATTGTGATCACCCGTAGTGGAGACTACCCATTTTTACATCAAGCGAGGCACCGACCTTCATTTTTTGTGACTATCTAAAAAGTCCTGTTAGAGTGTGTGTCACCGTGCGTCAATTCCGGGTAGGAATGGTGAGCTACCCAACTTCGCACCACTTTCAGCATAATTTTTGATCTCTTGAGTGCTAATTTTGTCAATCATGAGGATGACGTCTAAAGATGAAAACTCCTTCTTGTAGTTTGATTAGCAGTTAACACCACACTCTCTCCCTATCGACAACATCAACAGATCCATAGAAATACAACATCATCAACAAGCAAAGCAACGTCAGAATATTTGAAGAAAAGTTGAAATAGTCCAAGGTTTACATGCAACAATTCAAAGAAAAGAAAATAAGATGAGAAATAGTGAAGTTTATGAAATCAAGACAATACAAGTTGTGGAAAATTGAGTGATAAAGGCCTTCATCCATGGAGTTAGTAGTTTCACTATTTTTGTTGTTATTTTCATTTCATGTTTTATTCAAAAAACAAAAAAAAAACAAAAAACAAAAAACAAAAAAACAAAAAATGAAAAAAAAAAATGAAAAATGAAAAATGAAAAAAAAAAATTGTAGTTTATTTTCTTAGTTTAGTTTTGATACCGCCATGGTAAAGAAGAAGAATTCAAGAAGAAAATTCCAAGCAACAAGTAAATTGAAGAGAAAAGTTACAAATTGTCAAGTTTTTGCGAAGTTCGAAGTTCATCATCGCGATTGAAGACCAAGACCGAAGATTGAAGACGTTTCTATGGATGCTATGAGAGTGGTGTTAATTGCCGATCGGATGTGAAGGTAAGTGAGTACTCCCATCCTTGCTAATGGTTGATTTCCTTTCTTAGAGATCATCAGAAAAGATTCTTTTTGTCCACAATTCTGTGGAGTCTCCAGAAATTATTTCGGAAGGTTCTCCTTCCCACCATTCAACGTGTGCAGGATTTCTCTCTTTATTCCTGCCTGCACACATGAGAGACTAGAAAAGCGGTCCTTTTGAGTGCAATTATCATAAAACCCTATTGGTGAGGCGAAGTCGAGGCTTGTGATCACTCTCGAACCCGAATTCTTTCATATGGTATGGTTATTTCTCGCTCAACTCTTAAGGATGAGAATGCGTTCTTTGGTAGTTCTAACTTCGTGTTACTAGCATGCGTAAACTCTATGTCCTCATAGCTCCTTGGATGCTTGAGACTCTTTTACGCTCCGAAGTTGGAGAAGGTTTTGTGGGTACACCTGGGTCAACCCTCACGAGACTACAACTCGTCCACTAGGGACACCTAGGGGTTTAAAGGCTTAGTTCATATGCTAAATGCATTTGAGAGACCAGCGACAGTGGTATAGTTAGGATTTCTTAATTTCTGTTTCACTTGAGGACAAGTAAAATTCAGGTTTGGGGGTATTTGATGAGTGCCAAATATTGCATATTTCTACACCTTTTTATTGGCATTTAACTCATCTTTTGTGCTTTAAAATCATATATTATCCCAAAATCTGTATTTTCTTTGTTTTCAAGAATAAATACTTGTACTAATTAATTTTGTGTTTTTAGGTAGTAAATAAAGCTTGGATGAATTGAGGAGCCAAAAGAGCAGAAAGTTGGAGACTAGCGACTATGGAAGAGAAGTTGCAACCGCTTGCGCATCGGTTGCAACTCCGACAAGTAGCAACCGTTTACAAAGATATGGGCTTGAGCTATCCAAGATCCGACCCATACCCGAATCCAAGCCTGCTCCATCCCGAGCCAATAGATTTGATCTATCAGCTGCATCCAAAGTCCTAGCCTTGCCATGCATCAACGTTCGCTGCTCCCGCCTCACACCATAGCCACCGACCACCTTCACCTAACCGAGCAGCAGCCAAACACTCCCTACCATCACTTCTTCTTTCTCTCCCGACAAGAACCAGAGCCCTCATCTTTCTCTCCCGACCAGCTTCTCAGAGCCATCAATCATCTTCTTCCCCGACCGCCTCTGAGCATCCACCAGCACAACCGCCTTCACCATCTCTAGCTCTAGCTATCTCCACCACAGCTTCTCCCAAATTCCTAGAAGCTGATCTCGAGATAGATGGAGTTAGGGTTTCTCCCAACATCGCATTAATGGCTTGCATAAGCAATTGGAAGAGGGGACAACCAATTCAGAGTCTTTGGTGAATAGGGTTTGCATTCAATTCGATTATTAGGGTTAGAGAAGAAGTTCTAAGTATAAATAGAATTGTTCTTTGTGTAAGAAGCTGGCTCGGAATTTTTAGGGTTTATTTTGTTAACTTAATTCAATTCTGTTATAATTACTATTATCATGTTCTAATTCCATTTGATAGGGTTTAGATGAAACCCTTAATTGTATGCTAGGTTAGTCAATTTCCTGTTTTTGTTCTTGTTGTGCTTCATTGCTTTAGGAATGATAATTAGCTAATGAATCAAATTAACCTGTGATTAGTTGTACTGTAAGAAGACAACTAATACTAGGGGTGAGTTAGTGAAATTAGTTGATAAATTATCCATTAGAGACCTTCAAGTAAGGGATAAGAACATAGCTTGAGTTTGTATTACCTTAGTATAGGATTAGGAGGTGGAATCGATTACCCTAGTACTCCTCAGTCAATTGTTTACAATCTTTCTACTGCATCTTTACTTTATTAACTTTTTACTACTTATTCATCACCCAAATCTTGTCGTATCGACACCAAACAACCACCTTTGTGTCACTTCTCATTAAGAATCAGTTTAGTAAGACCATAAGCTTCAACGTTACACCCTCCAAGTCTCTGTGGATCGACCTGTGCTTGCCCTGTGTTTCTTGTCGACACTGTGCACTTGCAGTTATAATCGTAGGTAACATTCCTGAGCCTACCATGTACAACCCTTCGAACTGAGCTGGCACGCTGAATCCTCCGACCAACACATGACCTGGATAAGGGACAGTAAAGAGAGGATCGAACAAAGCCCTAGGCTGCGTTACCAATACTTCACCAATCACATGAGCCTTATCAGTTGCAGGAGGCCTTTCAGAAGAAGTCACCGCTGTAGCTTTATTGATTGGAGCTCGCTCAGAACGTTCTTCAAGGGGAGCCACCTCAAGAATAGCGGATGTTGCCTCTTTTACATTCCTCCCGATATCTACTTCGCTCTGGGTACTAATTTCCATCACGGCCCCATCAACAAGATCACTTAGGGAGGCACCTTGTCCAACCGAGATTGCATCATCTCTATCATGGTTTGGAAAAGGAACGGTTTCGCCAGACTTCTCAGCATAAAGATCAGTGTTACCAGACTTCGGAGGATCAGTACCACCAGACTTCTCAACATCAGTGCCAACGTTACTAGACTTCTCGTTCTGAATGTGCGCCAACCTTGTGAAAAAATTCTCTTTCGGAATTCCCTGATTTCAAGCAAGGATCACTTAGAAGAATTCACTCTGGAGAAATGAAGGAATCAACAGAAAGAGATTTAAATACCTGCATATTGGAGGAATTGAGGATCACCAAACCACATGCCTGCCTTTTGGATATCTCTCCTGCTTGGGGACTGCAGTCATCAGCTCTGGTCCGTTTTCCTGGGAGTGGTTTCAACCGGAAATGCTTCTTCAAAATGTCAGAGGACGGCTCACCACGGATATTTGTCACAACATCCTCTGAGAACTTCTGAAAAGCCAACAGTTGCTTCCTCCAGAATTCCTTATATTGATCGGTTACCACTGGATTTCTCCCAATATGCCAGAGAGGAAGACTCATCCGTTCTAAAAACACGTCAGCATTAAGAATATCCGGGAGAAGTTCTTTTGGAGCCTCTGGTAGACGGATAAATGGGACACCCTAGTCAAATCCCATTTGACGAAAGCAGCCCTGTCAATATTGTACGAGAGTCACAGTGAATGTCTCGTTAAATAGAGACGGGATATATCCCGGAATGCAGCTGTGCAGATAAACAATTTCCCCAAATCTCATAGTGTTGGCATCGGTACGCAATGCAACATCAGGACTGTCAGAAGCAATAACAAAAGTCTTCGGCTGAGCAATGGAAGAGTGGGTCGGCCCCCATGGGTGGAATTTACAGAAGACACATTATCAAAGATATCCACGAGTTTCGCACCGGTTCGGGACGCCTCCTCCGCCAACGGAGTATTCTCGAGCCACCGTACAAATTCTTTGAGCGAAGTTGCGGGAACATGAGCATAACTTTTGAAATGTTCCCACAAGAATGCTCAAGAAAAGCGAAGTGGACATACGACTCCACCTTCTTGTACCCGTTGGAAACATGCATATCCATTGCTAAGGCGTCCGGATGAGAATACAAAGAATCCAAGGAACAAGGAACCTAAGGGAAGAACTTCACATTTTGCTAGCTTTATAGCAATCTTAACCAGACACCCTTATGGTTTTCTTCCAGAACTCGTCATATATATCTCGGATAGACACAAAGACGGGGGAATGCAATCACGCCGAGCTCATTTTCCAACTCTCGATCCGGCCGGGGTCTACAGGAGACCACTCCGATACCCACCAAGTGTAAAAACATCTTGTATCTTTTTTCTCCTCCTTGTCCAGATCGTCGAATTATGCCACCTTCTGGAGTATAGCGTCATAATCACGTTGTTCCGTGTCAGAAAGCTCATAATAAAAACTCCCAGAGAACAGTGTGAGGTTCATCAATGCAACTACGCTTTCCGCAGTAATAGTCATCTCTCTCCATCTAGATATAGTTGTATGAGTAGAAGGCACCATCGAGAAATAAAAGTATTCAAGCCTCGCAACATCTTTCTTAATTTCAAGAGTAGCAGATGCCATGACTGCATTGAGGATTTGCGCTTTGATCAAATTGGCTTTAATGTCCTTATTATTCAACATGCATCTCATCCATCCTTCATAAGAAGCCGGTGGAGTATGACAAGTCTTGAAGTCGATAGGAGAAGGCGGATATTCATTTCTTTGAAGACAGAACCTCATCACAAGTGCCGAAGAAGAAGATGGATCAGCTTCCATATTTTCTGAATCGGAAAGGACTATCTTGTGTGAGAGGGATGTTTCCTAATGTTTGGAAAAGACAAGGTGAACAACTCATCAGCAATATTCGGCATATCTTTGAAGCTGTCAACACTTCCCGACTTGGCACCAGCATTATCTCCAGAAGACATATTAACAGAAGTTCTTTTCTTCATTCTACAATAAAGACAGGAGTTAGTACCGGTATATAAAAACACACGATACGTGTGCGAACTGCATTCACGATTGGAATGCACAAGGCTGGGATTGGGTCCAAACACCGTCTCAAGTTTCAAGTCCGGTATTGGTTTCAAGTCCGGTATTACTCAAGCTTCAAGTCCGGTATTGGTTTCAAGTCTGGTATTACTCAAGCTTCAAGTCCGGTATTGGTTTCAAGTCTGGTATCACTCAAGCTTCAAGTCCGGTATTGGTTTCAAGTCTGGTATTACTCAAATTTCAAGACCGGTGTTGGTTCAGATCACAAGGCTAGTATAAGGTCGACTTTCAGTCAAGCATATGCGGGTGGGACCCACGATTCGGATCAAACGTACATGGTGGGACCGCATTCATACGCACGTATTATAACACGGTTTTTCTTATGTTCATGAGAATTGTGTTTACGAAATTTAAGCCAAAGTGTCTTTCCGAGCTATAACCTAAGAAGCTAGTTTTACATGCAACAACGAGAGAAGAAGCAAAAACGACATATTCACGGAGTCGCGGAACTAAACCATCCTAGCAAATATGGGCGTTTTTACTATCAATCTTGATGGGAAAGCTAAGCATGATGTATCTTACAAAACGCTTTTTACCTAAAAAATTAGGGTTTTTCCTAAAAAAAAAAAAAAAAAAAAAAAAAAAAATGACGAGGCACCTACGACGGATGAATAATGGCGGCGCGATGAAGTCCCAATGACTGGCACAAGAACTGTCAAAGAAAGACAATACGTCCGACAACGGCGAGGATCGTGAATGGACGGGAGCTGCCAAACAAAAAAAAAATTCGTTAGAAAAGAAAAGGGGTTGGTCTCTTTTATAGACAAAAATTAGAAGAATCCCAATAGAACAAGGATTCCTCTTTTGTTTGGATTCCTCTTTTGATTCAAATACCCAAAGAAGGAAACCGGTCCCACCAAAGGATTCCATACAAGCACAACGGCATGGACAACTAGCGGTCGGTCAATGCTCTTGGGTGCAAACTTCCTTTATCCTGTCTTTCTCACATATGTATGTCACCATCTCATGCCTACCCCACAATAGTGTAACCATTATGCGCTAGGCAGGGGACTTAATGTTGATGGTGGATTTTCATTCAAGGCTAAATTTGTAAAGGCCAAAATTATGCATAAACTCTCGCAAAAGATAAAGCCATTAATAAGTGATGAATACTTCTTCACCTCACTAATTCACCTAGAATGGAGCATGTGACAACAATCCCATTCTATGAATGAATAAAATAAACGAAATTCATCCAGGTTGGAGCATGTAGCAACAATCCCATATACCCTGTGAATTTACAGCATTGTTAATTAATGCATGACCAGCCTTGTATTTCTTGTACCCATTACCGGTGCGGCATGACGACTGAGTGTTGTTCTCAGCAGAGCAACACGAATCTCCAAGCATTAATAATGTACGAAATACCATACAGGCTACAACTCTCGGTGTGTTATACTAGCCCGATTGAGCATATTTGAACCTGAACTGACCATATCAGTCTCATAAACGATCACGACCATCCAACTTCACCAGCATGATTGGATGGCTTAGATTAAATCCATGACCCTAAGAAGGTATTGGAGTATTCACCACCGACCCAATGCGGGCCCCGCATGGTCGGCCTCCCCAAGAGGGAAGCAACGCTTACCAGTTTGTCCAGCCAAAACAACATGGACGTGAAACCATAAACTAGGGTTACAACACATTACATGTGTCGCAAATCAGTCTCAACCATCCATCTTCGCAGGCATAGATGGAGGGTGTAGATGTAGATTCAAAGGGCCCGGAACATGTTAACACAAACACTGTGGGCCCGCCTACATACATGAACAATCGGTCAGGACCAACCATGTTTGGTTGTCCCAATTCGTGCGTGCAAAACAATGCATGAAGCACGGCTGGCCAAAACCCCAATTAGGGTTTGTATCGATCACGAGCGTCCGTTTTCTCCTGATCAAATGAGGGACTTAGGAGACAATTAAACAGGTCCAGTGAGCATCAACATGATCACCGTGGAACTATCTGTCTCCTCACCCGACCGACCAAGGCATACCATCCCTGGTTTCTCCAAAACGCACGCCCAAACCAGGCGTGGTTGCACCTCCTAATTGTAAACTGATCTCGACCACTCAACTTCTTCGGACAAATAGAGTGGCTTAGATCACGTTTCTATGAGGCAATGAAATAAAGCGTGAACGACATCCTACCACCCACACGCCGAATCAATCGGGCGGGACCGACCAGACTTGGTCATCTTGAAACGCGTGCCCGAAGTGGGCATGGTGCGCGGCCTTTGAGGCACGGGATTCCTGTCGCAAATCAATCTCGACGCTCTTCTTTACCGGTAAACTTGAGTGGCCTAGATCGCACCTTCGTGGGATAGTGAAGTATAAACATGGACACCAAAGACATGTCGTCTACACACATGCATGATCGGTCCTCTATAAAACACTTCTCATGCTTGGATTCGACCAAGGCCGAAAGAAGGAACTTGCGTACCTCTTAAACCCCAATCCGACGGTCGCATATGAGGGTTGCAAGTCATCTCGTCCGTCCAACTTTACTAAACTTGGGCGGACAGCCTAAGACATGAGTTAGGCTATCAATAAGGCGTCACCACAATAACCGTCCTCCACTCTTTCACCTGGAGTGATCGGTCAAGTCAGGGCTTACATGTATAGCCTCCAAACGATCACTCGAAGATGGCTGGACATGATGCTATTTTAAGACACTTAAATTCGTGACTTACTCCGGTAAGCCTTAAAAACAAACAATGCTTCATACATGCTGAATATACTCGATCAAGATTCTACGCATAGAATGCACACGAAACTTCACAAGTATCGAGTTCCTAAATAATTTAGTTATTTAGTCTAGCATTACATGCTACTTTCTCGTGGGTCCCACGATCCACACACTCGAGACATCAATCATGTCACAAACCGGGGATACATATCGGGGGTATTGGTCCTGGCGGTTTCTGCGTGCAACGCGCCATCACAAGAACGTGTCGGGAAGTCATGGACGGTTAGAGATACGAGAAAATCTGGGCAAGACTGGTCGTGTTACACCAACACACAACTCCACTACTCCATCACTCCACTTCCTCCACTTCCCACGAGAGACGTGAATAAGGCTCAAATGACTTGTATAAATAGGTTCTCTTCCTTATTTTTTCACGGAACAACACAAGTCAAGACAAAACAAAAACCAACTGTTAATACAAAACACCGGAACTGATAGTTTACATCCTGTAAGCCGGTTCAGCCTTCTGTTACAAGTCATAAACAAGCCTACACCTTCACAATCTCAACACCTTCTTCGCTTCCCTCCCTAAGATCAACCCCATCTCCTTCACTTTATGACCGAAGCAAGTCTGGAACGGCCATTTCTTGGTTTAGGCCATAGTTGTACAGATTGATTTCTCGAATCACAAGCACTCACCGCGTAGTGCATTTGTTTAAGGTTTAAATTCATTCCTCATCCACACACCCCAAATTACCAAATCCGGCAGGAATAGTTTTCACCCATAAACAGCTTCGCACCCTGTCAACTAGTCACAACCTCCATGATCGATAGGAATTTGACTCTCACTTGAATGCAGGATGCTCCCGTATCTTGGTAGGCACATTGATTCCCATATGCCCCTGTTATAGCCTTGAATTTTCCGACTCAATGCTCTTATGTCTGCGAATAATGAATGTACATGACAATCTCTGGTGTACAGGTTGACTGTCATTAGCTTTTTGTCATACAATTTGTTTCATAATAAGCCATCAGTTTCTTCAATAAACCGAACTGGGCTTCTATAATAAGTCATGTGGGTTTCCACAATAAACCCACTGGTTTCTAAAATTAACCAAATTGGGCTTCCATAATAAGCCATATGTTGGTTTCTTTAATAAACCACCGGGCTTCCTTAATAAGTCCGGTTGGGATTTCTCAACAAGCCAGAGTTGATTTCCTTAATAAACCTCCGAACTTCCTTAATAAGTTCGGTTTGGCTTCCTCAATAATCCAGACTTGGTTTCTTTAATAAACCACCGGGCTTCCTTAATAAGTCCGGTTGGGCTTCCTCAATAAGCCAGAGTTTGTTTCCTTAATAAACCACCGAGCTTCCTTAATAAGTTCGTTTGGGCTTCCTCAATAAGCCAAAGTTGGTTTCCTTAATAAACCACCGAGCTTCCTTAATAATTTCGGTCGGGCTTCCTTAATATGCCAGATGTGGTTTCTTTAATAAACCACCAGGCTTCCCAAATAAGTCCGGTTGGGCTTCCTCAATAATCCAGCTAGGCTTCTATTATAAGCCATATGAGTTTCTTTAATATTTTTCCTTTTCTGCTTTCGCTCCATTTTAGCTTTATCTTAATTATGTTGAAACACCTTGTTTTCGCCTTTCTCTTTATTAGAAAGACATCACAACAATTTCCTTTATAATCAAATACTTCGTCTGTCTTTCTCTTTATTAAAAAGACATTGCAACTATTCCTTTGATAACCAAAATACCTCGCCTTTGTTTTCCTCTTTTTAGCAAAACATTGCACGTATTCCTTTAATAACCAAAATATTTCGCCTTTGTCTTTCTCTTTTATAGAAAGACACCGCAACTATTTCCTTTAATAACCAAAATACTTCGTCTTTGTCTTCCTCTTTTATAGAAAGACATTGCAACTACTTCGTCTTTGTCTTCCTCTTTTATAGAAAGACATAGCAACTATTTCCTTTAATAACCAAAATACTTCGTCTTTGTCTTCCTCTTTTATAGAAAGACATTGCATGTATTCCTTTAATAAATACATGCAAAAAGTGTTCTCAATTGTGACGATTAACTTGATTTATAATGTAATCGTGGAAGACTTACCTCCTAAGGCGTTCGTTCCTTCCACCTTAGTCGCCCCCATTATTCCAATGATAATGAAAAGGATGCGTCCTATTGTTTGACTTCCTTAAACATGTTGGTTTTGATTGAATGCTAGGCGTCACTTTAGCCGCTCCCAATATCTGTAGAGATATTTCCAAATAACAAAGACGCCCCAAGGTGAAGCAAGAACTAGATCCATTATATCCAATCCTCACTTGCTAGATGGAACTGAGCTTATGGTATCTTTTCCGTTGCCATCTTATTTCTGGATTCATCGTGATTTTTCCTTTTGGAATCGCCATCAAAATGTTGTCTTGGTGTGGCGTGTCCCTCGGTTCTGGAACCTTTCGTCGTACATGACAACTTTGCTTTCTTTTCCTTCTCGGCTTTGGCATACCTATCATCCCTGTCATACAGCTCTTTGAGGGTTTCGACTGGTTAAACTGCTAACGAGTTGTAAATTTCAAACTCATCGTAATTCATTGCATTCTTGTATGCCTCTATTACGAATCCCTCGTCCACCTTTCCAATTTCATTAACTTCCTGACAAAACCTCCTATTAAAATCAAAAAGACTTTCGCCAAGCTCTCTGTGCAAGAGGAATAAATGACTGCTTTCTTTTTTGATTCCGAGGTTAATCTTGTATTGCTCAAAAAACACATCTGAAAGCATCCCAATACTCCTAATTGAATTTGACTCTAATTGTGAGAACCAAGTTAGAGCCTTACCCGTCAAGGTCATTGGAAAGGTTCTACAGAGTAGCTCGTCGCTGAAGCTCCACAAACTCATTGAGGCTTGAAATCGTTGGACGTGCTCCACTGGATTTCCATTGCGTCCGTCGAAAAACTCCTTGAATTGAGGCTGGTTGAAATTCGAGGGTGAGCGGTAGCGCCTTATCTTTTCAACAAATGGGGAGTCCATTGACTTTTTCATTGATAAAATTTGTTGCTCTTCATCTTTGGATTTCTTTTGGGCTAACAGCTCGCCAATCATTTCACTAAGCCTTCTTTCGCTGAGTTCTTTGCCTCTCACCGAGTCTCCCTCAGTTTCTCTGCGAATCCGCTCATTCCTGACAAGGTCCTTGCTCCTTTTAGAAAGGTCTTTATCACGTTTAGACCTCTTCGAGTGATCATCATTGATATGATCATCTATTTGTCTATGTTTCTTGCGACTTGATCTGGTTCGCCTATCTTGCTTAGTCGTGTAATAATGATCATCATCGGGCACATAACGATCATAATAATCGTCATCATGGTAATCGCGACTTTGATAAACGTTCGACATCCCTCGCTTCTTCTTGCATCACTTCGATTGAGCCGACGATAGTCAAGAACTTCGTCCCCTCTGCGTGGGTTGTCTCGTTCTCGATGAGCACGACAGTTTGACCTGTCACTTTCAGAATTTGGAATAGCTGCTTCTTCAAGCACCTTTCTTTTCTCCAATGCAACCTTGAGTCGCTTGTTTTCCTTTTCCAATTCCTGGAAACGCTCACGTAACGTCAATTTGATAGGAGTCACCTGCGGATTGTTATCTTGTACAAGAAAGCTTGGTGAGTTGTTAGCTTGCGCAGGCTGTGGGTTAGCCCACACTCCTCTATTAGCGATGTCCTCTTGACGAAGCTGCTGGATGCTTGGGTGTTGACCTTGAGTCCCTCTTTGACGATTGAGGTTTTCGCTAATGGTCCGGGGAGGCGATCTATGTAAGTGAACATTGTTTCCCCTGAGACTTGGAGTGGATCTCACAAGCAACGACCGATTGATCTTCATGATGAAACCGATGTTTCCATTCCGTCCCTTTCGTCTTGGTGAGTATGGACGACAACGCTCCTTAAAGTTCGATTGTTGGCATGTTGACCCGAAGGATTTCCGGTAGTTGCATCAACGTCCATCTCAAATTGATTTTCTCTTGTAGAATCCAAAAGTTATTCTGTCTTTGTTAACTTCGCTTTTAACAACTTTTTTCGGATCGTCTACAACTCTGAAAAACTTCAGAAACTTTCTGCAACTCTGGATCTTCCGCAACTTTCTGAAAAGGTTCAGAAACTTTCTGCAACTCTAGATCTTTCGCAACTTCCTAAAAAGTTCAGAAACTTTTCTCAACTCTGGATCTTCCGCAACTTTCTGTAAAGGTTCAGAAACATTCTACAACTCTGGATCTTTCGCAACTTTCTGAAAGGTTCAGAATCTTTCTGCAACTCTGGATCTTCCGCAACTTTCTGAAAAGGTTCAGAAACTTTCTGCAACTCTGGATCTTTCGCAACTTTCTGTAAAGGTTCAGAAACTTTCTCCAACTCTAGATCTTCCGCAACTTTCTGAAAAGGTTCAGAAACTTTCTGCAACTTTCTGAAAAGGTTCAGAAACTTTCTGCAACTTTCTGAAAAGGTTCAGAAACTTTCTGCAACTTTTCGCTCACAATGATTTTGAAACCCTAGTTTAAAAAATCGTTTGAGAACAATTTCTTTCACTCGGAGAACACGATCTTTACTCGTAGTCCCCTTAGTCGGCGCCAAAAGATGTTGGTGCGAAAATGATCACCCCAACAATCTTCGAGATGCGAGAAAGTTGATCCAATCGCTACCGTTGATGAAGAATCTCCAAAGAATTGATTAAAAGAGGTGGGGGTACCTGCAAAAACACTCGATTCTAAAGTCAGCGGATGTTCTATGCAAGTATATTGTGGTGAAAATAATAGAATTCTCTACCTTTTGGGTTGAAATCTAGCCTCTATATAGAGGCAGAAAATAGATGTAGCTTTAGGGTTCCAATAGTTATCCATATAATAACCCCATCTGTATAAATCCCAAATAACAACCAGATTCATGATAAAATTTGTTATACTTTCCAATGTTTATCATAATTCTTATTTATCTTAAGTAAGAATTATCTTGAATAATAATTATAAATATTTAAGATAATTATCCTCTTTTATTTAGGATCTTGCATTTAACTTAATTAAAATTAATAATTATAAACAAATAATTATTCAAGACTTTTGGGCTTCAATAATAAGCCTACTGGGTTTCCATAATAAACCCATTGGTTTCCCTAATAAACCAAATCCAGGCTTCCATAATAAGCCATGTCGGTTTCCATATTAAACCCATCAGTTTCCATAATAAACCGGATTTAGGCTTCCATTATAAGCCTCGTACCATCTGCACGTACACTATTTTAATAGGGTACAAACAGTGGTTCGATCTTTACTTACCTTTTGTTGAAGAAGTTCTCCAAAAGCTTCGGTTGATCTTCGTCTTCAAACGGTAAAACGCAATGATGACTGCCGTGATGTCTGTTTCTCAACTACACTTCTATCCTAATCCGAGACTTAACTAATTGTAGACTAGAAATCACGATATAGTTTTGACAACTAAATTTGACAACAAGCTTGAAATAGCAACTTGTGAGTTCGACCGAGCAATGCTTTAACAATAAACATTATTAATTACTAATATTTTGAAGTTTTCACTTTGTTGATAGGAAGTAGTAGAAAATAATATTTTGAAGTATATAAAAGGATGCAAAAAATCCCTCATTTGTTCTTACCTTTTTTCTCTTAATGCCAATTTGAATTGCTCGAATCTAGATGAGATCTTTTACTTTAATCCACTTGTTTTTCTAAAACTATTGGTTATAGAATTAGAATGTTATGTTATTTTTTTCCAGTAGTTGATCGAACTTTTGTTTTATGTTTTATGTTGTCGATGGTGATTTGAACTTTTCGATAAGATATTTATATTACTTTATCTCTTTTTTTTTTTTTTTTTTTTTTTTGTATTTAAAATGGTTCAAGAATGTTATGCATAATTGATGGAGATATGAACTGTTGGGTGAGATTTTTATTCTAATCCTATTTATTCTTTATTATGCATAATTGATGGTTGTAAACATGGAGTGCTATGCTAATCTTTTTCTAAATATTTTTTGGTCAAATTTTTATTCGTACTTCTTCATTGTTAATAGCAATTTGTCGATAAAATTTATATTTTAATCCATTTTTTTCCTCTTGTATTTTCTTGGTATAATTAATGGTTGTTGAAATAGAATGTTATCTCGATCTTTGTTTCAAACATTTTCGATCAAATATTATTATTTCCTTACTGTTATGAATGATAATGATTGAACTGTGCACACATGATACAGAAATGAAGGAGAGAGTTTCAACAAGATAATAATAGCATTGTTAAGGCTACAGTATTGCAACCATTGTTTTCCTTGTCTAGTTTTTTGTTTAAAAACATGTTGTTTGAAAAGGAAGGCTCCAATGGTTGAATGTTCTTTTGGTAATGAAGAAATTAATGATTTATTAATATAAAACTGCGAAGGAAACAATATCAATAGATTGAATTATAATACAAAAAGGTTTAGTCTGGAACTCAAATCATGCATACATTGTGATAAGACCTATAACTGTTGATTTCGCAAAACTTGATCCACGTTTTACACTAGTGAAACTGTAGATTATGGCTAATTTTACACAAAGATCACTACTCTGTTTAGATAGGTGTACTAATCGATAATTTGAGACGTAATTTCAAGTTAATTGTAAAGCTTCCTTGTTCAGATGTTTTAATAAGTCCACTTTCACAACATCGATTTTGTTATCTTTTATTTATATATATATGCATATGTTTATACCATTCTTTCGAATAAAACATTGATTTACTGCATTTAAAATGAGCAGAGGCACATGTATGAAAACATTTTTCATACAATGATTTCATTTGAAACTTGTATGGAAACCTTGTTTTTTGAAAACTATAAATAGAGCATCTATGTCAACTAGAAATCAATCTCGACACTTTGTGTGCTAGTTGATGCTAGAGTCGTCCTCTATTGACCTAAGTTTCCTCTCAGAGAACATTATTAGGTCTACAACTAAAAGACTTCGCTTTGGGGATTCGTGAAGCCAGGCACGACTATCTTTACCTTAATAGTTTGTGAATCCGGATTTTTCTTTTATGTTATCAAGGTCATGTGTAATCTCTTTCAGTCAATATAAATAGTAACCACAAAGTTTTCTTTGTTTCATACTTTGTGATTCCTCAAGATAGATGTAGCGCCCCCTAAGCTAGCAGCTGACTAATCCAAGAGATTAACTAAATAAAGAGGCACTAAGGATCTAAATCATTTACTTAAACATTCAATTAAGAATTCTGCTACAAAACTTAACCCAAAATTAACCCCTCTCTGAAATATATATACAAGAACTCCTTTCAGATGATACATATACAATAGTCATTTGGTTTACAAATAAAATATACAACATAATAAACATAGCGAAGTTAACCAAAATAACGGACTCAATTCCTCGAAGCATCCCGCGCAACTCGATCCGTCTCTCGAAACTGAAAGTGGGAATGGGTGAGCACATCAACCCTAAAAGGGTGCCCAAAGAGGGAATAACATTTTACTTTTAAGTAACCATATGCAAGATTGGAAAACAATACATGTTTTCCGAAACATTAAACAGCGACCAAGTCACTAAAATAAACAAACATGTATATGGACAAACTCCTTCTTCAAACAATGTATAATATTCGTGATAACCACACTCAGTATCTATTGATATCACCAAGACCATGATGACCCACTCTAAGCATAAAAGCTGAATTCATGTAGATATAAATGTGAAGGAGCGTATCCTATATACCATACGTGGAAATTCTCATTTCCCATAACAATTCATATTGACAACAAACATTGGTGTTCTTTCCAAATCGTGGAAAGATTAACGTAATCAACATAATGCAATTTAAACAAAGCATGGAATGCACGAATAGACAATGCATGAGTTTAATAAACAAAGACTTTTGTAAAAGAAACAATAATGGTTACAAAAGATTAAAATGTATTCCCACCTCTCTTGATGACAAGCCACGCCTACCTCGAGATCCACGATCCACTGGTTCATCCTTTGAATCGATCGTTGTTAATACATACTAACTGTTAATCACACAAGAACTCTAAGAATCTATTCAAAATGACTCGCACAAGAATCATACAAGTCTTTCTAATGATTCTAGGCCCATTTAAGGTTCTACATCTTTTAATTATCTAACTTTAGCATAGCTAAGGTTTACTAATTGAATTGGGTTGGTTTTATAGTCCATTAGCTAAGTCTTATGAATATCTACCACTTTGTAGAAAAACCAAATACTAATTCAGACCATAAGGGGTCCAAACAATCAAAATAGAAATACTAAGCCTAGCCCCCAAGTCCACTAAACTCGTCCCATTAGGACAAGGTCTGACCTAACTGGGTCAACTAACGGTCTCTGACGGTCAAAGGGCCAATTGACAGTCCACGTCCGTCCAAGGTCAAGTCCAGGGTCAACTAGTCGAAGTCAAATCAAATATTAACTCTGGTCCAACGAGTCAAGGTCGGGTGAATCGATTCAACTCATTTCAAGAAAGGGTGAACTCAAATTTCGATCAAGAACTGAGTCACTAAGCAAATTGAGTCACCTAACACTTTATCCGACCGGGATGACTAATAGGCATACTTATATTGCAGACAACCTTCAACATTGTTTCTTACACTCTCATCTTCTTGTTTAACAATTCAAATTCAATTTAAATACAAAAAATATTGAATTTCATTTACAAACCACTATGCTTACCTGCAATTGCAGTAGCAAGCCTCCACTGGAGCTATTAGCCACTCCCTACAACCATCATTACTAACTATACACATCAATTCAATTACTTATCTTAAACAAACTTCATATCTTAATTACAACACTAAACTAAGTTTACCTTGATTTGCAATCGCAGGCTTTCACTAAGTCCATTGCTAAAACAACATTACAATCAACTTTATCTCATACATCTTATCAGCACACTCGAACTTCAACGACTATAACATCACCAACTTCTGGCTTGTAACTCTATTGCCATCACAACACCATAACATCACTACTAGAACCTCAAATACCATGTAATTGTATTGCACCTACAACAATCCCATAATCAAACCTTCAACACCATTACTACCTGAGACTCACATATCCATTACCACCAATATTTCAACACAACTTAATTCACCTTACACAACTTGCACCACCACTCGCAATCTGAACTGCAATTACAACCCACAAAACCATCTCAGTTCCTGCCTGCACAATCTTTAAATTTAGAAACACCATTCTCATGAACTCGCCACTTCAACTTCACCAGCAGCCACAACCATTCCATCTTCTCATTTCGTAAAATCAAGAACAACACCACCAGCTACGCACCTCCCAACTTTAACTTAAAATACAACCATCACCATATCTTCAGTTGCACAAACCAACATATCAAAATCACTTACCACCATTTCAGATCCCATATCCTCAGCTCATACATCAACACAGCATAAACTAACCTACAACTACAATTTCATTGCAGATACGCATAACCATATCAATCCTAACTCATTAAGAATCTCCAAAACTCAAATAACAACTTTACTGAATTTACAGAGAAAGTAAATTACCTCGAGATGATTTCGTTCAATCGACTGATTCAGATTCTTCTTTACTTCGACAACATGCTTTCCGAAACATTAAACAGCGACCAAGTCACTAAAATAAACAAACATGTATATGGACAAACTCCTTCTTCAAACAATGTATAATATTCGTGCTAACCACACTCAGTAGCTATTGATATCACCAAGACCATGATGACCCACTCTAAGCATAAAAGCTGAATTCATGTAGATATAAATGTGAAGGAGCGTATCTTATATACCATACGTGGAAATTCTCATTTCCCATAACAATTCATATTGACAACAAACATTACAGGTTCTTTCCAAATCGTGGAAAGATTAACAGAATCAACATAATGCAATTTAAACAAAGCATGGAATGCACGAATAGACAATGCATGAGTTTAATAAACAAAGACTTTTGTAAAAGAAACGATAATGATTACAAAAGAGTAAAATGTATTCCCACCTCTTTTGATGACAAGCCATGCCTACCTCGAGATCCACGATCCACTGGTTCATCCTTTGAATCGATCGTTGTTAATACATACTAACTGTTAATCACACAAGAAATCTAAGAATCTATTCAAAATGACTCATACAAGAATCATACAAGTCTTTCTAATGATTCTAGGCCCATTTAAGGTTCTACATCTTTTAATTATCTATCTTTAGCATAGCTAAGGTTTACTAATTGAATTGGGTTGGTTTTATAGTCCATTAGCTAAGTCTTATGAATATCTACCACTTTGTAGAAAAACCAAATACTAATTCGGACCATAAGGGGTCCAAACAATCAAAATGAAATACTAAGCCTAAGCCCCCAAGTCCACTAAACTCGGACCATTAGGACAAGGTCTGACCCAATTGGGTCAACTAACGGTCTCTGACGGTCAAAGGGCCAATTGACAGTCCACGTCCGTCCAAGGTAAAGTCCAGGGTCAACTAGTCGAGGTCAAATCAAATGTTAACTCGGTCAACGAGTCAAGGTCGGGTCAACTGATTCAACTCAGGTCAAGAAAGGGTTAACTGAAATTTCACCGGAAAGAATCGATTCAACCTAAGCAAATTGAGTCACCTAACACTTTATCCGACCGAGATGACTAATAGGCATACTTCTATTGCAGATAACCTTCAACATTGTTTCTTACACTCTCATCTTCTTGTTTAACAATTCAAATTCAATTTAAATACAAAACAACATTGAATTTCATTTACAAACCACTATGCTTACCTGCAATTGCAGTAGCAAGCCTCCACTGGAGCTATTAGCCACTCCCTACAACCATCATTACTAACTACACACATCAATTCAATTACTTATCTTAAACAAACTTCATATCTTAATTACAACACTAAACTAAGTTTACCTTGATTTGCAATCGCAGGCTTTCACTAAGTACATTACTAAAACAACATTACAATCAACTTTATCTCATACATCTTATCAAAGACACTCGAACTTCAACAACTATAACATCACCAACTTCTCGCTTGTAACTCCATTGCCATCACAACTTTGTAACTACTAGAACCTCAAATACCATGTAATTGTATTGCACCTACAACAATCCCATAATCAAACCTTCAACACCATTACTACCTGAGACTCACATATCCATTACCACCAATATTTCAACACAACTTAATTCACCTTACACAACTTGCACCACCACTTGCAATCTGAACTGCAATTACAACCCACAAAACCATCTCAGTTCCTGCCTGCACAATCTTTAAATTTAGAAACACCATTCTCATGAACTGCCACTTCAACTTCACCAGAGCCATAACCAATCCATCTTCTCATTTCAGAAAATCAAGAACAACACCACCAGCTACGCACCTCCCAACTTTAACTTAAAATACAACCATCACCATATCTTCAGTTGCACAAACCAACATATCAAAATCACTTACCACCATTTCAGATCCCATATCCTCAGCTCATACATCAACACAACATAAACTAACCTACAACTACAATTTCATTACAGATACGCATAACCATATCAATCCTAACTCATTAAGAATCTCCAAAACTCAAATAAAAACTTTACCGAATTTACAGATAAAGGAAATTACCTCGAGATGATTTCGTTCAATCGACCGATTGCATTCTTCTTTACTTCGACTACATGCTTTCCGAAACATTAAACAGCGACCAAGTCACTAAAATAAACAAACATGTATATGGACAAAATCCTTCTTCAAATAATGTATAATATTCGTGCTAACCACACTCAGTAGCTATTGATATCACCAAGACCATGATGACCCACTCTAAGCATAAAAGCTGAATTCATGTAGATATAAATGTGAAGGAGTGTATCTTATATACCATACGTGGAAATTCTCATTTCCCATAACAATTCATATTGACAACAAACATTACAGGTTCTTTCCAAATCGTGGAAAGATTAACAGAATCAACATAATGCAATTTAAACAAAGCATGGAATGCACGAATAGACAATGCATGAGTTTAATAAACAAAGACTTTTGTAAAAGAAACAATAATGATTACAAAAGATTAAAATGTATTCCCACCTCTTTTGATGACAATCCATGCCTACCTCGAGATCCACGATCCACTGGTTCATCCTTTGAATAGATCGTTGTTAATACATACTAACTGTTCATCACACAAGAACTCTAAGAATCTATTCAGAATGACTCATACAAGAATCATACAAGTCTTTCTAATGATTCTAGGCCCATTTAAGGTTCTACATCTTTTAATTATCTATCTTTAGCATAGCTAAGGTTTACTAATTGAATTGGGTTGGTTTTATAGTCCATTAGCTAAGTCTTATGAATATCTACCACTTTGTAGAAAAACCAAATACTAATTCTGACCATAAGGGGTCCAAACAATCAAAATGAAATACTAAGCCTAAGCCCCCAAGTCCACTAAACTCGGCCCATTAGGACAAGGTCTCACCCAATCGGGTCAACTAACTGCCTTCGACGGTCAAATGGCCAATTGATTACCCACGTCCGTCCAAGGTAAAGTCCAGGGTCAACTAGTCGAGGTCAAATCAAATGTTAACTCGGTCAACGAGTCAAGGTCGGGTCAACTGATTCAACTCAGGTCAAGAAAGGGTTAACTCAGCTCAGCCAAGAACCGAGGCTCAGCTAAGCAAATTGAGTCATCTAACACTTTATCCGACCGGGATGACTAATTGCATACTTCTATTGGAACACAACCTTCAACATTGTTTCTTACACTCTCATCTTCTTGTTTAACAATTCAAATTCAATTTAAATACAAAACAACATTGAATTTCATTTACAAACCACTATGCTTACCCGCAATTAGTGAGCAAGCCTCCACTGAGCTATTAGCCACCCGTACAACCATCATTACTAACTACACACATCAATTCAATTACTTATCTTAAACAAACTTCATATCTTAATTACAACACTAAACTAAGTTTACCTTGATTTGCAATCGCAGGCTTTCACTAAGTCCATTGCTAAAACAACATTACAATCAACTTTATCTCATACATCTTATCAGCACACTCGAACTTCAACGACTATAACATCACCAACTTTTGCCTTGTAACTCTATTGCCATCACAACACCATAACATCACTACTAGAACCTCAAACACCATGTAATTGTATTGCACCTACAATAACCCCATAATCGAACCTTCAACACCATTACTACCTGAGACTCTCATATCCATTACCACCAATATTTCAACACAACCTAATTCACCTTACACAACTTGCACCACCACTTGCAATCTGAACTGCAATTACAACCCACAAAACCATATCAAGCTTCTTGCCTCGCACAATCAGAATTTAGAAACACCATTCTCATGAACCGCCACTTCAACTTCACCAGAGCCATAACCAATCCATCTTCTCATTTCGTAAAATCAAGAAACAACACCACCAGCTACGCACCTCCCAACTTTAACTTGAAATACAACCATCACCATATCTTCAGTTGCACAAACCAACATATCAAAATCATTTACCACCATTTCAGATCCCATATCCTCAGCTCATACATCAACACAACATAAACTAACCTACAACTATAATTCCATTGCAGATACGCATAACCATATCAATCATAACTCATTAAGAATCTCCAAAACTCAAATAACAACTTTAATGAATTTACAGAGAAATGAAATTACCTCGAGATGATTTCGTTCAATCGACTGATTCAGATTTTTCTTTACTTCGACTTGAATCAGTAAATCACCTTGAACCCACTATCTATCCATCACTTCAACTCAACCAACTCTCATCAATCTTCATCCTCTTCACTGATTCTCAGGAACCCTAATTCACCAATCATTCACTAAAATTATAATTCGACTATCAAACCTTCTTCTTTGCTAATAACAGTGAACGCCCATCCTTAATTGATCGATTTTATACTCGATTCCACGAAATTCTTCAATCAACCTTATCTTCCCGAAACCCTAACTTCTAATTCCCTTAAATTAAGAATTTCTTCTCCACCAAAAGCTAAACTAGTTTCTTCATCATTAGTTTACTGAATTACTAAGCTTACTCATACAAGATTCAAGACCAAATCCTCTCAATCAAGATCCACAGAGAGAAATAACATAAGAAAATAAGAGAAAAGAAGAGAGAATAAGAAAGAGAAAATAAGAATGAAGTAGAAGAGAAATTAAGAGTTATCTACTCGATTTGGTTCGATGAGACCAACGAGGGTTACTCGGACACCCAACAATAGGATATGGGCAGCCAAGGTCAGCTTTTAACTGGAAATGATAATTCAACCATTCGTTTTAACTGATGATATCTTCTTCGTCCGATCCGAACGACACGTTCGCGTAGTCCATTCCGCGTAACTTTTCGAGATCTATCCAGCGGTACTAGTTTCGTATCTAGTTCTTTGTTAGATTAATTTCTATTAATTAAAATCTATATTAACTAATTGAGTCATCAACGGATAAATCGTCTCTTGATCGACTCTTGACCGGTCTAATAGCGTTGACGAGCTTGAGGGTATTTACATTCTCCCCACCTTAATCATTTTCGTCCTCGAAAATTGAACCACCTTCTAGTCTTCAAAAACTCCCACACCTTATATGGAACTACTATCTCATCTAAGCGCAAACAACATGAAGCTAAGCACAAACCTTATGGCTTTCTACAACTACAATTTATGGCTCTAGGTTCAATAGATTAGTTTCCATTTCAAATAGTTACCGATTCTAATTACGAGAAAAGATATTCTATAATAAAGTTCTAAGTAAAATTTTGGATCTATCAGTTTACTAATAGAAGCAAGTTTCCCCTTCAATGCCTAGTGATACAAGAATGCGGGTTGCCCTGGCATCTAGGTTCGCGACGCCCGACAATGCCTACCTACGTAACAAGTATCACCCGAACACATCAATTACTAACCTCACTATTCCCGGCCGGATTATATAAATATTAATTTATTAAGATTAATCTGTCTCTAAACTTTTATCGAATTGGTGTAAGTCTGATAAATTTACTTCGTAAAATATATAAATAGTTTACATCATTTTAAGTACTTTAATCATCAAAATTTATTTTATTTATCATTATTATTATTTATTTATTCTAATGAAATCGAATTTAATTCAAAATGAAACTATATTATCGTAACTAAATAATTTTAATTTCATGTACTATTTTAGACTGACTTAATGTTATATCTATTATCCAAATATATATTTATTTGTTTATTTCCTTGTGTAAATAACCGCTAACAATTTTTCATAGTTGTTTGGTATTAATATTTTATTAATTTTATAATATTTATTTCTTATTTCTTAGGCCGATAAAAGTAGATTCGTAATTAATCATGCTGTCAAGTTTAACTTTAATAGTAATACTAGATTTGATTTGATCTAACTTTATATCCTTAAATTTATATATTATTATTAAGTAATCCTTAAGTTCTATTATTAATAAAAATTACATTTTTCTAATACAGTACTAACATATAATTATTATCCCAAAGATATTTACAATAACTCTACATTTTGTAATAATTAGTATTAGACGGTATTATTATTTGCTTATTCTATCAAAATTATTGTCTTAATTACATTATCATTATCATTATTGTTTTATCAAATTTTTCCATTTTGATTACTAGCGTAACTAAAATACGGCGAGAATAATTATTTAGTAACGGTCTCTGACGGTCAAAGGGCAATTAACAGTCCACGTCCGTCCAAGGTCAAGTCAAGGGTCAACTAGTCGAAGTCAAATCAAATGTTAACTCGTCAACGAGTCAAGGTCGGGTCAACTGATTTAACTCAGGTCAAGAAAGGGTTAACTCAACTCAGTCAGAAGAACTGAGTCAGCTAAGCAAATTGAGTCAGCTAACACTTTATCTGACTGGGATGACTAGTAGGCATACTTCTATTGTAGACAACCTTCAACAATGTTTCTTACACTCCCATCTTCTTGTTTAACAATTCAAATTCAATTTAAATACAAAACAACATTGAATTTCATTTACAAACCACTCTGCTTACCTGCAATTGCAGTAGCAAGCCTCCACTGGAGCTATTAGCCACTCCCTACAACCATCATTACTAACTACACACATCAATTAGTTACTTATCTTAAATAAACTTCATATCTTAATTACAACACTAAAATAAGTTTACCATGATTTGCAATCGCAGGCTTTCACTAAGTTCATTGCTAAAACAACATTACAATCAACTTTATCTCATACATCTTATCAGCACACTCGAACTTCAACGACTATAACATCACCAACTTCTGGCTTGTAACTCTATTGCCATCACAACACCATAACATCACTACTAGAACCTCAAACACCATGTAATTGTATTGCACCTACAACAATCCCATAATCAAACCTTCAACACCATTACTACCTGAGACTTTCATATCCATTACCACCAATATTTCAACACAACCTAATTCACCTTACACAACTTGCACCACCACTTGTAATCTGAACTGCAATTACAACCCACAAAACCATCTCAGTACCTGCCTGCATAATCTGTAAATTTAGAAACACCATTCTCATGAAGTGCCACTTCAACTTCACCAGATCCATAACCAATCTATCTTCTCATTTCAGAAAATCAGCAAACAACACCACCAGCTATGCACCTCCCAACTTTAACTTAATATACAACCATCACCATATCTTCAGTTGCACAAACCAACATATCAAAATCACTTACCACCATTTCAGATCCCATATCCTCAGCTCATACATCACAACATAAATTAACCTACAACTAAAATTTCATTGCAGATACGCATAACCATATCAATCCTAACTCATTAAGAATCTCCAAAACTCAAATAACAACTTTACTGAATTTACAGAGAAAGGAAATTACCTCGAGATGATTTTGTTCAATCGACTAATTCAGATTCCTCTTTACTTCGACCTGAATCAGTAAATCACCTCGAACCCACTATCAATCCATCACTTCAACTCAACTAACTCTCATCAATCTTCATCCTCTTCACTGACTCTCAGAAACCCAAATTCACCAATCCTTCACTAAAATTATAATTCGACTATCAAACCTTCTTCTTTGCTAATAACAGTGAACACCCATCCTTAATTGATCGATTTTATACTCGATTCCACGAAATTCTTCAATCAACCTTATCTTCCCGAAACCCTAACTTCTAATTCCCTTAAATTAACAGTTTCTTCTTTACCAAAAGCTAAACTAGTTTCTTCATCATTAGTTTACTGAATTACTAAGCTTACTCATACAAGATTCAAGACCAAATCCTCTCAATCAAGATCGACAGAGATAAAGAACAGAAGAAAAGAAGAGAGAAGAAGAAAGAGAAAATAAGAATGAAGAAGAAGAGAAATTAAGAGTTATCTACTCGATTTGGTTCGATAAGACCAACGAGGGTTACTCGGACACCCAGCAATAGGATAAGGGCAGCCAAGGTCGGCTTAAGTGGAAATGATAATTCAACCATTCATTTTAATCTGATGATATCTTCTTCGTCCAGTATCCGAACGACACGTTCGCGTAGTCCATTCCGCGTAACTTTTCGAGATCTATCCAGCGGTACTAGTTTCGTATCTAGTTCTTTGTTAGATTAATTTATATTAATTAAAATCTATATTAACTAATCGAGTCATCAACGGATAAATCGACTCTTGACCGGTCTAATAGCGTTGACGAGCTTGAGGGTCTTTAAAATAGATATCTAAATATCGATCTTAGTTGATCTTTCGAAGATTTTCTTGAGAGCTGGTTAAGAATCTTGGCTGCTCTTTGTGAGTCATAAGTTTCAGATTTGTGAGGTTTGATATCTTTGTCTATCGCAAATATATTTCCACATCTTGATCTTTGATCTAACCAAAAATTAAATAAGTTTATTTGTTAAGAGGCATATTGGTATCAAAAGTCTTCACTTCATCTAAAACAACTCTAAGATTGTAAAAGACGTCAGCTAAGGGAATCAAGTGCGTAGAACCTTGTGAGGTTCAAGAGATGTAAGATGCGCGATCAAAAAAATCAATTGGATGGTGGATTAGGTCTCAATTGCATTCCGGTTCAAGTCGATAGTAGTCTAGTGTATGTAGCGGCTTAATACAGTGTGGTGTTTGCTCTGGAAGAGGTTCCGTAGTTTTTCTGCTATTACGATTTGATCGTTATTAAAAATTTTGTTGTCTTGTATTTTTTGTCTTCTGCGTAATATTGTTCATCTTTATAATTGGATTTACATATGTTTGTACGTATTCAATCTAAGTAGATAAGTCCACTTAATAGTAATTAATTACGAGACTAGTTTCTTGTAGAATTCGTATCTTAAAGATAGATAACAAGTTTAATCACTTGGTAGAATTCCGATTGAATTATCTGGATACGACGAGATTGATCTTGGATATTGATTTTTGAGATCATCCAAGTACTCCGCTTAACAATCAGGTTCACGAACCTTGTGTCTAAATACATACTGATTGAGTAGAGGTTGAGATATTAACTCTATATACATATTGTCAAGGGATCATTAAGTTATATCTATACAGGTTGCCGAACGAAAAAGTTGGGTGTATTTGGCATCCCATGCGTTTAAAGAGACTTAGATATCTTCTTTAAACAAAATTTTTGAACTCGGAGATAATTTTCTTGGTGAAAGGGCCCTGACAACACGAACTTAGATGGAATCCATGGATTTTTCAGCTGTGACATACTTCAATTTTTTGGCAAAATCTCCTAAAAGATAATCTGCAATCATACGCCCTTTTAAAATATTATGTCGTAGTACAAACATAGACGAACATTTCTCATGAAGGAAGTATCGCCCCATTCCTCATCCATCAATATTTCATTTTTTGATAGAAATCACGTTTCAATTTATTCAAACCAAAATAGTACGTGATTACATGATTGCTTACAAGATTATCAAAAACACTAAAATATAAGATAATCAAAACCCATATACAACTGACAACACCAATTTTAAGTACATCGCGAAGAGAAAGTTCCATGAATTGCAAAGATATCCAATTTTTATAGATGTAGTAGTGATGAATGATGGTGTGAACCGGAATCATCTCCAACCATTTAAAATGATTGTCTTCTTCAATAAAAGATGCTCCAAATAAAATGGAGTGTTTTCCACAAAATCTTGTAGATCCAAACGAATCCGGATGTTCTTGATGAATCGAGAATAACAAGCTAAGAAATACCATGGAGATTTGAAAGAATCGTTATTTAAACGAAGAGAAAATTGTCCAAAAGACGAATAAAAGATCGCCCAAACACGAAGAAATGTGTCCATAGACACCAAAACAATAAAAATAAAACCTAGAAACATAAAATGGATTTTGTATTCATCAAAACTAAAAATCCTTGTTCAGATATAGGATTATATCTAAGCAAGAAAAAGAAGGAAGTTTTAAGGGTTTTATTTCTGTTAGGAGGGTTATTTTTTAGCTAGTATACATAAGTATGCAACAATCTGGTTGTGAGACTTGCAAAAATGTCTTATAGAAGGCATTAGCATGTAATTATCTGCCGCAGAAACTTTAGAGCAAGTTTATACTCATCTTCTCATTTTTATGTATTAATACGAACCTCTTATGCCCAAAGCATTCCGAACCATATTTATGGGTTAAGGTAATCTTGTGAGTAATACAATATAACCTCGATAAATGAATGTTTGATAAACGAATAGCCTCGTCAAATAAAATTTTCTTCGGTCCCGATTTGGGCAAAGGAAATAAATGAATAATCTCACTAAATGCATTAATGAATAAATTTTTTCGACTTCTTAAAGAACGCAAAATTGGGGGATATAAAAAGGAATTGGGGGATATAAGAAAAGGACAAAAACTGGATCCAGATATCAATTCGGGGTCACCCCTTATCTAAGTATTTTTTTAAATCATAATCTACCCCTCACTAATCATGTTTAGTGGTTAATAATAATTTGTAAAAATCTTAAGTATTTGTTAAATAATTAGTGTGTATTTGTATTTGGGTGAATGAGATGAGAGTAGAAAGATGGAACAAAATTTTGAGAGGGAACTTTTTTTGGTGAAAGTGGAGGATGATTGTGAAGAGAGAATTGCTGCTAAGAGGTTGAAAATTTGATTTTTTTTTCTTTGAATCCACAATTGTTGCAGCTGAAATAGCTCGGTTCCGGCATTGTATCAATCGAAAAAACCATGCCAGCATTTGTTGGAAATTTTCATAAATGTTTGCCACTATCCAGGGGGGTCCGGGAACAAAATTTTCAGGTTTTGATCTTCAAAACCTATTTATTTTGGTTTTAATAATCCCTTTCGCCGGCACAATCGGTTAATTCTCGAGCATGCCTGTATCTATGCCCGCATAGTATGTTGCTTAAATTTCTATGCTCGGCACATGATGAAAAGTATCCAGAAACTTCATTTTTTTTTTTCACTTGACTACCGGCATTGATAGATTTCTATCGAGCATGCCGCACTTAGTTACGGCATTGAATGTTAGTTACCAAGAATGCCACTCCATTTTCCGCATGGTTCTTCACCAATTCCGCATGGTCTTCATCACTTCCGCAAGCAGTTGTAAAAAAATATTCCGTTTTGAATTTTTCTCGGTTTTAATCGGTCCACTTCCTAAGCACAATTAGTTAATTCTCGAGCATGCATCGGCACCGGTTTAGAGCATAGTATGTTTCTTTAATTTTTATGTCAAGCACATGATGTAAAGTATCCGGAAAGTTGATTTTTTTTTCACTTGACTAAAGCATTGATAGATTTCTATTGAGCATGTCGGTCATTTAGTTACAGCATTGAATGTTAGTTACCAAGCATGCCTAGCTTTGATTCAAGCATGGTCTTCATCAATTTTGGCATGGTCTTCATCACTTGCAAGATGATCTTCATCACTTCCGAATTAAAAAAAAAAATTGCTTTCCAAAGTGAGGAGCCGGCAGAGAAGGAGAAGAGAATTTGAAAGAGAGTGGGGAGAGTTTAGAATTTGAAAGGGAATGGGGAATAATTTGGGTTTCAAAGATCTTACCCTGAAAGATATTAATAAGAAGTGGAGATGAAAATGGGGATATGATTTTGTTTTTTTATTTTAAGTTTTTTGATTTTTATTTTGAAGGGAGGATATTTTAGTATTTTTGCACCCAAAACCACCCCTTAGCAGACATCATGGGTTGGGAGAAGTAATCAAAATCCCCCAATTTCGCGTTCTTCTTAAAGGCCCTATGAAAACATAAATGAATAACTACTAAATTTTGTACAAAAAATATACATATTAGACCAAAGTATTTCATCTATTCGACAATGTTTATACAAGATTTTGTTTTCAAAAAATTCATTAAAATTGATTGTTTTTTCCGTCAACCTAAACCAAACTATATCAAGTCATCAATGTTTGGTCATGATGCACAACTTCTAGAATATTTTGTGGTGTAAAAAGTAATTTATTATGGTGATTGTTGTTTGGAAAGCCTCACTTGATATTACGCTGCTACTCCATGGTTCAGGGCCGTTCTCATCATTTATTAAGGACTCAATAATTTCTTCACGGGCAGGTGATTCCATAACTGCATAATCTTGTTGGGATTGATAAATCAAAAGATTTTCAACGTTTATCACAATTTTATAGCATAAACTAAATTTGACATCAATTGATAAGATGGAAACAAAATATCTAAATGAATAAGTATTCATTTATCTATAAATAAATAACCTCGCCAAAGGAATATTTTTTTTCTGGTCCCAATGTTATTCATTTATCAAGGTTAGACTATATTACATAAACTGATAGGGCGATAATTAGTGGGTGTATAAGCACAATTATGTTTGGGATTTAAAGTTTAATAAGTAAGTTGAGGTAAGAAAATAATTGTCAAGATGAGTTCATGTACTACTGAAACAATATCAGATCCGACACCATCCCAACATTTCTTAGAGCATCTTTTGTTAGAGCACTGCTCGGTCGAACTCGCAAGCGTTGCTATCTCAAGCTTGTTTGTCAATGTTAGTGATCAAAACTATAAGTCTTGATTTCTAGTCTACTTATAGTGATGTCTCGGACTAGGATATATTGTGTAGTTGAGCATTAGACTTCACGGCGTTCATCAATCGAAGACGAATAACTACTAAGGAGAGCTTGTGGAACTTCATAAACAAAAGGTATGTGGAGACTAAAACTCATCTATCACTTGGAAAGTCTATTTCTACTCTATCTCCTATATTGAGAAAAAAGTCGTATTACTATATAGTTGTCGATTACACACATTTGAGATTTCGAGCTGAGTTTAACTCGCTTACATATTTATCGAGATATGTATTGGTAAGCTTTCGCTTCAACCAAGTTCATCTTATATTCTTGACGAAAGTCAAAATATGATCATGTGAAAACCACCGAGTAAACATCTTACATGGTTTGTGTGATACAATCATTTGGTGTAGACTTGGAATGTTTCGTTATGATTAATTCAATAACTTGAAAATTACTTTGATGATAATAGTGTGTGAAAACGGCTATTGTCATCCTCTAAGAAAGTTTCAATGATTGAAATAGAGTTTAGAATATTTAACCATCATTCGATTATAAACACTGTGTGCATTCTTGCATGTATGTGATCCATGACCGAACTAAATTATGCATACCCGTATGCATCATCAGAAGTTGTTAAATTCGTGTACCAAGTACACATACCGGTACGCATACTTGCGTGAGGTATTGGTCCGGAATTTCTCGCTGGGATTTGGAAGTGTGCTCAAGTATGCGTACCGTTTGGCATACTGGAGAACCCAAACTCAGACCGGCTGCTCATGTACGCATACCCGTATGCATACTTTAGTGGTTAAAGTTCTAAAATTGGTTGTCTCATGAACTAATACATTTATATATTAAGGAATTCATTCTTTGCAAACCGTGGCTATAATGTTCATTAATTAATTCGAGTGAATCAAAACGATTTTGCTTCGATTATGTTCTTGTATACTTCTATGAGAATATAGCAATTGAACAACTCTTTAACTAGTTTCATTTGGGTCATTTGAACTAGTTATGGTTAAGATGAATAAGGGTCTTCATATATCTAACCTCGGTTAACTACTTTTTGAGCCAACATGGTGTACACGTTTAGGTACGGCTACTTAAACCTAATGATGGTACATTTCATTTGTGTATAACAAGCTAAGTTCAATCTAACAGCTTGGAATATATTAGCTTGAATCTAATTAGGTTTTCATCTAACGGTGAATATTGAATGCTTTGTTACCAAGGTAACTTAGATTGCAAACCCCGATTTGAAAACTATATAAAGGAGAACTCTAGCAACCTGAAACCAAACCCCCACACCTCATGTGTGATACTAGTTGTATAAGCTAGAGTCGATTCTCCTGTAACCTTAGGTTTTTACGAAACCCCGTAGGTTCACCACTTAAAGACTTCATTGGGATTATAAAGCCGGACCCAACTATTTTCCGTAGTTGCGTGATCCGATCTTGTTGTTTCTAGCATATTGAGTACTATCTTCTCTAAGATTGATCGAGATTTAATCTCCGATAGGAAAGATAAAAAGTAGTCACAAACATATTCGTCTCATCGTTTGTGATTCCACAATATCTTGTTTCGTTACCATACAATTAAGATTATTGTGAGGTGATTGATAATACTAGCTGTTCTTCGGGAATATAAGTATGGTTTATCAATTGGTTCCTCTGCACCTTGATTTATCAACAGACGGAACAAAACTCGTAGGTATTTTTGTGGGAGACAGATTTATCTATTCCAATAGACTTTTCTGTGTGAGACAGATTTGTTTATCAAGTCTTCGACTTTAGGTAGTAGCAACTCTTGGTTGTGGGTGAGATCAACTAATACAATCAAGTGCGTAGTATCCTGTTGGGATCAGAGATGTAAGGAGCACGACTGTACCTTAAATCAGCATAAGATTTATTAGGTCTCAACTACATTCCAGTCCGAAGTTCATTGGTAGTAGGATAGTGTCTGTAGCGGCTTAATACAGCGTGGTGTTCAAAGCTGGACTAGGTCCCGGGGTTTTTCTGCATTTGTGGTTTTCCTCGTTAACAAAATTCTGGTGTCTGTGTTATTTCTTTTCTACATTATATTTTGTTATATAATTGAAATATCACAGGTTGTGCATTGAATCGATCAATTGGTAAATCCAACCTTGGGTTGTTGATTGAAATTTATTGATCCTTGGTACCATTCAAGTTACTTCTATGATATTCAATCCGGCTCGCAAATTTCCTTTTGTTGATTGTAGATTGAATTGAGAGATTAGAGATATAAAAATCTTTGATATACTTTTCTCTAGATTGAGTATGACTATCTAGTTGATTCTTTTGAAAGTAATTGGAGTTTGTCTATTCAGATTGCCAAAACAAATATTGGGTGTGGTTGTTAGACCCCCTCTTTTTCATCTTTAATGCTAGGGGCGGAGGTCATTTTATGTGAAGGTCTTGATAACACTTTTTTTTTTACGGAGGTCAATAATATATGGACAAAATAAATAATGTTAAGACCTTTCAACACAAATATTATCTCCAATCCTCAAGGTTTTATCTAAGAGTATCTACAACATTGGGTGCTAAATATCCTATGTGGAAGTTTTATTTAGATCCTTATTTTTGGGGTTATATGTGTGTGGCAAAAATAGTAAGCCTTTGTTCATAAACCATCTCCAATGGTGTGGGGTCTTATTTCTAAGATTTGTTTTCTTGGATAATGATAAAATTGATTCCCTTTTTTTTTATTGGTTCAAAAAAATTTATTCAAAAATAAAATTTTAAAATATAGTTAAAAAGATGACATGGAGGTCATTCTGAAGGTCTAGATAAGACTTTCTCCAAGACCTTCGTATTTAGTTTGATACCCTTCCTACCTAATAGGACCTATTGTTGAAGATGAATTTAATTAAAATGAGGATCTAATCCTATGTGTCATAAGAAAATATAACTCTTACCATCTGTTGGAGATGCTCTAACAACTTTTAAATTAATACAGAGACAAATTGATGATGTGGGCTTAGACCCAAGGTTATGGAGAAGGTCTTATTTAGTCTTTCTCTCCACCCCCATATAACCATGTCACATTTCCCAAAGACCTTAACCCTTGTATTGAAGATTGAATTTTGGTGGAAAAAATCTTAAATCTTAGGTGCCATGCTTTTTTATGACCTCCACCCTTAGCATTGGAGATGATTGGTAGCTGAGCCAGGTGCGATTTTGCACATATTGTTGAAACAGTCTTTTCCATATATAGCCTTCAATGCATGCCACGTAAATGTCTAAGGATAAAAACCATATGGAAATCATATATTTGTGAATTTTGAAGAACGCACAATTGGGGGATATAAGTTAGTAACCCCATCCAATAGTGTCTACTAAGGAATGTTTTTTGGGGGAGAAAATACTAAAATACCCTTTAAAACATAAAACTAAAAACCTAAAATCTATATCTATATCCACTTTTCTGTGTAAGTTTAGTCTAGAGAAATCAAAATCAAACCTTAAAAAATTCTTAAAAGAATCATAAACTGAACTTTTCTTTTGCCAGCATTGTGTTCATGATGAATACTATGTCGATTTCCTGTGTCGGCATTGTTTTAGTTTCAATACCATGTCGATACTTTGTGCCGGCATTGTTTTCCGTTTGAATACCATGTTGATATCTGGTGCCGACATTGTTTTTAGTTTGAATACCATGCCGATATCTAATGCCGACATGGTTTTTAGTTTGAATTCCATGCATATATGTAGTGTCGCATGGTCGATTCCCAATTGTACCATGCGGATTTGAGGAAAAAACATACAGAAAATCTTGCATCATGTGCCGGCACTACTACCGGCATGCTTGATAATGAACTTTCTGTGCCGGCATGGTGAAAGTATGAATACCATGCTAATTTGGTCCCTGCCGGCATGGTATTCACACTTTTACCATGCCGACACTAAGTTTTTCAGGCATAACAATGACGAATTCAATGAATAAAAAATCGAATTTCAATACATTAATACATATACACGAGTAATTGGAGCATTTGTATGTTCAACTTGTTTACTTTCCTGGGTTGGTCCTTCACCTGAACTTTCACGATCATAAATATGTTGATTTAATGTTGTTGCATCAACAAATTCAATGATAGTGATTTATTCTAATGATTGTCAAACTAATCTATTAAATTAACTAATTATATTTAACCACTAAACATGATTAGTGAGGGGTAGATTAGGAATTATATAAATTACCCGGATAGGGGGTGACTGATCGCTGTCGTAGGCGTCAAAAATAAATTACACTTTCTTACTACTCAAAATATATAATGAAGCAAGGGCAAGAAAGGATCGTTCCCACAGAGAGGTCTTGGTTGTCAATATGTTATGGTTTCCTATATAAAACACCGGGGTTCTTGATTTTTATATACTAAAATAAAATAAAAGCGAAGAAAATAAATAAACACGCAAATCAATGAGGTGAAAATATTGGATAAAGGTTTCATCTTCAATTGTAAACAAGTTTTTGAATATATGAATAGAATTCGTATTTAATCTCACTATCATCAAAAGCCTAGAGAATCAAGAGAGCAAGACAATCTATTAATTTCCTAATTCATCACACACACATTAGGTGCGTATGTGAATTCTACCTAAAGAATAACTTAACGCCTTGCGCTAATTAAGTTCAATTCCTAGGAGCATTAAGTTTTAAATAGGCTAATCAATGCAACTATCACACATTGCGCATGACAATTCGGACAAAGGTCAATTTCTACATATGACTACAAGGATGTATCACTACAACCTAGAATCATATCATGCTACTCGTATTCAAGGTTATCGCTTGATGAAATACCCTAAAATAGCTATAGATATGGATGTGAGTTCAATCAATTCTAGACTTAACTAAACAAACATTCAATCATATTGCAATACATCAATCATGCAATTATTATAAACCGTGGAAATCAAACAATGATTTTGAGAGAAAACTAATTCATAAAAATCATAACTTGGTTGCAAAATCCAACTACATCTTCAACCAATAATAAAAACTTAGTTACTCATGGCATAGGAGTTCATAACAAGAAGGAAGAGAAAACCTATCATGTTTCTAAACCCTAGAACAAAAGTAGAGGCAAAAGAATATTAAAAGATTATAAGATAGATAAAAGTCCTATCTTTATATGTTTTCAATTTCCATAAAGGATACTCCTTCCAATATTAGGTCTTCTCAAAACCCATCTCCAAGTGGTATACCAAGCCCATGTGTGAGAAATACCCATGTGAAATTATGTCCAAAAATCGTCGCCGGGAAAATGGATTACGCCGGAAATTGACCGGAAAGGTCGCCGGAAAGTAGCTCGGGTGACCGGCAAAGTCAATCCGGTCACGGCCAATGGGTCAAACGGTCGAGTCAACTCGGGTGAGTCACCGAAGTCAAAACGGGTCCACGGGGATGTGAGTCGGTCAGGCTATTCGACGAGCCGGCCTCGGCTCGACTGATTCACTTTGGCTACGCCATTTGCACTGGCCTGACTTTGCTGCTGCACCATGATTGTGCTTCACCACCTAAGTTACAGCCATAATGGCTCTCTTGCAACTCCCTTGTTTTCCAGCTCCTCTAACCTGTTCTCACCCATTACAGCAGTTACACCAACACCTTCACTGACTTCCCATTCTACAAGCTCTGAGCCCTTCTAGCACAGCCACCAACGAAACTGCAGCTGCGACATGCCTGCCCTGCAACCATCTCAATCTATTGCTTCACACCAACTCAGACTCCACATACTCTCCACACTAACAGTAGCAGCAGACAAACTCCGTTCCATTGCCTCGGCTCGGCAAACATCCCATTTGTAGTTCTATTGTCTTTTTTTTCCATTACTGCCACCATCAAACCCTGGCTCCATGGCTACAATTGCAACATCACCTCAATTCCACTAACCCATTAACTCAAAACAACCAATTTCAAATTCGTGCCAGCTTTGGTTCACGTACTCACCCGCACTTCATAGCAACCCACTTTGTGCATCACACTTCGTATCATTAACACCGCATTCCCGTAATCGACTTTCCTTGTAACCCCATTCGACACAAAGACCACAGCTACTCCATCCCAAGATCATTTAAATCGGCCTCATGACTCGCAACACGTTTTAATCGCATCATTATCACCACATCCTTGAAGTCACTTTGTTGTCTTAGCTTCACTCACTACCAGATCATCTCAAAGCCACCGCACGTTTATCACCCTATCTTGCATCTCGTACTTCACAAACACATTCCATTCTGCAGCCTTGCACCTGTAATCTTCCGTTTCCTCGTCTCTTGTAGGCATCCATGGCAAGAAGACCCCCATAGTCACGGCTGATTGAACTCAAAGTCATCTCAACCTTCTCGTGCCATAACCTCGGTAATCCCCGCAATCTCGCTCATCATCATTGCAAAGACCCATTGGCAGCCCGCATTAATGCCATACATTCATCATCGCACAACTGCAAACCTTAGTCGCCTTCTCGTATTCATCTCGGCTCAACCGAACAAAGAACAACATCCCAATCACCTGCTCGAGCTATCAAGAAATACCCATTGTTCAACCAAAGACAAACCCGCAATAACACAAGACCCTTAAAACATCACCGCATAATACAAGCAGCTCCATCTTCTCATAAAACCAACACAAGCATAATTCATCTCAACCCATGTTGTTGCTGCTGCAATTAAGCTTAAACCCCCAATTTCGTTTCTCAATTCTCCATTTAAACTCGAATCGCCTTCCATCTCTTCCCATGATAATCACCATCTTCTTTACTCTATTAAACCCTTGTTCTTCACTCCGAGTCATGCTATCAGAACCCATTGCTTCATTATTCCCAATCACCAACAAACCCATGAAGCAGTAACAGCACAACCTATCGATTCTCCATCTTAATCACTTAAACCCTCATTCATCTTCTCACTAGCAATACCACCAACCCTTGAGCTCATCCTGACCTATTTTGAATTGCGAGCTCAGAAAGGGGAAAGGGAGAACCCTAATTTCATCAGCATCTCAATCTTCTCCATGAAATCTAGTACTCAATTACCACATACCCCATATCTCATCTTCTCGAATTGATTTTCATCTTCAAATTCTGAAACCCATCTTATATTCTTCCTCTTAGCTCTCGAATTCACGTCAATTGATCACCAGTTCTTCCTTACAGATTTGAAGCAAAACCCTAACTGACTCTCCACCATTCGCTCAACATCTCGCCTTGATTTCCGATCTCAATTTGACAAGTAGAACTCGTCAATCTCTTCTCACATTCAACACCCAGATTCCCTTTTTCGATCACTCGGATGTTGTCAAGTTTCTCTGTCTTTTCAGGTGGAAATGAAATGAGGAAGACAATGAAAACTCTTGATTAGGGTAATAGTTCTGGGGTGGATTTAGACACACCCTCAGACTCAGATATGGGGCATCCTGATTGGCAACCCCTTAACCATAGTTGGCCTGTCTTTAATACTCCTCCAAGAGAGAGTTGCCCCTTAACCATGACTCGGCTCCCAATAGCATGCGAAATGACAATTACGCCTTTTTGACTCGATTTGAATGATTTCCGCTTCTTTTCCTTTGTGCGACTCCAGAGTACCTAATAACTCAAAAACACGCGTAAAGTACATAATTTACAAGAGAAATATCAAAGAAAGCGTATCTACTAGATAGTAAATTAGGTGTTTTAGACACCTATCGGTGACCTTGATTTACTATTTAAATCCCGTTTTCTTTTTCCTATATCCCTCAATTAGTTTTAGTATCCCCCAATTGCGCGTTCGTTTTGGATTTGATGTAGAACATCTCTACGTTCTTTTTTAGATTCTGCCTAACTTGCTAGCCAAGTTTAGCTTACCCTGTTTTTAGAGTTTCTTTATTTCTTCTTTTAGAGCTTTACTATTTTTAGACTCTTATTCTCTCCTATATAAACAGGCTATGTCGTTCTTAGAACACACACAATTATTATTATCTCTAATCAAGGTTATTAAACTATCTTTTTTTACAATCTTTTCTCCCTGTTCTTTACAAGTTCTTCTTTATTTGTCAACCTTTCTTCCCTTCTCATTACCTGCAACCTCCGTGTTGCATTCTTCTATCTTGTTATACATTAGTTGGTACCACAGCCAACTGTTTTAGAGTCCTTTCTAAAACATGATCCTAAACGCTTCCGCAACTCAAACCCTAATTCTAAAAAAAAAAAAAAAAAAGGTCGTTAGTTTTTGTTTTCTATGGGAGACTACGTTACTAGAACTGAGTTTACTAAAGTTACAGAAAAGTTGGATGTGCTTGACAAGAATGTCGCAAATATAACTAGCATCCTACAAGATATACAAAAGAAGATGAAGATTAAATAAAACTCTGATGGTGAAAGAAAATCTGAGAGTGAAGAAAAATCTGATGCTGAGAACAAATCACAAGAAGAAGGAAAGCATTCTAAATCTAGGTACATCTTGAAGGATGGAAAGAAACATAATTTTTTTCAAGATACTCATACTTCAGAAAAGGTTAAAAAGAATTTTTACAAGAATATACAATATGAAGGATACATCTACCAACCCTACGAGAAATTTGCTAACCCTCAAATTAGCAGTAGTGAAGATGAAGCTGAAGATTATCTAGACAAGAATTGGACTGAAGAAAAACGTCTTTGATCAAATCAAAACTTTTCAGGATCTTTACCTGAGTACAAGCTAAAAGCTAATATTCCAACTTTCAGTGGCATGTTCAAGATTGAAGAATTACTAGACTGGTTTTATGAAGTTGAGGCTTTTTTTTGAATTCATGGAAGTACCAGAACGTTCTCAGGTAAACTTGTAGCTTACAAAATCAAAGGAGGTGCCGCTGCTTGGTGGTTTAAACTTGGTGAAGATCATGGAGAAGAATGAAGGATCTCATTAGAGATAAATTTTTACCAAGAGATTATAAGCAAATTTTTTTTGTTAAACTTCAGACTTGTCAACAAGGTGCAAGGTTGGTAGAGGAATATGTGTCTTAGTTTTACAACTTCGTAGCACGTAATGAACTTAACGAAACTGAAGAATAACTTGTATCTAGATTTATCGAAGGTTTGAATCGATTGATTCAAGAGGGAATGACTCAATCAGTTTATACCATGGTTGAAGCTATACAACAAGCCATTAAGATTGAACGACGTGTTCTCCATTCTCAAAGGTTTCCTTCAAGACAAAATTCCAAATATCAAGGTAACTTTAAAAGTTCTTCTTGATCATACAATAATTACAATGAAAATCCTTCTCATCAAGATGATATTTCTAGTCGACAACAGTTTTGAACCACCAACTTTACTAATTCTCCAATACCAAAGAATAATTCACCTATTCTTCTGAAACCTGTTGAATTTCAATCCGTACAACAGCCTCAGAATGTTACTTCTCATCCAAGTAACAATTCAAATACTCATTTTCCCAGTAAAAACCAAACACCTTTTCCACCCCAACAAAAGAACCAAAACCCTTATGCCAAATTCAGAGGAGAAAAATGCAACAAATGCCAATTGCCTAGACATACTTCTTCAGAGTGTCGTAGAGTCCATGGGTTAGTGCATGAAGAACCAGAAAATACGCACAAATATAATGGTTTGGTTAATGATGATTTAACTGACTTAGAGAAGTCCGAGGAAGCATAAAAGGACAATGAAGTGGTTGAAGAGTTGTACAATGAACATTTTATGGGTATGATTCGGCCTTTATTGCTTTCTCAACCTTCTTTTTCACAAATAAATAGAATTTTCAGGACAAGGTGCTTAATTAAAGGAGTTACATGTGATCTAATAATGTATAGTGGAAGCATGGATAACTATATTTCAGCTAAGGTAGTTCATAAGCTAGGATTACCAGTTACTCCACATCCTCATCTTGATTCAGTAGGTTGGGTCAATAGTTCTTCTAATCATTAAATTACTCACCAATATCTTGTTGATTTTTCTCTCAAGGGTTATGAAGATTCAGTTTTATGTGGTGTTATTAATATGTATGCTGCACATTTATTACTTGGAAGGCTTTGGCATTCTGATATGTGTGCAGTACACAATTGCTTTGAAAATACGTATACCTTTTTCAAGGATGGCAAGAAGAAAATTTTGGTTCCTTTAAATCTACATCAATTTACAAATAGCATAGTGATGGCAAGACAAGTGCATTAGTAGCTATCATTGTGAAACAACTACAAACACATACTCTTAATTCACATGAAGATTCTAAACCAATGATAGTCATTCCAGAAAAAGTGCAGCCTTTGATCAATCAGTTTCATGTTTTATTTCCTGATGAGCTTCCAAAGTCTTTACCACCTTTGAGAGATTTATAATACCAAATTGATTTCATTCCTGGTGCATCTCTTCCAAATCATGCTCATTATAGATTGAGCCCTAAGGAACATGAGATTTTGCAGGGACAAGTAAATGATTTATTAGAGAAAGGTTTGATCAGATTGAGCAAGAGCCATTGTGCTAGTCCAGTATTTCTTGTTGATAATAAAGATGGAGGATGGCAAATGTGTATTGACTGTAGAGGTCTAAACATAATCACTATTCCCTATAGATTTCCTATACCAAGACTGGATGATTTGATTGATATGCTTGTTGGGTCTAAAGTGTTTTCTAAGATTGATCTTCGCAGTGGTTATCATCAGATTCACATTAGAATGGGAGACAAATGGAAAACAACTTTCAAAACTCGTGAAGGATTATATGAGTGGTTAGTTATGCCATTTAAATTATCAAATGCACCCAGCACTTTCATGAGATAAATGAATCAGGTACTGAAACCTTTTCTTGGTAAATTCATCATTGTGTATTTTGATGATATTTTGATTTACAGTCTTAATAAGGAGGAACATCTTTATGATCTTTCTCAAGTATTTCAAGCTCTTGCTGATAATGCACTCTATGTGAACCGTAAAAAGTGTCCATTCTTAACAACTTCAGTCACCTTTTTGGGTTATATTATTTCTGATCAAGGAATATCAGTAGATGATTCAAAGATTAAAGCCATATCTGAGTGGGCTACTCCAACATGTGTGAAAGATGTTTGAAGTTTTCATGGTTTGGCATCTTTTTACAGACGTTTCATTCGCAATTTTAGTTTTACTGCTGTTGGAGATACTGATTGTTTGAAACAAGAAAAATTTATTTGGACTGAGGAGGCAGATAATAGTTTTAATCTTCTAAAGGAAAAATTATGTAGTGCACCGGTTCTTGCAATGCCAGACTTTAATAAGCCTTTTGAAGTTGATTGTGATGCATCTGTTGTTGGAATTTGAGTTGTATTGTCTCAAAGTGATCATCCAGTTGCTTTTAATAGTGAAAAAAACTCAGAAACTAGGAAGAAATGGTCCACTTATGAGATTGAATTATATGTTCTCGTTCAAGAATTGAAGCATTGGCATCCTTATTTGGTGCATAATGAGTTTGTTATCAACACTGACAATCAAGCTTTGAATTTTTGTAAACATCATCTAAGGTAAATCGAATGCATGACAGATGGCTATATCTACCATAAATCAGTATACCTTTTCTATTAAACACAAGTAGTGGTAAAATGAACCAAGTAGCTGATGCATTGAGTAGACGTGCTCACCTTTTGGTCACTATTCTCAATGAGAGTGTCGCTTTTGATTACATCAAAGACTTATATGTTGATGATGAAGGTTTTAAAACAATATGGGAACAATGTGGGAATATGTCTTCTGGGATTGATGATTTTCTTGTTCAAGATGGATTTCTCTTCAAAGGTATTCGTCTTTGTATTCCACAAGGTTCTTTGAGGCTTCATTTAATTCATGAACTTCATGGCAGTGGCCTTGGTGGTCATTTTGGTCGAGATATATAAAACAATTGCATTGATTGAAGAACGTTATTTTTGGCCTTCTTTAAAAAGAGATGTGCAGAAGTTTGTTCAGAAATGCATGGTGTGCCAACACTCCAAAGGTACCATTCAAAACACTGGCTTATATACTCCATTACCAGTGCCTGAAGATCCTTGGGTCGACGTAAGTATGGATTTTATTCTTAGATTGCCACGTACTGTTAAAGGCAATGATTCAGTTATGGTCGTTGTTGATAGATATTCAAAAATGACACATTTTGTTGCCTGTAAGAAGACTACTGATGCTTCCAATGTGGCTTATTTATTCTTCAAGGAGATAGTACGTTTGCATGGAGTGCCTAAGTCCTCAGATAGTGATACTAAGTTTCTTAGCTATTTTTGGAAATCTTTATGGATGAGATTGGGAACTAAATTACAATACAGTACTACTGCACATCCACAAACTAATGGACAAACTGAAGTTGTCAACAAATCTTTAGGAAATTTAATTCGTGCTAAGATTATTGAGTCTCAAGAAGAGCAATGGGAAACGTTTCTTCCTCATATGGAATTTGCATTCAATACCTCTGTGAACCGTTGTATAAGTAAATCCCCATTTTCAGTCGTTTATTCAAAGGTACCAAATCATATACTGGATTTGGTTGTGTTACCTAAACTTTCCAAGTCTCATGCAAAGGCTAATCAACTGGTTGACAAAGCTTCTCAACTTCATCAAGAAGTAAAACAAAGTTGGAAGATTCTAATGCTAAGTACAAGGCATGTTCTTATCAACACAGACGACTTAAAACATTTGAAGAAGGAGAGTTGGTAATGATACACCTTAGAAAAGAAAGGTTTCCGATTAGCACTTACAACAAGACTAAAATGAAGAAGTATGGACCTTTCAAGGTTTTAAAGAAGATAAGTGATAATGCTTATGTTGTGGATCTTCCATCCAATTGGAATATTTCTAACATATTCAATGTGCAGGAAATTTTCACCTTCTATGGAGAAAATGATATTGCTTGATTCATAGTTCAACTTGAGAACAAGTTGTTTTTTCAAGAAGGGGGACTTATGTAGAACATCTCTACGTTCTTTTCTAGATTCTGCCCAACTTGCTAGCCAAGTTTAGCTTACCCTGTTTTTAGAGTTTCTTTATTTCTTCTTTTAGAGCTTTACTATTTTTAGACTCTTGTTCTCGCCTATATAAACAGGCTATGTCGTTCTTCGAAGACACACAATTGTTATTATCTTTAATCAAGGTTATTAAACTATCTTTTCTTACAATCTTTTCTCTCTGTTCTTTACAAGTTCTTCGTTATTTCTCAACCTTTCTTCCCTTCTCATCACCTCAGGGGCGGAAGTACCTATAGACCTGGGCTGGCTTAAGCAAGCCCAAAGTCCAGAAAAACTATTTTTTTTTACCATGGTTATAAGTTTGGCTAAAAGAATTCATGCCTAAAAAATAGGCTTAAGCCACCCCCACCGATCCAATTAGTTTTCAAGCCACCCTCACCTTTATTTTCTATCTACGCCACTGCATCACCTGCAAGTTCCGTGTTGCATTTTTCTAGCCTGTTATACATTAGGATTACATTTTATTTTGACACTCAGCATCACAAGGAAATTATTATATGTCTGCCGTCCTATATAAGGATCGTCACTCCATAATTACACATAAGATTTAAGTGAAGTAGTGAGCCCATTTTAGTTTCTTTAGATTGTCATTCCACAGACCCTTAATATTCAAAGCCGTCTACCAACCCTTCCGAATCCAAATCACACTTCAACACTGCCTTAAAATTTCGTAGTAGTTCATTTCACCGATACTGGGGTTGTTGGTCTGCTCATGAGCTAAATGCAACACTATCTTCTTCTTTTTTCTGTTCGATTAAATACAACACTGTCTCCAGGTTCCAGAATATGTCTCTCTGACTCTCTCTCAATAAAGAATAATAACTTTAGCAAACAACTACCACTTCATGCCATGGTCCACCCTTTCTAGTCAAATAGAAATTTTTACTAGACAGTAATGATGACCAAGTGAGTTCAAGGTAATTAAATTCAATACATTGTAATTGACGCACTGAAGAAAATTGGTTGGGGAATTATGATAGCTCATGTAAATGTTAGTTCGTTGTAGAGAGAACGCAATAATAGTAACCTACATACTTATGAGGTTTAGACTTAAGAGGACATTTATAGTTGCATACTCGAGGTGTTGGGCAAGAGAAGAAAGGAACTCGCCACTGGCCCTTTTACACCCCCGAAAAATGAGAGCAGATTATGATGTTTCTGTTAGTCAATATGGGTGGGTACAGTAGAGTAGCTAGTAGCTAGTAGCTAGGTATATGATAATATCAACCAATTTTTCATCGTGACCTTTTACCAACACGATAGTTTATGTGATTTTTTTAGCTTATAATTACATATCATTATGATACATTGAAACCGGATTCTTTGAGATTGTTTTAGAATTATCTGGCTACTTAGCAATTTTCTTACACATCCAAATTTTCTTATACTCTAATGATAATACTATCCGATTAGACTCTAGAACCAAAATTAAAGAAACCAATCACTTTCTCAGCAGCTATTTCCTTCTTGATAATAATAAATTAATAATACATGTACAATGATCAATGATGAGTGAAGATTTTTTTTTCCAGAAGCGATTCATCTGACCTTCACTCTTTCCTCCCTTTCTTTCTCTTTACTGTTCCCGGCTCTAAACGAAAACCCCTTTTTTTCTTGCCGCCGCCTGCTCAGATCGGCTCTTTAGAAGCAGATCTGAGCAGCCATGTTACCAGATCGATCTCCATTCTGTTTTATATTGTGCTACTAACATTAGTTTACCGTTTTGTAATGTTTTATTTTGTGTTCTTCATGTTCTAGTATTTGTTGTGTTGCAATTTTGGATTTCTTTGTCTGGTTTTTGGGTTGTTAGTGTGATTAGGGGTTGGGATCTGATGAAAAGAAGAGACCAAAGCTTTCCACCACTCTCAACTACGGCCTTCAAGCAATCTGCAACTTCAGCATCAACTCCGGCTATGTTTACATCGGTGATGTTTGATCTATTTTCAAACAGATCAACTCTTTTGTATGTTGTTAGTTTTAGTTTCATGTTTTTCAGGTTTGCAACGGTGTTTTCACTCATGGGTCTTGTGGTAGTCTATGTAATAAGATTCTTATGTTCGGGTCATTATTTGTTTGTTACTCGCCCCAAGATTGGTGATGATCTCTGTAGGAAGGAACTGCAGCTCCGACGATTTTTCCGGCGAGCTAACTATGTTCCGGTAGGAAAAGTTTCTGATAAACCATCCTTGGAAGGTCTTGGGTTTCAGACGAAGATTAAAACTTGTTCTTGGGTTGTGGATCATGTCTCAACGATCCAAGCTCTCCCGCATGTAAGCGGGTGTTATGGTTACTATTATTACTGGTCTCTTTCGTGTCTAATCCGACGTTACTACTGTCATTGGATTCTGGTACACGTGATTATGTTAACTGAGACTCTGTTACTGAAGATTTTTCACTTGGTCATAATTTACTATGTCCTGTAATTTGAGGTTAGTACCGCTTTATCTATTAAAAAGAGGGTCCTGTTAACTTGTATACCCGTATACAAGTTAACAGGGGTATAATTGACATTAAATTAATTGGGAAATTGAAACACATTACCGAAGTAATTAATAACGTCGCTTTTCATAACATTGAGATTTGTGTTCCCATAATACCCTTAGGTTTCCTCCTTTTTACATCTCTCTTCTTTCTTTCTTATCTTCTCCATCTCCATTTTTATCTCAAGAGTCACGGCATCCTTCATCTCAATTTTCATTATACTGTAAAATCTTAATCATATGTTTCATAGCAATCCAATAACAGATTATCACAAACAAGATAATCTGATGGGTGTTAGAACTTATCACAAACAAGATCCATATCCAATAACAGATCAGAAAACTAATTTGTAGATTGACATGCAAATGTAAAAGGATGATGGAATCAAGGCAGAAAAGGAATTGGATGTTCTTAAAATTAAAATGGAACAAGTTGTTTATATATTAATTCGTCAAATCTCCCAGCAGACTTGGGTGTTCAATAATTTATCCTGTTTTTTTTTTTGGGGGTTTGAATAAGAATTTATCCTGTGGAGTTAAGATGTTTATCAACAAAAGCAACTTATTCATGGATCGCAACTAAACATCAACAACAACAATAAAATCTCCATAAGTCCTAACTGCAACTTCTTGTTGTTGTATCTGAATTCTTCTGAAACAGAAGCGAGAGGTAGAAGATTTGATGAAACCATTGTCGAATCTTACGATGAATCCATTGATTAGTTGATGAATACAAATTCGACCCTATGAAAATTTAGGGTTCGGATTTTCGAAGAGAAATTTTATTGATCCTTATTATTTTTGGTTTTTCAAATCCGGGAGAAAGAGTTTTGATTTTGAGTTTATGTACTGGTTTTGATTTTTATCAGAGAAGAAGAAAATTCAATGGTTTGATTGCAAAATAACGTATGCCCTAGTATACAAGTTAACATTAAAAAAGGGGAGAAGATTTTCATTGGAAAAGTAAGTACCTATACAACCTGCTAACTCTATAGTTTGGTATTGATGAATAAAGATTAATAATGAATAGAGATGAGTAAAGATTTAATAATGAAGAGAGATACGCAGGAGGGCTTTAGCCGCTCTAGCTACTACAGCCAGAGATTAGAGTCGACCCGGCCTAACAGCACCACAGAGAGAGACACATCTAATGAAGGCATTATATTTATCAATCTTAATATTTGGAATATCCAAGTGACCAATCGCATGATAGTATGTTGTGGTTTGAAGTATAATAGTATGAATTACCAGTTGTTTATATCTACAAATACAACGCGCCTTTAGATAGCTATATAGGTAGAAAGGTAGCTAGATTGTGTTATGAGTTCCCAGACCTATGAACAATAACGGCCACCTCAAGTACAACTGCTTATGGCTAATTAACATACCCAACTAAATATGTACCATACAAAAAAGACACTCCGGTTACTCCATGACACATTTGAAGTTTCAAACATTTCATCACATCCATATCTATACTTTTTTTCACAAAATTGGTCAACTAACCCAATAACGATAATTCCCGGGTAAAAAAAAAAACATGTAAAATTTGATATTTTGTAAATGGCCGAGAATGTAAAAATAGTCAGGATGTAAACAATTTCATCCTATCCATTTTCAAATATTTTTTCTTATTTTTAATTTACATCAGGATGCATCCAGTTTCACCCTCGCTATTTTTTAAGTTTAAGCCAGGATGAATCCAGAGTCATTTTGCTATTTTTTTGGTGTCCATTTCACCCATACTAATTTTACTCGTCCATTAGAACCATGTTTGAAAAATATTAGGGCAATTGACCCAATTTCTCTGCATTTTTTTACGGCGGGAAAAAACACCTTAATTTTTGTTTTATAATTAGCAGCTAATCATAGCGTTCTATGCCGGCACAAAATTGTAAGAGAAAACAGTCTTTTTGTATTTGCATGTATACCTTTCATACCTTGTGATTTTATTATTATTATTATTATGTCCAGTATTTTTATCTATATGAATTAAATAAATGGACAGTTTTTACAGGTTATTCATGTCTAACAAACCATTTTGGAGGGGGAAAAAGAAATCTTGCTATTGGGAGAAATAACCTTTTTCTTTAAGATTGAATATAGTTATTTAAATAATTAGCCCTTTAAATTTTCTTATTATAATGTATTTCTTTGCAAAGTCGTGAGTTACATAAACAAAAACTCATTTGTACATACCAGACCAGAGATCAAAATTGAAACAAACCTTATAGTACAAATATAACTCACACGTACTTATTCATTTTTATTTACCACTCATTATTTAACAGGATACTATTTGTTTATTGAAATTTTATTTACTTACCACTCATTAACTTAGTAAAGATTAAATTCGTATGTCCACATATTTAATTATTTCTTTACCAATATGTAGTGTGCTAATTAAGCCATTCTTTTTATCCAGCAGTGTATGCCAAGTGCCAACATATGTAACAAAGTTTTGTTGAAAATCAACCTAACCTAGTGTGTCTTGTCTCTATCAAATATCACATTCAAAAAAAACCTAACCTAGTGTGTCTTGCTGGGACATAGCTAGAAAAACCGATACATACATTATATTAGCGAGACTTGAAAATTCGATCAACCATCATCATAGGTTAAAGTTAGACCTTAGATGTATTATCAACGTGGCAGTCTACACGATTTGACAAAATACCTCTTATTAATCTCAGAAGAAAATATAAAGAGAAAAAAAGAAAACTCTTGTTGGGATTGGTATAAACAAATTAAACTCATCAATTATGACGTCTAAACTATTGTTAATACACTAATCATCTATTATGACATCTAAACTATTGTTAATCTGTTATACAATAACAGTTCTTATTAATCAAATAAATAATACGATGACACATGCATGCTTGTGTATAAAAAACATATAAAGTCGTCGGCATAATCCAAGACCCAGATACTCCCTGAGTCGTCGTCTTTGGATACGAGTATTTAGTGATGGGATTATACGAGCAAGGGAAAGCGTGGATTGTTTTCTCAACAAGTTATTATTAACATATGCCGATCAAAAAAAAAAAAGTTATCGTTAATATATATATATATATGGTCCTTGTATTTCTTAAAGATGTATTTAATCTTTTTCACCATGTCTTAATTATTATTCATCATTACGTGGTAGAATTGTTGTTTGAGACTAAATATGTGAACGTTTAAGAACAAAGTTTAAATCAATATTGTTAATGATGCTATAAGTATTAAGAATGTCAGTAATGCTACAAATATAAAGAATGTCAGCGAAGGACTAAGGGATTGCATTGGAAAAGTAAGCATGCAAAAGAGGAGATCTTGATTCGAATTGCTGCAGAAAATCAAAGTCATAACGTATTGGTTAAATGCCAAGGGTGGCACTAGCTCAAAACAACAATTAGAGACTAGAGACTAGTCCACCTCTCATTACTAATTAGCAACAACTACCGACTACTTCTTCCTCTCTCAATTTTTCTAGTGTGTAGTAAGAAACATCATACCTTATTTACTACCATTTCTACTACTATATATTCCAGTATATCGTCTCTTTTTATTCTCACAAGTCACAACATCTCTAGTATATCGTCTCTTTCTATTCTCACAACTCATAACATCTCTCTAGTATCACAATGGTGATAAGGTATTCACAGTCTACTACAACCAAGAGGTTGGTACTTTCAACTATCCCAATCCTAGGATAGAAACATTTCAAAGAACTCAAAACTATTGTAGAGAACGTCTTGTTGGATTTCCACGGGAAGAGGTGGCATTTTTGTATTATGGGGAGAATGATAAGTTTATCTTGGTTAGGAATGAAGATCTTGGTGCCTTGATAGGAGATAATAGACTTGCTGAGTTCGAGGTTGATACTAAGAAGCAAGAGAATGAAGCTATTTATGTTGAGTTTTCAAAAGATGAGAAAGAGTTTACTATTGATAATGTAACAGGGGAAACAACTGTTGGTGATTTGAAGATAATGATTGATGAGGAATTGGGTTTGTCTCCTCATAGACAAATCCTATCATATGGAGGCTTTGCTCTTGAAGATGGTGATGAACTTTGAGACTTCATTCGAGGAGAGACCCTAGTGTTTTCATTAAAGGAAATACCTATGAATGCGGCAAACACTATCAGATTTGTTGTGGGTGATGGGAGAGGAGAATCAAACAACTATGATAAGAATGCAGTTTGGAGATGGGAGATTATATTGTCTAGGCTAAAGTTATGGGAGAAATCTTGCTATTGGGAGAAATAACCTTTTTTCTTTAAGATTGAATCTAATTATTTAAATAATTAGCCCTTAAAATTTTCTTATTATAATGTATTTCTTTGCAAAGTCGTGAGTTACATAAAGAAAAACTCATTTGTACATACCAGACCAGATATCAAAATTGAAATAAACCTTATAGTACAAATATAACTCATACGTACTGTATTCATTTTTATTTACCACTCATTATTTAACGAGATATTTTTTGTTTATTGAAACTTTATTTACTTACCACTCATTAACTTAGTAAAGATTAAATTCGTACGCCACATGTTTAATTATTTCTTTACCAATATGTAGTGTGCTAATTAAGCCCATCTTTTTATCCAGCAGTGTATGCCAAGTGCCAATATATATATATATATATATAATAATTTTTTGTTTGAAAATAAACCTAACCTGTGTTTTGATGGGACATAGCTTTCAAAACCGATACATACATTATATTAGTGAGGCTTGAAAATTCGATCAACCATCATCATAGGTTAAAGTTAGACCTTAGATGTATTATCAACGTGGCAGTCTACACGATATGAAAAAATACCTCTTGTTTCTCTCAGAAGAAAATAGAAAGAGAAAAAAAAAAACTCTTGTTGGGATCAGTATAAACAAATTAAACTCGTCAATTATGACGTCTAAACTATTATTAATATGCTACTCATCAATTATGACGTATAAACTATTGTTAATCTACTATACAATAGTAGTTCTTATTAATCAAATAAATAATACGATGACGCATGCATGCTTGTGTATAAAAAACATATAATGTTGTCGGCATAATCCAAGATCCAGATACGTCCATGAGTCGTCTTTGGATAAGAGTATTTAGTGATGGGATTATACGAGCAAGGGAGAGTGTGGATTGTTTTCTCAACACGTTATCATTAACATATGCTGATCAAAAAAAAGTTATCATTAACATATATATATGGTCTTTGTATTTCTTAAAGATGTATTTAATCTTTTTCACCATGTCTTAATTATTATTCATCATTATGCGGAAGAATTGTTGTTTGAGACTAAATATGTGAACGTTTAGGAACAAAGTTTAAATCAATACTGTTAATGATGCTATAAGTATTAAGAATGTCAGTAATGCTACAAATATAAAGAATGTCAGCGAAGGACTAAGGGATTGCATTGGAAAAGTAAGCATGCAAAAGAGGAGATCTTGATTCGAATTACTGCAGAAAATCAAAGTCATAATGTATTGGTTAATGCCAAGGGTGGCACTAGCTCAGAAAAACAATTAGAGACTAGAGACTAGTCCACCTCTCATTACTAATTAGCAACAACTACCGACTACTTCTTCCTCTCTCAATTTTGCTAGTGTGTAGTAAGAAACATCATACCTTATTTACTACCATTTCTACTACTATATATTCCAGTATATCGTCTCTTTTTATTCTCACAAGTCACAACATCTCTAGTATATCATCTCTTTCTATTCTCACAACTCACAACATCTCTCTAGTATCACAATGGCTGATAAGGTATTCACAGTCTACTACAACCAAGAGGTCGGTACTTTCAACTATCCCAATCCTAGGATAGAAACATTTCAGCAACTCAAAAACTATTGTAGAGAACGTCTTGTTGGATTTCCACGGGAAGAGGTGGCATTTTTGTATTATGGGGAGAATGATAAGTTTATCTTGGTTAGGAATGAAGATCTTGGTGCCTTGATAGGATATAATAGACTTGTTGAGTTCGAGGTTTATACTAAGATGCAAGAGAATGAAGCTATTTATGTTGAGTTTTCAAAAGATGAGAAAGAGTTTACTATTGATAATGTAACATGGGAAACAACTGTTGGTGATTTGAAGAGAATGATTGATGAGGAATTGGGTTTGTTACCTCATAGACAAATCCTATCATATGGAGGCTTTGCTCTTGAAGATGGTGATGAACTTCGAGACTTCATTCGAGGAGAGACCCTAGTGTTTTCGTTAAAGGAAATACCTATGAATGCAGCAAACACTATCAGATTTGTTGTGGGTGATGGGAGAGGAGAATCAAACAACTATGATAGGAATGCAGTTTGGAAATGGGAGATTATATTGTCTAGGAGAAAGCTTTCATCTCCAATACAAGGGTAAAGGTCATAATAAAAAATGACATGGCTAAGTAGGGGTAAAGGAGAAAGTCAAAATAAGACTTTCTTCACCACCTTGGGTCTTAAATCCACATCATCTTTTGTCTCTAAATTCAAAAAAACAAAGTGTAGAATAACACTTTGATTACATTTAGGTAGATCAGGTCTTATCTCTATTATTTTTTGTCATGTTGTAAATAACCCACAATCAAAAGGTGTAAATAAGACCTTAATATAGGATTACCTTGACCCATAGCAATGGATTATTAAAGAATTATCATACTTTCCAGATCATAGTCAAAGAATTATTAAAGAATTATCTTACTTTAGGATTATCTTTGACATACTCCTACTTTCCAGATCGTAGTCAAACAATTATACATAATTTACTTTACATGTTAGTCCATCAAAGTATATTAAAAGAACACGCAAATGGGGGATATAGAAACTAATTGGGGATATGAATTACTTCCCCCAACCCATGGTGTGTGCTAAGGGGTGACTTTTGGGGGTGAAAATACTAAAATACCCTTCCCACAAAATAAAAATCAAAAACTTAAAATCAAAAAACAAAATCATATTCCCCATTTCCATCTCCACTTCTTATTAATCTTATTTGGGGGTGGAGCTTTGAAACCCAAATATTTCTCATTCCCTTGCAAATTCTAAACTCTCCCCACTCTATATCAAATTATCTTCTCCTCACTTTGGAAACCAATTTTTTTTTATTCGGAAGTGATGAAGATCATGCTGAAAGTGATGATGACCTTTCAAATTCTAAACTCTCCCCACTCTATATCAAATTCTCTTCTCCTCACTTTGGAAACCATTTTTTTTTATTCGGAAGTGATGAAGATCATGATGAAAGTGATGATGACCATGCCGGAATTGATGAAGACCATGCCTGTGACGCCCCAACTTAAGCACCTGTTTAACTAATGAGATTACAACCTAATTTAAGAATTCTATTCCAGATTGATGATTAGAAGAATCATAATTACATAATATGAACTAAAGCCAACTTGAACCCAACACTCTGATATTTATAAGCGAATAACTCTCAAATGATATAAATAAAATTAGTATGTTGTTTACAATAAATAGGAATACACATATACAAAAGATACATAATTATAACACGGCCGGTAACGCTTTAAACTACGAAATCGAATATCTTCACGAGCACCATTTCTTCTCGTAATCGAAATCAAGTGGAAACGAGTGAGCACATCGTCCCAAAATGGGGGCTCAATGATAACCTATAACTCTCAAGTAATCACTAATATGCTTCACAGTTCTAAAGAATATAAATTGAAAGAAAAACAAGAAGAAACTAATCATACAACAATTTTAGTATCACGAAGCAAGTGTCACTCTAACCTCGCCAAACTCATTGGAGAAGACGACGCGAAAGCAACCCTAATCAATAATAATAACATCGTCCACATAGAGTGCCCATACAAACCATGATTCAAAATATTACCATCAAGATCAGAAAGTTAGTCAAACAAGTATAATATGCACACGAGTGATTTCCCTCAAATAGAATAGTATATATAATATCATAACGGATGAACTACCGCCTACTAAGTACTATTGCTTACGGATGAACTACCGCCTACTATATTAATAAGCAGTAATATTATAACGGATGAACTACCGCCCTACTAAAGAAATAGTTATAATAATATAGCATACGGATGAATTACCGCCCTACTAAATAATATTGTCGACGGATGAATTACCGCCTTACTTAACTTAGCTAAGAGCCGTGGGGAAACACAGACACTCCTCGCAGGGAAATCTCACAATGCATATCAAACACAAACACATTCATACAATTTCAACATATACATCATACCCAAAGATAAATGAATAGTACATCAAAGTACAAGCAATCATACACACGCATAGTAAAGACTTATCATGCTCGCAGATAAAGAAAGCTTAATGATTACAAGAAGGTTACAGAGTTCCCACCGTATTGATGACAAGCATCGCCTACCTCGAGATCCGCATCACGGTTCATCTTTTGATCGATCGTTGTTAATAAAGAGTAACTATTAATCACATATGCGCTCTAAGAAATTAGCCAAAAGGCTCACACAAGGTTCATAACATAATCTCATACAATTCTCTAGTTATAAGCTAAGTGGATTATCTTATGGTTCTAAGCCCATATATGGTTCTACACCCCTCATTACCTATCTTTAGCACATCTAAAGGTTTACTAATTCAATTAGGTGGGTTCTATAGTCCATTAGATATGTCTTATGAATATCAACAACTTTGTAGAGGAGGCCAAGGCTAATTCGGACCATAAGAGATCCAATTCATCAAAGTAAGAAAAACTAATCCTAAGTCCAAGTCCAAGCCCATGGGCCTCGATCCTAAGACATCCCACTAGTAGGCCCACTACACAAGGCTCGACCCAACCGGGTCAATCTAATGGTCACCGACGGTCAAATGGGTCAACTAACAAACCCACGTCCGATCAAGGTCAAGTCCAGGGTCAATGGTCAACGAGTCAAGACTAGTGACTCAAAGGGGTCAAACCCGATTCAACCCGATTCGACTCGGTTTGATGGATGGTAGCCGCCTAGAGTCGATCCCGACTAGGGCTGAAAGACACAAGGTCAAAACCCACAGACAGCCAGAGCATTGCTCAAAGCCAAAGAAGACCGATGCACGGACATTGTGCAACTCCAAAACTCTATATTCAAGTAGCAATACATTTAACTTAAACAAACTTCAATTCAAATACAAAATAACATTGAATTTCATGTACAAACAATGAGTCTGCTTACACTGCAATTGCGGAGTAAGCCTCCACTGGAGCTATTAGGCATTCCCTACAACCATCATTACTAACTACACATCTCAGGGCTAAGATTACCCTTCAACTCTAACTCAATCATATAAACAACAACACCATACCTCAGATCCACAACTACACAAAGCCTAAGTACAATCCAATAGCAAAGAACACTCAACTTTAACCCCGTATAATTCTAACGACTCAACACATTCTCTTAACTCTTATTCCAACGACATGTCATTTCAATTCCAGGTTCACCACCACCATTTCACCTCCATTCCTGCAATTCACACTACCAACACACACACATTTCTAAACCTCTAACATTCATCCATGTAATTTACATTCACTGCCACAATTAACTCAATAAAATTACCACTCCTACACATTCATTCCACTGTCCTCATCATCAAATTATACTTGAACCACCAAGTTCAGTTTCAAATGCAGAATTAGTTTAACTCTAACTCCATCTATCACTCAAACTCAAACTCAAACAACCCTGCCTTAACTTCTTCCAACTGGTTCACATCAAACCATTTCAAAACTCAACTTCCCATTCATAACACAACATCATCATCACTAGTTACTCCTTGTAACCCAGTTATAATCTAAATCTCACCTACAACTTCATTGTGAACCCATTTAATCTCCATTAGTTCAATTAAGCTCATCCAATATCAATTCTTATTCTCGTAAACTCAATAACTAAATCAGTTAATATCAAAATACTAAGATTAAGATTATGTAGAGGCTTACCCAAAAATAGCATCCTCAGAGTTGCCATAACACTAGCCACTTCCACTGGAACCCCATAGTTATCTGTCTTGATCGGAAATCAATCACTAGCACCAAATTCATCACCCGGGATTAAGACCTCACCCGCAACTCCATTGTAATCCTATCAATCATCGAAACCCATCTTTTATCTCATCTGATTTCTCTACAGCTTCAATCAACTCAAGAACCCTAATTCCTAAATTCATCACCTTTTCAATTCTTCATCAGAACGGCTTCATATCACCAATTTAACAATTACCCCTTCCTTATATCTCTATTAGCAACTCATAATCTTCATCAATTTCACATGCACTCTCAATTCAATTTGCATCCGCTTGTAAACCCTAACTCTTGATTCAAACATCAAAACAATTCCACAACTTCAATTAAACTTCCACCTCTTAATCTTCATCTATCAACAACCCAATTAACCCATCAATTTAACAAAGAACTCGAATTCATCTCAAAACCCTAGTTTTTCTTTCCCTAATTCACCTCTTCTCTTGAGTCTAAATCGATTCTGAGATAATCACACCATCACCATCAACTACTCCATAATCTCCTACACCTTCTATCGATCACAAATCTCTCGTTTAATCTCTCAATTCTCGCAGCAGAAGAAGAACGGGAAGAAGAAAAGGAACAGAGTGAAGAAGGAAGGAAGAAGAAGAGAATAGAAGAAGAAAAGAGCGAGTGAACATATTCTCTCGAGTCGACACGTTTGGGTGGTGATAAGGCAACTAAAATTATAAAGGCACCCATTGAATTGATAAGGGCAGCCAGCGGTTTAAATGAAAATGATTATTTTTCCCCTCGTCCAATATCCGATTGACACGTTCGAGTAGTCCGTTCCGCGTAACTTTTCGAGATCTAACTAGTGATACTAGTTTCGTATCTAAATCGTTGTTAGATTAATTTCTATTAATTAACGTTCGTGCTAGACTAATCGAGTCATTATCGGCTAAATCGTCACTTGATCATCGCTAGACCGGTCAAATAGCGTTGACGAGCTTGAGGCTCGTTACATTCTCCCCACCTTATATCATTTTCGTCCTCGAAAATCAAACCACTCTTCTGGTCTTCGAAATCTCCCCACCTTATAGAATAACCCTATCTCTTATCTAAGCGCAAACAACATAACACAAACCACAAACCTATATGGCTTCTATAACTAAAATTTGTGGCTCTAGGTTCAAAATACTAATTTCCATTTCAAAAAGTTACTGGTTCTCATTACGGGAGAAAATGTTCTATAAATAAGTTTCTAAATAAAATTTGGGGTCTAGCGGGTCTAAAAGAAGCAAGTCTCCTTCAATGCCTAGTGATACAAGAATGTAGTTTCCCTGTCTAGGTTCATGACTCCTGACAATGCCTACCTACATAACAAGTATCACCCGAATACATCAGAATTACCAACCTCACTATTCAGCACCGGGGATTAACTAAGTATTAATTTATTAAGATTAATTAGTCTCTAAACTTTTGTCGTTATTGGTGTAAGTATTATAAATTTACTTTCGTAAAATATATCGATAGTTTACGTCATTTTAACAATTTAATCTTCAAAATTTATTTTATTTTATTTTATTTTATTTTATTTTATTTATTATTATTATTTATTATTATTTATCAATATAAGTAAACCAATTTTTCGATTTCACGTCAATTTAGAATATCTGACATTTTAAGTTTAGTGTAATACCATATATAAATTTTCTTAATATTATTTTCTATAGATTTGCTACTAATCTAATTAGTCGAATATTATTATCAACTGTATTATTACTTTCATTATTCTTAAGTCGATAATCCGGTTGGTACACTAAGTAAATATAATTCTACATTCACGTAAAGGTGGATAAAATAGATTTTATTTATTCAAATTAAATCCGTATTCTATATCTTGTTAATATTGGTGTTGATAAATTAATATGATTTAAATTTGAGTCTACATAAAATTATAATATATTCTAGTTGTCTTTAAATTTTGTAATTAAAGTAAAGTATCATATTAATATACGAATTTGTTTTCTTTTGACTCTAATATTACACTAAGTATCCGAATGTTATTACTACTACTTCATGTATATTTGTTTTATTTTACAGATTTACTGGATCATTTATCAGATTAAAGATAATTTGTAATTCAATTTATAAAACTTAATCGTAGATGAGTGTAAATAATTTTCCATAGCTATTTAATCACAATTATTATTATTTTATCGTTATATATCCTTATGAAATTTTTGTTAAGTTTAAGTTCAATAATTTACGAATTAAAAAAATGCTAACATTATTTATCAAAATTATCACTTTTTATTATGCTTTATGATTACTATTATAATATTTTTATTATTAACATTGATGGTTGAACTATTATTCACTACTCTTTCAATTATTATTAAGTTCCAAGAATATTATTAACATTTACGTGATTATAAATTGTTGATTTCTATGTGTATTTTCAAGATTTATCAATTGTGTTAATCTCACTATTTTTCTATTGGATTATGTACGTGTTCATACTTTTTAGATTAATTATTATCAAATCCTAAAGTATAGGTGTACCCTACAATTTTACTTCATTACAATTACAAACAATCAACAAACAAATCAAACGATCAGATAATTCTTTTAATTATTGATAGCTTTTAGTGATTAAGATTTATCTCACAACCCAACCCAGTTCTAAACTAATTTATTTCACTAACTGGCACTGGCTGTTTCTATCATTTCCCATATAAGATCTAATAGTGAGCTCTGATACCAACTTGTGACGCCCCAACTTAAGCACCTGTTTAACTAATGAGATTACAACCTAATTTAAGAATTCTATTCCAGATTGATGATTAGAAGAATCATAATTACATAATATGAACTAAAGCCAACTTGAACCCAACACTCTGATATTTATAAGCGAATAACTCTCAAATGATATAAATAAAATTAGTATGTTGTTTACAATAAATAGGAATACACATATACAAAAGATACATAATTATAAATACGTTCGTAACGCTTTAAACTACGAAATCGAATATCTTCACGAGCACCATTTCTTCTGGTAACTGAAACTGAAGTGGAAACGAGTGAGCACATCGTCCCAAAATGGGGGCTCAATGATAACCTATAACTCTCAAGTAATCACTAATATGCTTCACAGTTCTAAAGAATATAAATTGAAAGAAAAACAAGAAGAAACTAATCATACAACAATTTTAGTATCACGAAGCAAGTGTCACTCTAACCTCGCCAAACTCATTGGAGAAGACGACGCGAAAGCAACCCTAATCAATAATAATAACATCGTCCACATAGAGTGCCCATACAAACCATGATTCAAAATATTACCATCAAGATCAGAAAGTTAGTCAAACAAGTATAATATGCACACGAGTGATTTCCCTCAAATAGAATAGTATATATAATATCATAACGGATGAACTACCGCCCTACTAAGTACTATTGCTTACGGATGAACTACCGCCCTACTATATTAATAAGCAAAGAATATTATAACGGATGAACTACCGCCTACTAAAGAAATAGTTATAATAATATAGCATACGGATGAATTACCGCCCCTACTAAATAATATTGTCGACGGATGAATTACCGCCTTACTTAACTTAGCTAAGAGCCGTGGGGAAACACAGACACTCCTCGCAGGGAAATCTCACAATGCATATCAAATACAAACACATTCATACAATTTCAACATATACATCATACCCAAAGATAAATGAATAGTACATCAAAGTACAAGCAATCATACACACGCATAGTAAAGACTTATCATGCTCGCAGATAAAGAAAGCTTAATGATTACAAGAAGGTTACGAGTTCCCACTCGTATTGATGACAAGCATCGCCTACCTCGAGATCCGATCTCTTTGGTTCATCTTTTGGATCGATCGTTGTTAATAAAGAGTAATCGTTAATCACATATGCGCTCTAAGAAATTAGCCAAAAGGCTCACACAAGGTTCATAACATAATCTCATACAATTCTCTAGTTATAAGCTAAGTGGATTATCTTATGGTTCTAAGCCCATATATGGTTCTACACCCCTCATTACCTATCTTTAGCACATCTAAAGGTTTACTAATTCAATTAGGTGGGTTCTATAGTCCATTAGATATGTCTTATGAATATCAACAACTTTGTAGAGGAGGCCAAGGCTAATTCGGACCATAAGAGATCCAATTCATCAAAGTAAGAAAAACTAATCCTAAGTCCAAGTCCAAGCCCATGGGCCCGATCCTAAGACATCCCACTAGTCCGGCCCACTACACAAGGCCTGACCCAACTGGGTCAATCTAACGGTCACTGACGGTCAAATGGGTCAACTAACAGTCCACGTCCAGTCAAGGTCAAGTCCAGGGTCAATGGTCAACGAGTCAAGACTAGTGACTCAGTGGGTCAAACCCGATTCAACCTGATTCGACTCAGTCAGATGGACTGAGTCGCCTAGAGTCGATCCCCGACTAGGCCGAAAGACACAAGGTCAAAACCCTTGCACAGGCGAGCATTGCTCGGGGCCAAAGAAGACCGATGCAATGAGACATTGTGCAACTCCAAAACTCTATATTCAAGTAGCAATACATTTAACTTAAACAAACTTCAATTCAAATACAAAATAACATTGAATTTCATGTACAAACAATGAGTCTTACCCGCAATTGCGTGAGTAAGCCTCCACCGGAGCTATTAGGCATTCCCTACAACCATCATTACTAACTACACATCTCGGGCTAAGATTACCCTTCAACTCTAACTCAATCATATAAACAACAACACCATACCTCGGATCCACAACTACACAAAGCCTAAGTACAATCCAATAGCAAGCAACACTCAACTTTAACCCCCGTATAATTCTAACACTCAACACATTCTCTTAACTCTTATTCCAACGACACCTGTCATTTCAATTCCAGTTCTGGACCACCACCATTTCACCTCCATTCCTGCAATTCACACTACCAACACACACACATTTCTAAACCTCTAACATTCATCCCTGTAATTTACATTCACTGCCACAATTAACTCAATAAAATTACCACTCCTACACATTCATTCCACTGTCCCCATCATCAAATTATACTTGAACCACCAAGTTCAGTTTCAAATGCACTAGTTTAACTCTAACTCCATCTATCACTCAAACTCAAACTCAAACAACCTCGCCTTAACTTCTTCCAACCGGTTCACATCAAACCATTTCAAAACTCAACTTCCCATTCATAACACAACATCATCATCACTAGTTACTCCTTGTAACCCAGTTATAATCTAAATCTCACCTACAACTTCATTGTGAACCCATTTAATCTCCATTAGTTCAATTAAGCTCATCCAATATCAATTCTTATTCTCGTAAACTCAATAACTAAATCAGTTAATATCAAAATACTAAGATTAAGATTATGTAGAGGCTTACCCAAAAATAGCATCCTCAGAGTTGCCATAACACTAGCCACTTCCACTGGAACCCCATAGTTATCTGTCTTGATCGGAAATCAATCACTAGCACCAAATTCATCACCTGGGATTAAGACCTCACCTGCAACTCCATTGTAATCCTATCAATCATCGAAACCCATCTTTTATCTCATCTGATTTCTCTACAGCTTCAATCAACTCAAGAACCCTAATTCCTAAATTCATCACCTTTTCAATTCTTCATCAGTACGGCTTCATATCACCAATTTAACAATTACCCCTTCCTTATATCTCTATTAGCAACTCATAATCTTCATCAATTTCACATGCACTCTCAATTCAATTTGCATCCGCGGAAAACCCTAACTCTTGATTCAAACATCAAAACAATTCCACAACTTCAATTAAACTTCCACCCTCTTAATCTTCATCTATCAACAACCCAATTAACCCATCAATTTAACAAAGAACTCGAATTCATCTCAAAACCCTAGTTTTTCTTTCCCTAATTCACCTCTTCTCTTGAGTCTAAATCGACACGAGATGATCACACCATCACCATCAACTACTCCATAATCTCCTACACCTTCTATCGATCACAAATCTCTCGTTTAATCTCTCAATTCTCGCAGCAGAAGAAGAACGGGAAGAAGAAAAGGAACAGAGTGAAGAAGGAAGGAAGAAGAAGAGAATAGAAGAAGAAAAGAGCGAGTGAACATATTCTCTCGAGTCGACACGTTTGGGTGGTGATAAGGCAACTAAAATTATAAAGGCACCCATTGAATTGATAAGGGCAGCCAGCGGTTTAAATGAAAAATGATTATTTTTCCCCTCGTCCAATATCCGATTGACACGTTCGAGTAGTCCGTTCCGCGTAACTTTTCGAGATCTAACTAGTGATACTAGTTTCGTATCTAAATCGTTGTTAGATTAATTTCTATTAATTAACGTTCGTGCTAGACTAATCGAGTCATTATCGGCTAAATCGTCACTTGATCATCGCTAGACCGGTCAAATAGCGTTGACGAGCTTGAGGCTCGTTACAATGCCGGTATCATGTTCCGGCATATGGTCTTCATCAATTCCGGCATGGTCTTCATCACTTCCGTTTTGAATTTTTCTGGTATTAATCAGTCCACTTCCGGCATAGAAAATAAAGCAACATGGTATGCCGGAAAACAATACCGGCATGGTCTTCATATCAATTGACCATGCCGGCAGTGGACTGATTAATACCAGAAAAAATTCAAAACGGAAGTGATGAAGACCATGCCGGAACATGATACCGGCATGCTCGAGAATTTCCTATCAATGCCGGTAGTCAAGTGAAAAAAAAATCAACATTCTGGATACTTTTCATCCCGTTCCAAGATAGAAATTTAAGCAAAATACTATGCCGGAACATGTACCTAAGATGCTTTCGAAACCAGATTACCATGCCGGTACCTGTTCAAAACCAGAAAAAAATCAACTTCTGAAGACCATGCCGGAATTGGCAAACAATTCTCGAGCATGCCGGAACCAAGCTTTTTCAGCTGCAACAATGGTGGATTCAAAGAAAAAAAATCAATTTTTCAACCTCTTATTAGCGGTAATTCTCTCATCACAATCATCTTCCATTTTCAAAAAAGAAATTCCTCTCAAATATTTTTTTCCTCCTTCTACTCTCACCCAAACACAAATAAAAATACACACTAATCTATCCCCCAAATACTTAAGATTTTTACTAATTATTATTAACCACTAAACCTAATTAGTGAGGGGTAAATTAGGAATTAAAAAAATAATTACATAAGGGGTGACCCTTAATTGCTACTGGGACTCCTATTTTGTCTTGTAGCTATATCCCCCAATTAGTTTTCATATCCCCCAATTACTTGTTCTATTAAAACTCTTTCCTAATCCTTATTTTGCTTACGTTTTAGTCCCTACGCATTTATTAAAATATTTTTTTTTGAATGTGATATTTGATAGAGACATTGTTAATGATATTTGTGTTATAAATTCTCCCGTTACATGTTCTGATATAATTAGATGGAAGCCAACTAAGAATGGACTATTTACAGTTAAGTCAGCCTATAGGGTTATGAGTAATGCAGCTTCTAGTAGTATTGTTTTTTCTTTTCCTTGGAAGAAGATGTGCAAGTCTAGTTTAGCACCTAAAGTCAAGCATTTTATATGGAAAATAATAAATGATTGTGTTCATGTGAGGGACAAATTTTCGAGATATGCTCGTAAAATTGAAAACATCTATCCTTTATGTAGACAACATAACGAAACTATTCAACATTTGTTTATAAACTGATCTGTCAATCAGAGAATATGGCTTGCACTTGCAGTTTTTTGCAGGTAACCTAAATGGGAAAGCAATTAAAGACGGGATTACTAGTTGGTTCATCAATGCACCTAACTCAATTGCTAGTCAGGCAGAGGTAATTTTGTTTGCAGGGTTTTCTTTATGGCATATATACTCCCTCCGTTTCAAAATACTATGCTGGTTTCATGTACAATTTACACATGAAACCATCCTATTGTTTTGAAATGGAGGAAGTGCATGGAAAATGAGATGCACCGGTGTTTTTGAGAATGCTTGATTGCATGTTGATGCCTTGGTTAGGAAAATCAACTAATAAATAGTTGTACATGAAACCAACATAATATTTGAATAGGAGGGAGTATATGGAAGATGAGGTGCAACGGTGTTTTTGAGAATGCTTGTTGCGTGTTGATGCTTTGGTTAGTGTTTATGGGTAAAAATCGTTTCTGCCGATTTCGGTAAATTCGGTTGGTGAGTGAGAAACTGGTTCAAACTCTAAACAAATGTGCTGCACGTGAGCACTTTATAGATTCGAGAGATCAATCTGTACAAGTCCGGCCTAAACCAAGAAATGGCCGTTCCGGACTTGCTTCGGTCACAAAGTGGAGAAGAAGGGTTGATTTGGGAGGGAAGCAAAGAAAGGTGTTGAGACCGTAATAGTTCCGGGAGAGTAGTGTCTCGACTTGTATCGAAAGTGGAAGCTTCGGAAGCTTGCAAGAGATGAAAGCTTTTTGGAGAGCTTGCAAAGTTGCCTTTTCGAGAGTTGAAGTATTTTTCTCCGACCCGAGACTTGTTGTCCGGTGGAAATAGGTAAGACCTATTTATACAAGTCGAGATTGAAACGTACCCTGGCCTCATGAAGGAAGAGAGTAAAGGGTGAAATAATGGGAGGAGGTGGTAACCGCATGGTGTTAATGGGTGAAAACGTTTTCACCATTATATCCTCATTTACTTGACCGCTTTATTCCTTTTCACGCTTTCTTAATGTGAGCGTAGTGTCCGCAAGTCTGTGACCGCCAAACCAAAACCCCGGAAAGCATCCCCGGTTGTGTTGATATCTCGTTGGTTGCACCTTGAGTGCAAGTGGCGTTGCTAGTGGCACGTGTCGCATGTGCCATTGGCATGTGCGGAATGCCCTTGTTGCGGGTTGTACTTCGAGCGCAAGTGGCAATGCCAGAGCTGCTAGTGGCGTGCGTGGCATGTGCGGAATGCCTTGGTGGTAGGTTGTACGTTGAGTGTAAGTGGCAATGCCGAGTCTGCTAGTGGCGTGTGTGGCATGTGCCAATGGCATGTGCGGAATGCCTTGGTGGTAGGTTGCACGTTTTGCAAGTTAGGCTACCAAGCGTGTGTGTTTGGCATGTGCCAATGGCATGTGCGGAATGCCTTGGTGGTAGGTTGCAAGGTTTGCAAGTTAGGCTACCAGCGTGTGTGTTTGGCATGTGCCAATGGCATGTGCGGAATGCCTTGGTGGTAGGTTGCACGGTTTGCAAGTTAGGCTACCCGGCGTGTGTGTTTGGCATGTGCCAATGGCATGTGCGGAATGCCTTGGTGGTAGGTTGCACGGTTTGCAAGTTAGGCTACCAGCGTGTGTGTTTGGCATGTGCCAATGGCATGTGCGGAATGCCTTGGTGGTAGGTTGCAAGGTTTGCAAGTTAGGCTACCAGCGTGTGTGTTTGGCATGTGCCAATGGCATGCGTGGTCGTTAGGGCCGTGGCCTTGGTAGGAAAAGCTACCAGCGAGCATGTTGGCATGTGCCAATGGCATGCGTGGCCGTTAGGGCCGTGGCCTTGGTAGGAAAAGCTACCAGCGAGCATGTTGGCATGTGCCAATGGCATGCGTGGCCGTTAGGGCCTTGGCCTTGGTAAGAAAAGCTACCAGCGAGCATGTTGGCATGTGCCAATGGCATGCGTGGCCGTTAGGGCCGTGGCCTTGGTAGGAAAAGCTACCAGCGAGCATGTTGGCATGCGCCAATGACATGCGTGGCCGTTAGGGCCGTGGCTTTGGTAAGAAAAGCTACCAGCGAGCATGTTGGCATGTGCCAATGGCATGCGTGGCCGTTAGGGCCGTGGCCTTGGTAGGAAAAGCTACCAGCGAGCATGTTGGCATGTGCCACTGTCATGCGTGGCCGACTTGGCCTAGGTTGCATGGTTTGTAAGCCTAGGGCGCTACATTTGGCATGCGCCAATGGCATAGCGGCTTGGAAATATGGCTTGTGGTACATGTTGGCATGTGCCAATGGCACGTACGGCCATGTTGACCTAGTTGCACGTTTTGCAAGCCTAGGGCGCTATATTTGGCATGCGCCAATGGCATAGCGGCTTGGAAGTATGGCTTGTGGTACGTGTTGGCATGTGCCAATGGCACGTACGGCCATGTTGACCTAGTTGCACGTTTTGCAAGCCTAGGGCGCTATATTTGGCATGTGCCAATGGCATAGCGGCTTAGTTTGGCATGGTTTCCAATGAGTGCGATATGTAGTTTGGTTTTGGCGTTCGCTTCCATGGTGCGCAGTGTGCGGCTTGGTTTTGGCGTTGTTGCCATGGTGCGCAGTGTGCGGCTTGGTTTGGCATTGTTGCCATGGTGCGCAGTGTGCGGCTTGGTTTGGCATTGTTGCCATGGTGCGCAGTGTGCGGCTTGGTTTGGCATTGTTGCCATGGTGCGCAGTGTGTGGCTTGGTTTGGCATTGTTGCCATGGTGCGCAATGTGCGGCTTGATTTGGCATTGTTGCCATGGTGCGCAGTATGCGGCTTGGTTTTGGAGTTAGGGTTTCGTGTCGAAAACCCTAATCTGGGTATTTTGAAAAAATAACCCTATTAATTATTTACACACGAGTTAAATGCTCTTAGTTAATGTGTTGCGGGTAACACTAGGTCATGGGGTTTTATGATTTTACCCCTTGTTTAAAAACCACCATCAACATTAAGTCCCCTGCTTAGCTCGGAACAGGGGTTTTGTTGCGGGGTAAGCATAAGATGGTGACAAACTATCAACAGCAAACCGTAAAGAGAATTGAGGAGGCTTGTCTGACCTTTTATAAATAGGATTTGGAACCCTTGCCTCTGGTATTTTTGCACAAATCGGGAGGCTATCACAATTGGTGGGGCCGGCGCAGCTTGGGCGACGTTGGGAAGTTGGCGTGAGTCGGGAAACTGAGTGTGTTAGCTGGTGGGACCGGCGCAAGGTGTGCGTGCTTGCAGGCGTGACTTGGGAAATTGAGTGTGCTGGCTGGTGGGACTGGCGCAAGGTGTGGAAGCTGTGCGTGCTTGCAGGCGTGACTTGGGCGGTCATTGGGAAGTCGGTGCAATTGGTGGGGCCGGTGCAGCTTGGGCGACGTTGGGAAGTTGGCGTGAGTTGGGAAAACTGAGCGTGCTAGCTGGTGGGACCGGCGCAAGGTAGGGAAGCTGTGCGTGCTTGCTGACGTGACTTGATGGGATCGGTGTGAACAAGGAGGGAGTAGGTGTTTCTACAGATAGCAAAGTTTCCTTATTTTGCCTTTCCTTCACGCGCGGCTTCGATTAGGGCATCGTTCATGCCAAAAATCTGGAAGCGTTATGTCCCTCATTGCTTCCTTTCCTTTTAAAGGTTCTCGTATTCAAACCCAACGCAACTGCATCATCTCCCTCGTTTGAGAAAAGGTTCTTCTTGTTGAATTTCTCTCGGTATGTTTTCTTCTTCTTTGGCGGACTGTCGTACACTTTACCGCCGCTTGTTGTATAAATGGAAAATTTCCCTTTTGTGTAGAGATATCCTGTTGGAGCATGCGTCACTGTTATCGACGAGGATGACCTAGTCGTTCCCCTTCCTTCGAATCCGTCCTTGTAGACCGCCGCAGAGACTTGGAGGACGCCGATTCGTGGCTCTATCTTACGAAATGGGATGCGGCGAGAAGTCCCCGGTCATACTTCGGTTTGATATGATGGAATGGATGAATACGTGAATGTAACCTTCCGTACTCTTGAATGTGACACCGGGGTGCCTTAAATTACATGATGACATATTGGATAGTGCGGGCTCGGGATCCTCCGCGGCCTCGTAAAGTGTTGAAGGCGTCTTCTAGACAGAGAGGTGATGATGTTCTTGCGCCTGCACCCTTGAAGAGTAGAGGACCTTGTTGTGGGTACGGATTTTTGGTGGACTGTTCTTCGTAGCTTTGACAGTGAAGGGATCCCATGTATATCTTCCGTTCTCAAGTATGGTTTACGTGTTTCCATATTTGTAGTAATTGCCGCTGCGGTGAAGCTCTGGCTGGTATCAACGAATGAGGGGCAACAGTTCTTGGTAGGAGATGTAATCAGGAAAAACTACATTGTCGTGGTAACAAAGTAGGTTGGCTGATATTCTATGAGATTTCGTGGACGTAAAAGGATTGGCTGGATGCGTAAGCGAGCAAACTGTCCATGATCACGAGTTTTGGCGAGATGTATTAAAAGGTGTCCATGACTACGAAGATTGGCTGGCTGTGACTATGTTCCTTGATATGGGGAGTGTGGCGGCACGACCCTTTGCAGGAAGGAGTGGCATTGAAGCGAACGTTGAAGCGAAGCCGTGGCCGGAGAACGTTGATGCGTAGCTACTCGGAGAGAACGTTGATGCGAGCTACCACGGAGAGAACGTTGAAACGACATCTTGAAACTCCCGAGCCTTGACGGCTACCATTTTGAAGTCGGAGGCCGCGTCACGTTCTGTCAAACTCGACATCCCCTCAAGAGAAAAGAAGTTAGGAGTCCCCAGTTACATCTGTCGATCGTGCTTTCTCGGAGAGGTTGGGGTTTGGGAACGGCTTCCCGGGCCGGAAACGCCGTTTCCCGATGCGGTGCGGTTGAGAGATGCAAATATGTCTTGATGCTATGCCTTGGAGAAATATAGAATCTCACATAATGTTTCATCATAAATCGTATGACTTTGTGGGCGAAGTTCCAATTATGAGGGTCCCGACAGAAAAAGGGTCTCCGTGAACTCAGGAGGGTTGTAGATTTCCATTGCTTTCGATTTTGGAGAAGTCCTTCCTGATCTTCACGTGTGAAGAAATTGGATTGCTTATCCCATTCTACTGGGCGTTCAAGAGCAACGCGGGCATCTTCATCTATAACGCGCGTCCTGCTGAAGTATCTTTCGTCTTTTCATCGAATCAACAGTGCTAAAAGGAGGTCGGCTTCTTCCGGATCTTCCAAGATCTTGCCCCGATGGTGGAGTAGCGTCTCCGGTGACGGTTGGAGCTTTCATGCTTGAAGAACCGTTGGGGTGGCGGAAGTGGCTCAGTTCCGTGATCGTAAGTGTATCGTGCGAGAGATGACATGGTTTTGATCACGGCTTTGGAGCCATGGCGCTGTTTCGAAGGGCGAGGATGGTCTTTGGAAGGGCGCAAGATGTTAGCGCCGGAAGGATGCAAACTGCTAGCACAAAGTGTGGTACGCGGCTGGCATGCGCGTGCGGCATGTGTGCCTGGTAAGCGCGTCTGGCAAGGGCGTCCGGCAAGCGCTTCTGGCAAGCGCGTCAGGTAAGCGCATCCGGGAAACGCGTCTGGTAGGCGCTGGATCGTCTTGGAATGGGCGCTGGCTTGGATTTCGGTATGGTGTGGACCATTGGCTTGGCACGGTGCTGGCTTGTCGTGGCTTGGACTTGTTCCTGCGGGCCCAGTTGCATCTTCCCATACGTAGATCAAACAGAAATCCTTTCCTTATTCAAATTCAAAAAGTGTTATGCTTATGAAATGGGTTGGCTCCCCTTTTACCTCGTATCTTTGTTATCACGTCATGGTGTTAGCGGTAGCGCAGAGTGACAAAGTGGGCAATCATATCCCGCCTATGTACTCCGGCGTTTCTCATTCAATTTTTTTTTATTGTTTTCTTCTCATTGGTGTAAACGTAGCCATAGGTATGCCTTTCATAAACTTGTGGAAATACTTCATCATAAATAATTCTTCAAATGTCACCGTAGTAACGTGTCTGCTAATAGTGATGTGTAATTGTTATTGTGCAAAGTAGGTATGTACGGGTAGGTGAAATTTTTTTTTTTTTGAAAGGCAAACAAAGCGCCCGGTTTATGGTTTTTGTCTTCTCGGATTTTTTTGGGTTGATAGATAAATGTTAGCTTTTGAGGATATTCGATTATTTATGGGATGAATGGTTTTGATAATATAACTCGATTATGTTTTGGGAAAGGAATATTGCTTTTATGAAAGTGTGTGCTAGCAATAGGCACAAGACGCAATAGTATGGCGGTTTTATTAAGAACCTAAAAAACAGATCGTATATCTTGCCCAATCTAAATTTACTCACTTGAGACACGCCTCTCTCCAAGTAAAAGGCGGCTTTGTCTGGTAGCAAGGCGGCTTTGCTTTGGTAGCACGCGCAGTTAGTCCCCAATTCTTGGTAGCATCTTCAACGAGTCCCCGTTTTCTCGTGTAGTTTTTGCAACCGGTAACCGGGTCGTCCGGTAGTTGAGTCGGATCGAGTCGCCTTCCCCTACCATCTTGACATCCGGGTCGAAGAACGAGATCGACGGGGGTCGACATTGTAGCCGATAGATCAATCCTCCCGCCGTGGTCGCCAATTGTTTATGGGTAAAAATCGTTTCGCCGATTTCGGTAAATTCGGTTGGTGAGTGAGAAACTCGGTTCAAACCCTAAACAAATGTGCTGCACGTGAGCACTTTATAGATTCGAGAGATCAATCTGCACAAGTCCGGCCTAAACCAAGAAATGGCCGTTCCGGACTTGCTTCGGTCACAAAGTGGAGGAGAAGGGTTGATTTGGGGAGGGAAGCAAAGAAAGGTGTTCGAGACTGCAGATAGTTGCGGGAGAGTAGTGTCTCGACTTGTATCAGAAAGTGGAAGCTTCGGAAGATTGCAAGAGATGAAAGCTTTTTGGAGAGCTTGCAAAGTTGCCTTTTTTGAGAGTTGTAGTATTTTTCTCCTGACCGAGACTTGTTGTCTGGTGGAAATAGGTAAGACCTATTTATACAAGTCGAGATTGAAACGTACCCTGGCCTCATGAAGGAAGAGAGTAAAGGGTGAAATAATGGGAGGAGGTGGTAACCGCATGGTGTTAATGGGTGAAAACGTTTTCACCATTATTTCCTCATTTATTTGACCGCTTTATTCCTTTTCACGCTTTCTTAATGTGAGCGTAGTGTACGCCGCAAGCTGTGACCGCCAAACCAAAACCCCGGAAAGCATCCCCAGTTTGTGTTGATATCTCGTTGGTTGCACCTTGAGTGCAAGTGGCATTTTGCTAGTGGCGCGTGTCGCATGTGCCATTGGCATGTGCGGAATGCCCTTATTGCGGGTTGTACTTGAGCGCAAGTGGCAATGCCAGAGCTGCTAGTGGCGTGCGTGGCATGTGCGGAATGCCTTGGTGGTAGGTTGTACGTTGAGTGTAAGTGGCAATGCGGAGCTGGCTAGTGGCGTGTGTGGCATGTGCCAATGGCATGTGCGGAATGCCTTGGTGGTAGGTTGCACGGTTTGCAAGTTAGGCTACCAGCGTGTGTGTTTGGCATGTGCCAATGGCATGTGCGGAATGCCTTGGTGGTAGTTTGCAAGTTAGGCTACCAGCGTGTGTGTTTGGCATGTGCCAATGGCATGTGCGGAATGCCTTGGTGGTAGGTTGCACGGGTTTGCAAGTTAGGCTACCAGCGTGTGTGTTTGGCATGTGCGGAATGCCTTGGTGGTAGGTTGCACGGTTTGCAAGTTAGGCTACCAGCGTGTGTGTTTGGCATGTGCCAATGGCATGTGCGGAATGCCTTGGTGGTAGGTTGCAAGGTTTGCAAGTTAGGCTACCAGCGTGTGTGTTTGGCATGTGCCAATGGCATGCGTGGCCGTTAGGGCCGTGGCCTTGGTAGGAAAAGCTACCATCGAACATGTTGGCATGTGCCAATGGCATGCGTGGCCGTTAGGGCGTGGCCTTAGTAGGAAAAGCTACCGGGCCGAGCATGTTGGCATGTGCCAATGGCATGCGTGGCCGTTAGGGCCTTGGCCTTGGTAAGAAAAGCTACCAAATGAGCATGTTGGCATGTGCCAATGGCATGTGTGGCCGTTAGGGCCGTGGCCTTGGTAGGAAAAGCTACCGGCGAGCATGTTGGCATGTGCCAATGGCATGCGTGGCCGTTAGGGCCGTGGCTTTGGTAAGAAAAGCTACCGGCGAGCATGTTGGCATGTGCCAATGGCATGCGTGGCCGTTAGGGCCGTGGCCTTGGTAGGAAAAGCTACCGGCGAGCATGTTGGCATGTGCCACGGCATGCGTGGCCGACTTGGCCTAGGTTGCATGGTTTGTAAGCCTAGGGCGCTACATTTGGCTTGCACCAATGGCATATCGGCTTGGAAATATGGCTTGTGGTACGTGTTGGCATGTGTCAATGGCACATACGGCCATGTTGACCTAGTTGCACGTTTTGCAAGCCTAGGGCGCTATATTTGGCATGCGCCAATGGCATATCGGCTTGGAAGTATGGCTTGTGGTACGTGTTGGCATGTGCCAATGGCACGTACGGCCATGTTGACCTAGTTGCACGTTTTGCAAGCCTAGGGCGCTATATTTGGCATGTGCCAATGGCATAGCGGCTTAGTTTGGCATGGTTGCCAATGAGTGCGATATGTAGTTTGGTTTTGGCGTCGCCGCCATGGTGCGAGTGTGCGGCTTGGTTTTGGCGTTGTTGCCATGGTGCGCGGTGTGCGGCTTGGTTTGGCATTGTTGCCATGGTGTGATGTGCGGCTTGGTTTGGCATTGTTGCCATGGTGCGCAGTGTGCGGCTTGGTTTGGCATTGTTGCCATGGTGCGCAGTGTGCGGCTTGGTTTGGCATCGTTGCCATGGTGCGCGGTGTGCGGCTTGATTTGGCATTGTTGCCATGGTGCGCGAAGATGCGGCTTGGTTTTGGAATTAGGGTTCGTGGTCGAAAACCTAATGCGGTATTTTGAAAAAATACCCCTATTAATTATTTACACCTTAGTTAAATGCTCTTAGTTAATGTGTTGCGGGTAACACTAGGTCATGGGGTTTTACGATTTTACCCCTTGTTTAAAAACCACCATCAACAGTTAGGTAAATCAACCAAGAAATAATTGCACATGAAACCAGCTGTATGAGGGTGAAAACGGTTGCTGCTGATTTCGGAAATTTCGCGTGAGTAGGTGAGAAACTGAGTCTAAACCCTAAACAATGTACTGCAAGGGAGTACTTTAGATTCGAGAGATCAATCTGACAAATCCGGCCTAAACCAAGAAATGGCCGTTCCGGACTTGCTTCGGTCACAAAGTCAAGGAGAAGGGTTGGTTTTAGGGAGGGAAGCGAAGAAAGTGTTGAGACCGAGAATAGTTGATTCCGGAAGAGTAGTTGTTTGACTTGTATCGAGAAAGTGAAAGCTAACAGATGGGAAAGCTAGCAAGTGGTTTCTGAATGTTGTATGCTCCTGACCAAAACTTCTTGTTCGGTGGAAATAGGTAAGACCTATGTATACAAGTCAAAGTGAAACGTACTCTGGTCTTGTAAGAAATAGAAACGGATGAGTAAATGGGAGGAGGTGGTAACCGGTAACGCCTGAAATTGATGTTCCATAATGAAGGAAAGTGTTTCACCATTACTCCCTGTATTTACTAACCGCCTTATTCTTATGACACTTTCATGTTGATAGATACTTATTTGTGTCTCTATTATCCTCGAAAATATATATTGTTGGTGTTTATTTTTATATTAATTTTCATATTTATTGTGTACTTGAATAAAATCAATTTAGAGAGTAAAGCGGCTAAAACTGGACTTCTTTAAAGAAAAAGTGGGCTTTGGAATGAATGGACTCATTGGGCTTAGTCGGGTTTAAGGGACTTGGAGAAAACAAGGAATGTGTCGACATCATCAAGACACCGAGTGGTGGGATACTCCAAGAGATGGGGAAGAGTTAACATGCACGTGGAATGAGGAGAACGGTGACTCCATATGCAGTCCATGACCAAGTGAGGTGTGAGCTTGAGAAATTAATTTCTTTAGCCATAATAAACACCATTTTGGAAAGAAGAATCAATGAAATACATGTGGAGGGAGGCGAATTTGGAATATATGAGATTATTGAAATCAATACAAAGAGTGCATTTACCTTCTGTACGAGATTCCGGGTGGAGCTCCACTTATAGAAAGTGAGTTAGTGGATTGCTATAATGGGAAGGTGAACAGATACTTGGAGGAGGGACTTATTTAAATTAGTGGGAATGATGATGTGGCAAATATGCATTGGTTGATTTTATGTAACATCAAATACATGGCGCATTTCTGTTGGGTAAGTGATGTGGAGGGAAAAGTTAAAAGAAGAAACTGGTTTTCGTTACGGATAAGATGTTAAACAGGAAGAGTTTCGGGGGGTGTTCGGAGGGCCAAGAGACGACACCATTGTTTTTACATTGTTTTGGTTTCATTTTTATAATGGAAAGCTAGCTCTCTCTATTGGGGCTAAGGAGGAAGCCAATAAATCTTATAAGAAATTCTAGTACTCTTTGAATAAATATTCTTTTCGAGCTTAAATATTTTAATTAATCTCTCTTCTTATTTAGCTTCGTAATAATTGTTTTGGGTAGTTTAGCTACGATCTTTTATAAGCGAAGGAGATTATACCGTTTTGGTTTACAACATAAGTTGTTATTTTGTTTTAACTGTAATATTTTCCGAGACATGCGATTGGGTTCAAAACTGTCTTGAGTAGCGTTACGAGTATTTTCTAGAGAGGAGTGATTATTTTACATTATTAATTTGGTGGAATCGAAGCCCCAAGTTTTTCTCATTAATCATTTTAGCAAATTTTCTTTAGTACTTTTCTTAATTAATCTCAAAACCAAATCTTCATAAAAGTTCGAGAATAGAATCCCTGTACTTACCACTTGTAAAACTGCATCACATGTAACGGGCGTAGTGTACGCCGCACGCTGTAAACCGCCAAACCAATACCCTCTATGAGCATCCCCCAGTTTGTGACATGTGTTAGATGTCTCGAGTGTTTTCATGGGAAAACGTGTAACAAGGTGTTACATGTGGCATGGTGGCATGCCAGTGTCCATGGTAGAGTCGACATGGCTTTGCCAAAGAATAGCTAGGCGCGGCCAAATTTGGGGTTTAGATGCAAACCGTGATGTTTTGGCTTTGGTCCGTAAGTTAGGTGGCGAACTTGAACGATCGAGATCCGCATCTCAGAGGGAAGGATAACTGTTGATTATTGCAACCTTCCGTTTTAGCATCCAACGTTGAGCATGGCTTTGCCATAGAGTAGGCGCGACCAATTAGGGTTTAGGTGCAAACCGTGTGTTTTGGCTTTAGGCCGCAAGTTGACATGCGTCGAGGTGGCGAACTTATGTGGTCGAGATCTGCATCTCAAAGAGAAGGGTAGCCGTTGATTATTGCAACCCTTCGTTTGTAGCATCCAAGCGTTGAGCATGGCTATGCCATAGAGTAGGCGCGGCCAAATTAGGGTTTAGGTGCAAACCGTGTGTTTTGGCTTTGGGACACAAGTTGCCATGCGTCAGGTGGCGAACTTGTGTGGTCGAGATCTGCATCTCAAAGAGAAGGGTAGTCGTTGATTATCGCAACCCTTCGTTTGTAGCATCCAGCGTTGAGCATGACTTTGCCATAGAGTAGGCGCAGCCAAATTAGGGTTTAGGTGCAAACCGTGTGTTTTGGCTTTGGGCCGCAAGTTGCAATGCGTCGGGTGGTGAACTTGTGTGGTTGAGATCTGCATATCAAATAGAAGGGTAGTTATTGATTATTACAACCCTTCGTTTGTAGCAACTTGAAGATTGAGCATGGCTTTGCCATAGAGTAGGCGCGGCCAAATTAGGGTTTAGGTACAAACCGCGGTGTTTTGGATTTGGGTCGCAAGTTGCCATGCGTCAGCTGGTGACTTTGGACGGCTAAGATCTGCATCTTAGATGAAAGGGTGGTCGTTGATCGTTGCAACCCTTCGTTTTGGCAGCCAATGATGTGAAGGAGAGGCAGGCATGGTATATGCACGACCAAAACTAGGGTTTGGTGCAAACCGTGGTGTTTGGCCTTGGGCCGCAAGTTGCCATGCGTTAGGTGGCGAACTTGGATGGTCGAGATTTATATCTCGAAGAGAAGGGTAGCCGTTGATTATTGCAACCCTTCGTTTTGGTGTGGAGAAGTGGTCGGCATGGTTTGCCATTGGCACGGTGGAGCGGCGGGTATGGTTGGCATGCCTTGGCGCGAGACGTGGGCGGCATGGTTTCCATTGGCACGGTAGTGCGGGCCGGCATGGTTGGCATGCCTTGGCGCAGATACGTGGCTGGCATGGTTTGCCATTGACACGGTGGTGCGGGCGGGCATGGTTGGCATGCCTTGGCGCGAGAGACGTGGCTGGCATGGTTTGCCATTGGCACGGTGGTGCAGCTGGCATGGTTGGCATGCCTTGGCGCGAGACGTGGGCGGCATGGCTTTCCATCGGCACCATGGTGCGGCCGGGCATGGTTGGCATGCCTTGGCGCGCAGACGTGGTTGGCATGGTTTTCCATTGGCACGGTGGTGCGGCTGGCATGGTTGGAATGCCTTGGCGTAGAGACTTGGCTGGCATGGTGGTACGGCTAGCATGGTTTGCATGCCTTGGCGTAGAGACGTGGCTGACATGGTTTGCCATTGGCACGGTGGTGCGGCTGGCATGGTTGGCATGCCTTGGCACAGAGACGTGGCTAGCATGGTTTGCCATTGGCACGGTGGGAGAATTAGGGTCAGGTGTATACAGAGGTGATGTCACTTAATACTAAGGGTTACGGTCGTGGAACATGACACATGTATAAAAAAAGGTACCCTGGTAATTCTTACGTAAATACGCTGATTGATTCAATAAATGCGCTATTGGTCATAGTGACGTCATGTCAGATGTACGGTTTTACGATTTTATCCCTAAGATAAAAACTACCATCAACATTAAGTCCCCTGCTTAGCTCGGAACAGGAGCATTGTTGCGAGGTAAGCATAAGATGGTGACAGACAAGGAAAAATCGAAACGACGGGTCATGAAAGATGACTAGGAAGATTCGTCTAACCTTTTTCGAGAGTGTTCTGAATTTCGTGATCCTTGTGTTAGCGACCTTGCATGAATTTTGCTCACATCGTTACTGGCTAGACCGTGAAATAGTAGATGCGATTGCTGCAGGATGTTGGCCTGGTTTGGCCACGCGTCATCTTGGATGGGTTAAGGAATGTGGAGGAGTTGGCTTATCGAGTTGGTCGGTTTGGGATGGGAGCCGCAGGTATTTGCACGGCTTGGAATGGAGTCGCAGGCGTTGTGCGGCTTGGCTTGGGCGCGACTTGTTTAGGCGTGACGTGACTTGGCTTGACCCAGCGTGACTCGGCTCGGCGCGGCTTGGCTCGGTGAGGCTCGGGCGCGACTTGGACGCTGGCGTGGTGCGGCGTGGACTGCTGGGATATCATGAGATGAGGCATGGCGCGAATTATTGATACCGTGAGGCTTATTACTGCGGGCCCGGCTGCCTTCTTCCATGCGTATCTCGAATAGGAAATCCCTTTCTTATCTAAATCCCAAAAGTGTTACGTTGACGATTCTGCTTTCAAACCTTGTTGCTGGCGTCAGAGAGGTAACAACGCGGGCAAGTGTGTCTCGAACACATTCCTCCACGCTTTCTCACCAAACCCTAATTATTTCGCACGGCCAGGCATGAGACTTTTTCTTATTTTTGCTAGTAGAATAGGTTTTAATTAAAACCTGATATCACGCCTTAATTCACGGCTAATAGGGAGCTTTCCTTTTCGGGACTTCGTCGCGCTGCTAGATATAAGAGATGATCTTGAACCCTTCATTCACACAGATTGCTTTGAAATTGTGCCGTCCCCTTTTCGGTATCATCTTCGTGTGTGTTTTTTTTTTTTTTTTTTTTGGTTTTCCATTTTGTCTTCTTTCTGATGTAGGTTGTTGGTGTAGACAAGGTGAAAACTTACCCCTCCCCCCTCTTCTCTGGTTTTGTAACACATAATGGGATCTTCCAGTGACAGCCGCACCTCTAACTCTTCGGAGAAGAACTTTGGAATCGGCGAAAAACAGTTTTCTTCTCATGAGGAGGCATTAGATAGAGTTGAATCTCTGTTCCGTGAAGCTGGTGGAATTATTCGGGACATACCTCCTACCTATCTAGGAGAAGTGCGGGTGCGTGTTCAAACCTTCTTAGCTTCGGTGAACATGGAGGAGAAATGGGAAGGTGGCGAAGCATCCCAGTGCGTTGAAAGGCTTCAGTGCAACAACACTTCTTCACAGCCCAGTGCTATGGCGGAACGGTCTGCTTCTCAGTTGAAACGACGGAAGACTTAGTTTGTGAAATTTTTAGGGGAAAACCCACGTAACTTCTCTGTTCAAGAAGGCGTCATAATCCTCGATTCCGATGTGGATGAATCGGAAATCCTCCTCGAAAGGTTCCGAGGAAGGAGATCTCGCATTCGATGAAACCGAAACTTGACTTTCGAGTAGACGGCGCGCGTTATTGGTGACATCGGAGGATTCATGGTGGCGTATGCTGGGCCAATTGTTGAAGCGGACGTCGGGAAGGAGACGGATGTTGTTGCTACTGAAACGGCTTCCAGGTGGGACGTTGAGGCTTCCAGGTGGGAAATTGAGGTCATTATCTGCCGATGTGTCCTTCGAGATGGAACCTTTGTTCCCGAAAGATTCTTTGGGGAAAGTGCTTGAAAGGGTATCGACCGAGGAGTTGGGAACTCGTGTATCTGCTTTTGATGACTAGTTTCCGTTGTTATTGTTTTTACTTGTTGCGTAGTTGACGCTTCACAGACTCATTTTCACCTTCTTCATATTTGTGGCGAAGCTAGGGTTTCGCCAATTATTATCTTATTTGTGGTTTCACATCCTTGAATAAAGCTTCTTTTTCGAAAGACCCAAATCTTCCATTAGAATAGGTTGCCCGACCTTCCATATTCGTATATTATTCCCATCAGAGCTTCGAACGATTGAATAAGGTACTTCTAGTACGTTTTTTTTTCGAGATTCGGAAGACTCATTCGGAAGAAAAGGTATGCTTTAAATAAAAACAAAAACCTAATGGAGAATCCAAGCGCTGCATTCATCTCGGGGAATACAAGTATCAAGTGGAAAGGGAAATGGCTGAGGAAGTACTAAAAGAAAGGTGATGGAAGAGAAAGTAGTACAGCGGCTTAGGTATTAAAAGTCTTGAGCCATCACGAGTGAACTATCACGCCCTCCAACTTTTCGGTGTTGATGAGCTTGCAATATCCACCCAGAAGGACGTCTGCCACCAGATACGGCTCGTCTTCTTTTCCTTTGGGTAGATCAGTCCGGGTAGCTATCTTCACTGTTACCTTTCCAAATTGAAACGAAGTCGCTTTGACTACCATATCTCCAATCTGAAATGAGTTCGGGTGTTGTGAAACCGCTTGAATCTTGGTCTCTTCAGTTTCGACTGCAGTTTCTAGATCCTTGGCAAAGCGCTTGAATGGCACGACACCCAATTCATATCTTTTGACAGCGCCCATGCCGCCAATAGTACTGAGTCCCCATGACGGGCTAAGAGAAGGAATGACTGGTGATGGAGAATATCGTTCGACCAGACTTACTTGTGTTTGGAGCCTATGAGTCGGTGCCAGCAAGGTTTTCCACGGGTGATCGAATTCCGTCGATAAGTTGTTGACGCGGTTTGTGGGTTGGACGGCTTGTTGGAGATTACTCAGTCGGGTGTCGACATCGGCGGAGGAGACGTTCCAGGTTATGCTTTGTTGTCAGATACCCACGAGCTCCCCAAGATCATGTCGTAGCCTAATTCTTTGACAATATGAAACTTGTTATGCGTCATGGTGCCTCCTATCTTGATCTCGAGGTTAACGTAGCCGTACGCGTTCAAGGCTTCCCCCTCAGAGTTCTTGATCACGGACGGGAGATGGGTAGCTTCTTGCTTCAAAACTCGCGCAACTTTCAGAGTCTTGAAAGTAACTGGGTTGAAGTCAGAGGCCGCGTCGATTAGTGTGTTGCTGAATTCAATGCCTCTTAAGTAGGCCGTGGTCATCAGTCCCCAGTTGTGCTTTTCAGTATAGTTTCCTGATAGCGCTTGGGATTTTTGCGTGGTTTTCGTGGTAGGGAAAAGTCGTCTGCTTGACACGATACGATTGAGAGCCATGAAAATATCTTGGCGATGCGCCTTGGAAAAGTAGAGAATTTCACATACATGTTGCATCATGGATTGTACAGTCTCGCGTAAGGAGTCCCCGGAGACCCCGCAATTCCTCACCGGAAGTGGATATCTATGTACTCCCTCGTTCCCACCAAGTTCTCCCGCCTCTACTTTTTCCTTAAAGATAAGTTTTAGTTTATTGCAATCCTTTGGTTGGGTGATGAACAAATCTGTGGTAGTGGCAATATTTGGGATTTCCCATCTCGGCTTCGGTTGGTGGGCGCCTGGGAGATGGTAGTCTGATAACATCATCTTGAACCCACGTTTCTAGGAGTTCGATTACCTCCTCAATGGGAAATGGAAAATCCAAGACACTTCCTTCAGCTTCGTGACAACGCATGGGAGCTTTAGCGGCGGCTCTTCGTGGCAGAGCTGCTCGTCGTGCTAGCGCCTCGCGTTTAGGCTGCTGGTCCGTAACGGGGGCCTTCCTTTTTTCTCACTCGTCTACCACATGATAGGGTGTAGAATACATCCTATTTACTATCTATTGTTTATGCTTTCTTTGCTATTTTTCTTGTAAATTATGTATTTTACGCTTGTTTTGAGTTTTATAGCTACTATGGAGTCGCACGGACGAAAAGAAGAAGAAAGCATCCAATTTGAGCCAAAAGGGCAAAATTGTCATTTTAAGGGTTAACACTATCAGGAGCCCAGCCAAGGTTAAGGGGCAACTCTCTTTTGGAGGAGTACTAAAGCCAGGGCCGCAAAGGTTAAGGGGGTTTCCAAGTAGGATGGCCCTTATCTAATAAGAAGGGTGGTCCTTATGTTGGGTGCAAATATCCACCCAAATACTTATACCCTAAACCCGTCGAGAATATCATCTTCTCCTCTTTTCTCTCTTTCACCTGAAGCTGAAACCGAGATGAGAGATTGGGAAATTGTGGCAGAAAAGATGAGTAATCAAGCAAATCATGGTTGGAAGCTGGTGGTAATTTTGAGATGAATCGAGAATTGAAAATACAGAGAAGAAGTAGAGAAGATGAATCGGAAGAAATCAGAGATGGTGTTGATGCCTCAGAGATGAAGAGAGGACGAGTCTGCTACTTCCATAGATGGCAGTGGTGTTGTTGAAAGTGAGCTAGAGGGTTCGATTCGAGTTTGTGATGAAGGAATTGAAGCTCAGGGAGATGGGTTTGTGGTCGAGCTGAGATATTGATGATGGTGGGGATTCGAATTGAGAAACGGAGTGTGGGTTCAAATTGGTTTTGATTTTCATGGGTTGATGTTTGAGAGATTGAAGTCTGGATTATGAGTTGAGCTGCTGCTATTTTGGGTATGTGTATGAAGAAAATATGGTGCTAATGGTGGTCGCATAAGGTAATCGGTGATGAATGATCTCGACTAGTGATAAACATATAAGGAATTGGGGGTTTCGCTTCCGGTTTACGTGAGGTAATGAATCAAGATTGTGGAGGAAATTGATGAAGAAGCGAGATGGGTTCGTGGGTCGAGTATGACAAACCAAGAAATCCGGGGAAGAGAAGTGATGTCTTGCCCGGTGTTTTAGGAGATGAATCACATACTAATTGTGCTCCCGAGATTATGAATGATTATGAGAATGGGTGTGTGTTGATTGTATGATTGAGTTCGGGGAAGGAATGCAGAGAGGGATTTGTTGTGTAGTTGATTTGAAATTGCGGGTGGTGGTTTGTGGATACTTGTTGAAGCCGCAGTGAGGCACCGGTGGAGTCGCGCCGCATAGCGAGTTAGGGCTTGGGCGGTGTGGTTATCGAATGGAGAAAAATTAGCGGTGAAGATTGGTGTTGTTGCGATGGATGTGATGACCATTTATTAGAGCATCTTAGCTAGAGGGTGTACCGGAGGCGGTTATGCGCAAGTGCGCAGCGATGGCCGGATATGAATTGGTGCAACAGACTATACGAGTCATGGTGATAGCATAGTGCAAAGATGATTGAGCCGAGAGTTACAAGGCACCGAATTATAGTCGTGAATGATTTGCTTTGTCTACGAGTTGCAGTGCAGTGACGATGAAGAAGTGAAGAGCTTGGTGGTTGGCACTTGTGGATTGCAGTGAGTGAAGAATGGCGGTTGTGTTGCGGAAGCAATAAATGTATGTCTAGGTTTGAGAAGAGACTTGGGAACCAGCAAGAAGGACAATGGAGATGACCATGGGACTGAGGTGAGATGCTTGTTAGGTTACAGGGATGGCTTGAACTCAGTGTTGCAGGTGCACAAGTATGGAGTTGGAGATGTTGGTGTGGTTGCAGAGTGGTGTAGTAATTGCAGGTTTGGCACTGCAATGATTACAGGTTAAGTGTGCAAGTTACAGGGCAGGATAGATGGTGCAATGCAGGGCCATCATGGCTGGAAGCACAAGGATTGTGCATCACAAGCTTAGGCTAGTGCAATGGGCTCATGCCAAGCTCAGTCAGACCAGACTACAGCTGACTACATCTGACTCAACCCTGACTCAGGTCTAACTCTGAGTTGAGTCATCTGACAGCTGACTCGGTGCTTGACCGAGTTGACCCGCCGAGTTGGACCGTTTTGACCCGTTTGACCGGTGACCGGGTGGACTTTGCCGGTCACCTGGGATATTTTCCGGTGACTTTTCCGGCCGGATTCCGTCCATAATACCAGTTTTCCGGCGAGCCAAAAATTCCATAATTTTGTGTGGATTCTTCTCATGGGTGTGAAGACTTGGACTAGGAATTGGATGGAGAATTGGACTCAAATTTGGAAAGAGAAGATGGAAGAGTTGAGAAAGGCTTGGATTTGGAAATTGAATTGCTAAAGGAAAAGGATTCTATTCCTTGGAAGATTTGGAGAATATTGAAGCCTATAAATAGATAAGTTCTACACATATCTTTTACATATCTTTTAGACACCTCTCTACACACACAACACTTTTCTTTTCTTATTCTTTGTGTGAACTCTTTAGCATGAGTAGCTAATTTTATTATTGATTGAGGATGAATTCCTAGTTCTTAACATATAATTTGAGTTTTGTTTTCAATTCTATCTTGAAGTTTTTCACATGATTATCGTTTGTTTTTACTAATAGGAATGATCTTAATGACATTCATGATTGATTGATAGATTGTTTGGGTGGCCAACTAAATTGATTTGTCGATTTAATCTAAAGCTAGTGAAAGTTAGGAGATAAGTAATCGTTTCTTGACTTTTTACATAAGTAGCAAACACGAGACCTTGCGGAGGGATTCCGTGGAGCAATTGTGTGTGAAAAAACGTTAGCAAGTAGACCTTGATCTAAGAGTCTAACTACTAATATCAACCTAATAAGTTCATAAATCTTAATGCGTTTATTTTAAATTACATCTTGAGTGATCTACTACTAGGTGGTTTGGTAAATAGAATCTGTAGTCGAGAACTTCCGTATCTCAGTGATACAAGGGATTTAGGGGTTTAGAGCGATCTAGTTTACGCTTTACCTACGGTTGGTGATAATTTGTGACTAATAACAAGTAGAAAAGAACATAACTTGATTCATTGTTTCGTAACGAAGAAGGATTCCTTGATCTTGTCTCTCTTATTGCTTTCAACTTTATCTTTTAATTGCTTTGCTTATTTTCTTTTGCTTTTTACACCCCCCCTTTCGTGACAATTTTTACAACTAGAATCTCTTGCTCCTCGTGGGAACGAACTTGACTTCCATTATATTATTTTTAATTGAGTGGAAATATTAATTAATTTGATTGCACCTACGACACGCATCGCCACACTCACAGAGGAGGGGTCGGCGTTGTACTTCTTGTTGATGAGACGTCTACTTCGGCGAGTTTCGCGCATGTCTTCGATTCCGGTTGGTCCGGACCTTTCTAATAATCTTTGGTCTTTGTCGTGGTGATCGCTTGGAAACTTCGTGGAGTTCGGAGAATGTCCAGGAAACGTAGGTTTTCTATCAATGCGCGGTAAATGGGAGCCATACCGTTGATACAACAATTCACCAATTGTTGCTCGGTCACGTTTGGGTCACGAAAGTCTAGTGCTTGAACCACGAATCTCTTGACGAACTCATTCGGATGTTCGTTGTCTCGTTGGTACATCCTCCCTAGGTTCGAGAAGGTAACTTGTTCGGACACGAAGAAGAATTTCTTGTAAAACGCGGTAACCTTGTCACCCCGGTTGGGGATGTTATTTGGCGTGATGCTGTTGTACCACGTGTATGCTCTTCCAGTAAGCGATTTCGAAAACTTCCTCAGACGGAGAACGTGATTGTATTCGTGTTCGCCCAGGGACTCCAGGAATCGAGAGATATGCTCTCGTGCATTTCCAGTGCCGTCGTACAGAGTACATTGAGGATAACAATACCCTCTTGGAAGAGGAATTCTTTGTATCTCATTTGGGTAAGGAAGTTGATGCTGATGTATGTCTATTTCATCGCTTTTGACTCGATTCCGAAGAAGTTGTTCCAAATCCTCTCGTGTCACAAAATTGGATGGCAGGCTTCTCTCCGGCGGGGCTCCGGCATGGATCCCCTCGTCTACGTCAATGCGTTCTGTCGAGGTGTCGGCGCCAGGAGTGTTGGAGGTGTTTCCCATCGGCCCTAGAGGGCGTGACTCTTGTGGTAGCCGTTCTGTCAGAGCCTTGAGAAAGATGAGTACTTCTTTTTGAGTTGAGACCATGTCCGTTTGGGCTCGAGCAAGGACCTCCTGTTGTTCCATCAAATCGGCGATGGTGGTATAGGGTCGGCTCCCTCTGGCTCCTCCGGTTTCTCGTTCTGTTGGCGGAGTAACTGGAGTTCTGGTGGCGGTCGGAGGTGCCATGCTTGACGAGGCATTAGGGGCGGTAGCGGCAACTCTGGACCTGGTGATCGGTAGTGTAACACCTGGAGGAGGACTTTCGGTGTTGCCAGGATTGGCAGGTTGCGTAGAAGCATTAGAGGCGGCAGCTGCGCCCCGGTGACCGGTGGTGTAACACCGAAGGAGTGCTTTCGGTGATGTTGGGCTCAGTATGTGTCATAGTGATGCCGCTGGAAGGAGCGTTAACACCAGGGATATATTCCGTGTTAGTGTTCTCGAGGCTCGCGGTTGATCCGGATCTGAGTTCCACCATGTTGAAGTTGGAATTGAAAGATGAGATTGAAAGCTGGAAATTGATATTGTAACCGAAAGATCAATCCTCCCGATGTGGTCTCCAATTGTTTGAGGGTGAAAACGGTTTCTGCTGATTTCGGTAATTTCGCTTGAGTGGGTGAGAAACTGAGTCTAAACCCTAAACAATGTATTGCAAGGGAGTAATTTAGATTCGAGAGATCAATCTGTATAAATCCGGCCTAAACCAAGAAATGTCCGTTCCAGACTTGCTTCGGTCACAAAGTGAAGGAGAAGGGTTGGTTTTAGGGAGGAAAGCGAAGAAAGTGTTGAGACCAGAATAATTGATTCTGGAAGAGTAGTTGTTTGACTTGTATCAGAAAGTGAAAGCTAACAGATGGGAAAGCTAGCAAGTGGTTTCTGAATGTTGTATGCTCCTGACCAAAACTTCTTGTTCGGTGGAAATAGGTAAGACCTATTTATACAAGTCAAAGTGAAACGTACTCTGGTCTTGTAAGAAATAGAAACGGATGAGTAAATGGGAGGAGGTGGTAACCGTAGCTTTGGAATTGATGTTCCATAATGAAGGAAAGCGTTTCACCATTACTCCCTGTATTTACTAACCGCCTTATTCTTATGACACTTTCATGTAACGGGCGTAGTGTACGCCGCACGCTGTAAACCGCCAAACCAATACCCTCTATGAGCATCCCCCAGTTTGTGACATGTTTTAGATGTCTCGAGTGTTTTCATGGGAAAACGTGTAACAAGGTGTTACGTGTGGCATGGTGGCATGCTAGTGGCCATGGTAGAGTCGACATGGCTTTGCCAAAGAATAGGCGCGGCCAAAATTGGGGTTTCGATGCAAACCGTGATGTTTTAGATTTGGTCCGTAAGTTAGGTGGCGAACTTGAACGGTCGATATCCACATCTCAGAGGGAAGGATAGCCAATGATTATTGCAACCTTCCGTTTTAGCAGCCAGCGTTGATCATGGATTTTCCATAGAGAAGGGTAGCCGTTGATTATTAAGGTTTAGGTGCAAATTAAGGTTTAGGTGCAAACCGTGTGTTTTTGCTTTGGGCCGCAAGTTTCCATGCGTCAGGTGGCGAACTTGTGTAGTCGAGATCTACATCTCAAAGAGAATGGTAGCCGTTGATTATTGCAACCCTTCGTTTGTAGCATCCAGCGTTGAGCATGGCTTTGCCATAGAGAAGGCGGCCAAATTAGGGTTTAGATGCAAACCGCGTGTTTTGGCTTTGGGCCGCAAATTGCCATGCGTCAGGTGGCGAACTTGTGTGGTCGAGTTCTGCATCTCAAAGAGAAGGGTAGCTGTTGATTATTGCAACCCTTCGTTTGTAGCAGCCATCGTTGAGCATGGCTTTGCCATATAGTAGGCGCGGCCAAATTAGGGTTTAGGTGCAAACCGTGTGTTTTGGCATTGGGCCGCAAGTTGCCATGCGTCAGGTGGCGAACTTGTGTGGTTGAGATCTGCATCTCAAAGAGAATGGTAGCCGTTGATTATTGCAACCCTTCGTTTGTAGCATCCAGCGTTGAGCATGGCTTTTCCATAGAGTTGGCACGACTAAATTAGGGTTTAGGTGCAAACCGTGTGTTTTGGCTTTGGGTCGCAAGTTGCCATGCGTCAGCTGGTGACTTTGGACGGCTAAGATATGCATATTAGATGGAAGGGTGTCCGTTGATCGTTGCAACCCTTCATTTTGGCAGCTAATGATGTGAAGGAGGGGCTGGCATGGCATAGGCGCGGCCAAAACTAGGGTTTGGTACAAACCGTGCTGTTTGGCCTTGGGCCGCAAGTTTTCGTGCATTAGGTGGCGAACTTGGATGGTCGAGATCTGTATCTCGAAGAGAAGGGTAGCCGTTGATTATTGCAACCCTTCGTTTTGGCATGGAGAAGTGGCTGGCATGGTTTGCCATTGGCACGGTGGAGCGGCGGTATGGTTTGCATGCCTTGGCGCGAGACGTGGGCCGGAATGGTTTGTCATTGGCACGAGTGGTGCAGGCGGCATGGTTGGGATGCCTTGGCGCAGACGTGGCTGGCATGGTGGTGCGGCTGGCATGGTTGGCATGCCTTGGCGCAGAGACGTGGCTGGCATGGTTTGCCATCGGCACGGTGGTGCGGCTGGCATAGTTTGCCATCGGCACGGTGGTGCGGCTGGCATGGTTGGCATGCCTTGGCGCAGAGACGTGGCTGGCATGGTTTGCCATCGACACGGTGGTGCGGCTGGCATGCCTTAGCGCAGTGAAGTGGCTGGCATGGTTTTCCATTGGCACAGTGGTGCGGATGGCATGGTTGGAATGCCTTGGCGCAGAGACGCGGCTGACATGGTTTTCCATTGGCACGGTGAGAGAATTAGGGTTAGGTGTATACAGAGGTGATGTCAGTTAATACTAAGGGTTCTGTCGTGGAACATGACACATGTATAAAAAAAGGTACCATGGTAATTCTTACGTAAATACGCTGATTGATTTAATAAATGCGCTATTGGTTATAGTGACGTCATGTCAGATGTACGGTTTTACGATTTTATCCCTAAGCTAAAAACCACCGTCAACACCAGCATATTATTTTGGAACGGAGGGAGTATATGGAAGATGAGATGCGCCGGTTTTTTTGAGAATGCCTAATTGCATGTTGATGCCTTGGTTAGGCAAATCAACCAAGCAATTAATGAGTGGGTAAATGTTAATATAATAATGCATTATGCTTCAGTTCAGGCCAAGGTAGTCAATATCGGTTGTAACATACAATATTATAGGTTTTTATCGTATATCGGGAAAAACCTTTACAATATCTAAAATATCGCCGATACAAGGTGTGAGTGATAAAACACTCATATCAGCCGATACAAACCGATATAGTTCACCGATACACTGATAATATAAGTAAGGGTAATTTGGTATAACAAATTATTTATATCCGACAATTTGTAAACAAAACCCTTACTCTGACTATTTTTTTTTATTCTTTTTTGTACCCTTGAAAACTCAATCCATTTAATAAAAAAATTCCAACAATTTCATTTTTTTAATGAGTTTTTTATCCTTGAACAATTGTGATTCTTTATTGCCCATTCTCTTTCTTCTAAATATTTATCAAATGAGAATTCCTTATCGGTGACGCTTTTATCTTTAACATCATTAATTCACGTTAGTAGCAACGACAGGGTCATCAGAAATAAGAGTAGCAAATATGGAACAGAAAATAGAATGTGATTGAATTTGTACTCTGAAGCTTTTGATGAGAATTGACGTATCGTATGGCACCAAATTTTTAAGTTGAAACATTTATAAATATTTAAAATTCTGATCTTAATGATGTATCACCGATAAAAACAGATTTTTTTTTTATAGGTGTATCGGACCCCGCGGATACAATACACGATATTAACTACTATGGTTCAGGCAGTGCAACATAATGGTAATGTGTGGAAATTTCCATGTGGGAGATTTGTTAAGATAAATTTTGATGGATCTTTTGTAAAAGAAGAAACAAAGAAAATAGGGGTAGTAGGACTAATTATATTTGATGATACATGGTTATGCAGAGGAGCCGTATGCCTCTCAGGGATAGCCAAAGATGAGGAAAAAGCTAAAAGCAAAGCAGCATAATGGTAATGTGGATAAGGGAAGTGTTATGAAATGTTCACCGACCGTACAACTATCTTAGGATAGAGGAACTAAACATCAATCTATATTCTTTTCACGGATTCACCAATTGTATTCACCAACTCGCTAAACATTTTACCGATCGTGAAACAATACGATCTAACCAAGTCAGTGAACATTAAGAATCACATTAAATAATAAGAATATAAAGTTTGTCTTCACCCGATCATCATGAAATAATAAGAACATTAACATTAAATAATAATAATCTATAATATTAATTAACCTTGGAGAAAGGTTTCTAGGTAAACAGTTTCCCGACCGTGAAACTTTCAACTGATCGGTAAACAAAATTAATAACACCATAAGACATAGTATTCCCTTACTGCTTTACATGTCAATTTTATTCGCTGTCGAATTTACAGGGAATTCTCTCTTTCCTCATTGGAGATGGTCTTAATCTTTTAAGTGGGAATGTTATTATTACCCCAACTATCCATGGGCTTTGCACAAACACCCTCGAGGGGTAAAAAAAAAAGTCCAAAACAAAATCACAATTTGTTGACTTTCTTTTTTAACCTTCCACCTTCATTCTTCCTCAACTCAAAATCTCAGAAAATGCTTCATCTCTCCCACCACCACCATTTGCATCTTTCACACCACCACCATCTGCATCTCTCCACCACCGTCACCATCTCCATCTCTCCCACCACCGTCACCATCTCCATCACCGCCACTACTATCAGCAGATCTTTTACATCTTGTATGTTTCATTTTCAACAGATTTAGAAATCGAGATTTAGGTTTTCGACTTCAACCAAATCTCGAAATGAAACTTCATAAACATCATCAAGAGATCTTCTTCTTCTTTTTTTAATTGTAATTTCTACATCAAATGAAGATTAAAGCTATTAAGATAGAGTTTTAGGTTTTCGATTTTGGTTTCGGTTTCTGGTAAGTATAGATTTTGATTTTGACGATGGAGACGCTGATTAATAATGGTTGAATTATTGTAGATGGGATCTTATGTTTTGTCAAAACAGGGACGAAACTGAGTTGCTAGTGTTGTCTCTGGTGATGAACAAGGATGAATGAAAATACTATTGTTGATGAATTTGAAGTTAGGGTTTGGATCCAGTTCAAAGAGGGGAAGTTGATGCGATTGATGTTGTTGATGGATTTATGAGATTTAAGAAGAGTTGAGAAGCAGTTTGCAGTTGAATTTGATGGTTTTGTTCTAAATTTGATGGGGTTCAATGATTTTATGAAGAGAATGAACTGATAGAAAAGATTGATGTTCTGGTGGTGTTTCTGATATGAATCTCAAGATTTTTGAAAATGGGTTTGAGCTAAATTTGTTTTTACTAGAGAGATGACTCGAAATTGGAATTGTTTTTTTTTGATGTGTTCATAGGTTTAACAATTGAAGATGGTGGTATTGGAGAAGAAGCTGATAATGGGGAAGTAAAGTTGAAACATTTGTTGCTATACAGTGCTTGTGCAGTTTGAATTGCAGGTATAACTCAGCAAGAACAAGGAATGAGTGTATGCCTCGGTTTGGTTGTTATAGTAATGAACTGAATATGAGGTTTGCAAAAAGTGATGATGGTACTGTGAGAAAGATATGAAGCTGCAATGAAATGTGTGGCTCGCAGGGTTGGTGTGTTGAATTGCAGCTGGTCTTGTAGCTGATAACACATTACGCGCAGTTACAGAGAAAAGAGGAGTCAGTTGATGTGTGGTTGTGGAATGATTTTTAGCTACAATTGCAAGTGAGTGAACAAGTTAGTAAGAAGTTGTGATGGAGATTGAGGTGATGAGTAGTAGTGTGATCTCATGGGATTGGTTATTTCAGTTGGCAATGAAGACGAATATCTGATGCGGTTGATGTTGGTGGGTATTGAGGTGAGGTGTTGTTGAGTTCCAATTGCAAAGACTGAGATGGTGAGTGGAAATGGAGTAGTGATCTAATGAATGAATGATGGAATGCTTGTTATTACTGGGTTTGTTGAGGTTATAGTGCAGCTGCAGTTATGAGATGTAGTTGATGGCCGTGCATTGGTGATGTTGATGTTAAGAGGCCGAGAAGATGATATTGCAGGTTTGTTGAGCTTTCAATTTGATTTGTTTGCACCAATGGTGGTGGTAGTGGATGTGTGTTGTGTATTTGTTGAGCTTTCAATTTGCATTGGAGCTGGTTTGTTGTGTTAGAAGTAGTGGTGATATGTTGCAGTGGACTTTTGTTGGATGCGCTCAAACTATTGGAGACAACTTGACCAAGTTGCTTCCATTATTAAAGACAACTTGAGCTAGTTGCTTCCTTTTTTTGGAGACAACTTGAGAGAGTTGCTTTCACTTTTGAAGGCAACTTGAGCTAGTTGATTCCAGATTGGAGGCAACTTGAGCTAGTTGATTCCAGTTTGGAGGCAACTTGGTTATGTTTTTGGGTCCATTAATTCATCTGAAATTGTCTTATACATATATCTTAGAGTAGTTGTTGTGTTGAGTTGCAGATGATGGTTGTGATGTTGATGCTCATGCTTTGAAGTCAAGAGGATAAATGAATGCTTAGGAAGTTCAGCAGGAACTCAATATGAGTTGCAGTAGCAGAGATGGAGGATATGGTGTTGTCTGGTAGTGGTTTGAGTTGTGGTGGGGGTAATTGCGAGAGACAATATTAACTTGTGTTGGATGCGCGCAAAATACTAGGTATGTATATGTTACAGACCATCAACATCTATGTAGTTTTATACATCAGTAGTTGTAGTATATTTATTTGGATATGATTTTGTATGTCATTTTGCGTTAAAAAACCTGTCGTGCAACGGTAGCACGACTGACTCCATGTCAGATGATGCGTGTTCGACTCACGCCGGTTCATATTTTGTGTATACTTTTCATAATGTGGATACAACTTGTCCTAGTTTCTTCCATATGTGGAGACAACTTGAGCTAGTTGCCTCCATTATTGAAGACAACTTCAGCAAGTTGCCTCCATATTTGGAGACAACTTTCAGCAAGTTGCCTCTAGATGATAGTGGTAGAGTTGGTGGTTGCTGGCGGCGATTGGTGTCGGTGGATGAAAGTGGTGGTGGTTGGTGGCGGTGGTGGGTAGTGGTGGTGGTTGTCGGTGGTGTACAGTGGTGCTGGTTGTCGGTGGTGGTAGTTGGCGGTGGTAGTTGGCGGCGGTGATGGAGGAAAATGGCGGTGCTGGTTGGAGGTGGTGGTGGTTGGTGGTGGACAGTGGTGGTGGTTGGCGGCGGCGGTGGTGGACAGTGGTGGTGGTTGGCGGCGGTGGTGGTGGTCGTCGGTGTTGGTGGCGGTTGGCGGTGGTGGACAGTGGTGGTGGTTGGCGGTGGTGGACAGTGGTGGTGGTTGTGGTGGTGGTTGGTGGTGGTTGATGGTGGTGGTTGTTGGCGGTGGTGGACAGTGGTAATGGCGGACAATAGAGGTTTTTTTTTTTTTTTTTTTTTTTGTTGTTGTTGAGTAGTTGTTAGTGGTAATGGTTTTGTATATACATTACATAAAAGAGGGTATTTTAGTAATGTATTATGCTTAGGGGCATTTATAAAGTTTAAAAGGGTATATTTTCTATGGGTCTCATAGTAGGGGTATATAAATAATGTATCTTTTAACATATCTGCTTACAGTCTTGATAGACTTTTGGTGTAAATGTCGGTCGCCATCCTGCCCATGAGGAACGAAACAAGAGAAAAACGTACAACATCCCAGCAATCATAATCTAGTGGGAGGAAGTGGAATGCAGAGCCGCCGTCCCCCATATTCGCCAGATTCAAAATTCATACCTTTTTCCAAGATTGCTAATAGGGGGACTGGTTTTGCTTAGGGGTGTACCAAATGCTAATAAGACAAAACATCATTTGCCTTGGGTTTGATACACCCCAAACAAATTGGTACCCCATTAGCAACCTTACCTTTTTCGGTGAGTTAAAAAGTGATTGTCATGTCAATCACAAAAATAAAATAAAATGAAAAACCAAATGATTCCTACTTTCATGTCGATAGTCATTTTTTTAACCAGTAAAGAAAAGTTAGTAGTAAACCACTCTTTCCAAAATAATGGATGGATTTCCAGACGGTCCAACTTTGTTGTCTAGTCCAAAACTCCTCACAGACTTGAACCTTTAGTGCACAGTGGCGAGTTTGTTGGCACAGTCTCCTACTTTCCAGATCGTACTGGAAGAATCCTACATACTTTACTTCACCTTTTAGTCCCTCAAAACTTATCAAAACTCTTCCCTAATCCTCATTTTCCTTACGTTTTAGTCCCTAAAGTGTCCATTAAATCTGTTTCGGATCCTCTCTCCGACTCCCCCTGTAATAAACTTTTGGTTGTCGGGCTTTTTGTATGAATACGCTCTTCTGAAAAGAAAAACCAGAAACCTCAAAAACTCGATCGATTTTGATCGAAAACGGTAACCCTTTTCCGTTTTGTTGTAAGTAAGTATGGGTGATTCAACGACAGAAAACCCAGAGATACATCCTAAGGTTGTTACCGGTGAAGCAGGATATGTTCTTGAAGATGTTCCTCACTTGTCTGATTACATTCCTAACCTCCCTGTAATTACTCCCCCTTCCTTCTGTTTCTCGATCTTTATTTCATACTCAATATGAATGTCTAGATTTTTGTTTGAATTCTTGAAGCAGAAATCAGAAGCTGTTCCTCACTTCTGTTCAGATTTTTCATGTTTGTTTCCATTCTTCAATATTGTTGTTACCTCCATTATTTGGGTAGAAAGGTGGTTTAGATTAATGGGTTTTGTGAGTGAATTGAAAATGAGGGTTAAAAGGTGGTGATCTGAATTAAAGTTGTTGTGGATTTTTAAGTCGATTCTTGGATTTGTATAGTAGCATGATAGTGATTTTGATGATTTTGATTTCCGAAGCAAAAAATATTACAGAATGTGTATGTGATTTTAAGATTTGTTGTTGATCGTTGCAAGCTTCCGTTTTTGATAGCCGTGTAGGGAAGGCCAGCATGGTGACGCAGCTAGGTTGCATGCCTTGGCGCGTTTTGGCTGGCTAAACTTAGGTTTTTGGGCCAAAGGTTACCATGCGTTGTCTGGTAACCTTGGATGGCTAGGATTCGATCCTGGGATTGAAGGGCGACCGTTGATTGTCGCACATCTTCGTTTTAGTAGCCGCATAGGGAAGGCCAGCATGGTGGCGCGGCTAGGTTGGCATGCCATTGGTATGGCATTCCTTGGCGCGGCCAAACTAGGGTTTCACGCCAAAGGTTACCATGCGTTGTCTAGTAACCTTGGATGGCTATCCTGGGATTGAAGGGGGGCCGTTGATTGTCGCACGCCTTCGTTTTAGTAGCCACATAGGGAAGGCCAGCATGGTGGCGCGGCTAGGTTGGCATGCCATTGGTATGTCATGCCTTGGCGCGGCCAAACTAGGGTTTCGGGCCAAAGGTTACCATGCGTTGTCTGGTAACCTTGGATGGCTAGGATTCGATCCTGAGATTGAAGGGGGACCGTTGATTGTCGCACGCCTTCGTTTTAGTAGCCGCATAGGGAAGGCCAGCATGGTGGCGCGGCTAGGTTGGCATGCCATTGGTATGGCATGCCTTGGCGCGGTTTTGGCGCGGCCAAACTAGGGTTTCGGGCCAAAGGTTACCATGCGTTGTCTGGTAACCTTGGATGGCTAGGATTCGATCCTGAGATTGAAGAGGGACCGTTGATTGTCGCACGCATTCGTTTTAGTAGCCGCAAAGGGAAGGCCAGCATGGTGGCGCGGCTAGGTTGGCATGCCATTGGTATGGCATGTGATGAGTGCCAAATATTTCATATTTATACACCTTTTTATTGGCATTTAACTCATCTTTTGTGCTCAGAAATCAGATATTATCCCAGATTCTGTGTTTTCTTTGTTTTCAAGAGTAAATATTTGTATTAATTAATTTTGTGTTTTTAGGTAATAAATAAAGCTCGGAGAAATTGAGGAGCCAAAAGATCAAAGAATCGAGTCGAGCATCTATGGAGCAGTAAAGCCAAAGCCCGCGCGCATTAGCTGCAACCCAACAAGGAGCAACCCATCTACAAGACATGGGCTAGAGCTACCCGTGACCCGGATCCGAGCCCGTTCCTCCCTGAGCCGTTCAGATTTCACCCATCTTCATCCTACGGTCGCATCAACGGACGCATCTGATTCACCGAGATCCAACGCTCGCCGCCTTTCGTGATCGCTTCTCTCGCCGCACCCGCTCAACACCGAATCGCCCTATACCTATACCCAGTCCGAGCTAACCTCATTTCTTCCTCCTTCTTCTCTTTCTTCACCCAACAACTCTTCGTAACCCATCCCCTTCTCTCCCGACCACACCATGGCAGAGGAGCGAGCCATCACCACCACCTCCATATCCTGTCACCACAACAGCCTTCTCCATCATGCCCCTGCTCCACCTCTCTAGGTCTAGTGTTTCTCTCTTAGCTTCTCCCAACCCTAGAAGCTAACTTAGAGAAAACTAGAACTAGGGTTTCACCAAACCCCATGCATGGTCGATTCGGAGGTCGAGACGAGACACAGAGAGTGCGATTCGGGGAGTATGGGCGATTGGGTATGCGTTTACTTTTCAATTTAAAATGAATTAGGGTTTTGGAGTTTGCTTGTATAAATAGAAGGGGTAGTTTGTGTTAGAACGGATGCCTGGGCTAGCCAGAGCACCATAGTAGTTTAATTTGTGTTTTATTGTATCTTAATTATGTTCTAATTTCCTTGACTAGGTGTTGTTGAAACCCCCGATAATTATGCTAAGTTATTCATCCGAAAGTTGTGTTCTTGTCATGCTTTATGGTTTTAGAAATATTGAACTAGCTAATTGAGCACATGAACCCGTGATAGAGTGTACCGTAAGAAGACACTCTATACTAGGGGGAGTGTGTTAGATTGGCCAATTCCTTATCCATGGTATTCTTCCCCGGAATGAATCAAGAGTATAGTTTGATTAGGAATTGCCTTAGCATAGGATCGTGGTGGATTCACCACCCTAGTGCTCTTTCCCTATTTGGTTACAACCTTTTGCACCTTAGTTTAGAGTCACAAAGAACTCAACCTCGGTCGTTTCGACAAACCTACATCCGTGTGTTACACACTTGCTAGAATTCGATTAAGCCAAGCCATTAGATCATCTTAAGTACCACAAGTCTCTCGTGGATCGACCCGTATTTGCCCCTTTCTCGCATAGTAGACACCGTGCACTTGCGGTTATAACAAGTAGGCATTAAAATAAGACCACTTCCCAAGCCTACCAAGTTTTTGGCGCCACTGCGGGGGACTTGGCGTGTGCCTTTGTTGATCCATTTCTTGCTTCACCGAAATCCATTTCACACTGTACATATTCACTTTGCATTATTGCTTTTGGTCTTTTATTAGTATAACTTAGCTTAAATTCTTTCTTTATTTTACATTTCTGCACCTGTCATTCTATCTGTTATTGCATCATCACATCTGTAATTTTCCTTTTATTCTTGTGTAACGTGTAGTGTAACTTATAGTCATCATAACCCTTTATTTGTAGTCATCATAACTAGTAGTGTCACTTGGTGTAATTATTCTTGTTACATCTGTAGCTTAGTATAATCCATTTGTTTTTGCATTTGATTCATCTCATTTGCATCTTAGCTTTGTAATCCGAGCTATAAGCATCATTGCCCCGTAGCTTAGTGTCACTTGTAGATCTTATTCCCTGTCGATCCCAATAAGCATAACAACTATTGCTTTTTCCCCCTGTGACAGTCCAAAACACTCTCAGTTGCTTATGCCAGTGTTAAAATTCATTCCATCTGCTATAACTTGCACCTCCTGGGGACTGAGATTTGTTTGCTGAGTAAACAGGTACCTGTGTGCTGCTATGTTGCTGTGCTTTTGTGCTGCTGTGCAAGCCAAAGGGAGGAAGACAAGGAGAAGCGCAGGACTTGAGGTTAGCCCTGTATTGCCCTGTGAATGAGCTGTGAAGTGTGCAAATACATCTCAACCACCTAGTGTTGTATTTTGTGAAACTGTGTGCATAATGACTAGCTCTTGATTCACATAAACATGATTGTTATGCCATATCTGCATTAGCATAATCCTGTGATTTGAGCTTTACCTCACTGCTATTCTCGCTAAGCTTTGCATAATTAAACATCTCATTTGAGCATCTCTGCCTGTGCACCTGTGAGCCACAATAAGCAGAGTGTATTGCCTTGTCACATGAGATTTTGAGGTTAGCCTGTACAAGCATATTGTATCACCCTGTGATATCTGCTGAGCCTTGTATTGCCCTGAGCCTCCCTGCTGTTTTTAATGTTCATGTGAATGGTTCCTTGATCGTTGACCTCATACATGATAGCTGAGTTGCGTTATCCTTGTGCTGACTTGTATGTATGCTCCATGAGTTGTGCTTCATTGCTATTTTGCTGATCCATGCACTCCAGCCCCTGTAGCTGTTGAGTTTGAGTGCAACCTGTTTAGCCTAGGTTAGCTGTAGCCGCAAACCCAAGGCCTGTGCTTTAACATGGTTTGAGTGTTCTGTGCTGTGAAGTCTTGGCCTCTACAAGGCCTGTGCTATAACCTCCTTAGTGCCATCTTCCCTGTGCCTTTTGTGAGACCTTGTGAACTTGCTATCAGCTAAGCTAAGTTGCTCAAACCCCTTGCATGCTCTACCCAGCCTGAAAGCCCTGTGCACATCACCCTGAATTTTTGCTGTTTCTTGTGCATCTGTCAGCCACTCATCTGAGCATTGCACCCTGAATTGTGCATTTGTGTCTTGGCTAACCACAAGGCTGTGTAAACTCAGAGCATTGTCCTCTGAGTTGTGCATTCTAAGCTGTGAATTGAGCTACAACTTGGATAACCAAGTTAGCTGGAAGCCCAAGTGAAGTCAACTATGACAGTTGACATCAACTCATACCATTGACATCAACTGAGTGAGTTGATGCCACACACCTGGTACCCGTATGCATGCTTGACTTTGTTTGAAACCCCGTGTGAGCTATCATCTGCCAAGCTCACTGTCATTTTCACTTATGCTAAGCCTGCAAATCTGTTGTGAGTCCTGTGTCAACTGAGATTTTTGAGCTATCTGCCCTGCACCTGTATGCACGCTCTGAACAGTAAGGCTAGCCAATCCTATGATAACATGTGCCTAATGCTAAGTCTTAGTCACCTAATAAACCATCAGCCCTGGCACCTTTGCATGATAAGCCAGTCACTTTGCTGAGTCTTGCACAGCCCCTGGAATCTCTGAAATGTGTGCATAACTCTGTGGCGTTTGAAGTAAAAAATTGTTGAACTGGTTGAGCTATCTACCTTGTATGTTCTGTGCCATTACCTTGCATTGCCCTATGCTCAGCTCCAGCCCCTGAAGCTGTTGAGATTGAGTAGCACCCTGGTTAAGATTGGTTAACTGGTAGTCCTGTACTTCTATGCAAGCTTCACTCTATCAACCAAATCTTTGTGAACCTGTTGAGCTAGCTGTCATGTACCATTGAGCATACATCTGTGAAAACTAGAGAATCAACCAACCCAGTTGATCCTCTCTGTGCTGTCAACTCACATGAAAATTGGCCAATCTGTTGCATCTGTGAAGCTGTAAATATGCATGGAGCTGCCCTGTTAACCTGTGCTGTGAGTTGCACTTAGAATTTTGCTAGTGCACCTGCCAATCTGGGCTGTGCTGTGTCTTTTGTTCTGTGAATTTGCTTTGCTCCGTGCACATAACCAAGCTGTGCTATGTACAATTTTTGCTTGAGCTGCCAAGCGGTGCTGTGGCTAGTTTTGAGAGTCTGTGCAGCAACCTGTGCATAAGCTGCTGGTGCATCTTACTTTCCTTAGGCTTTGCCAATCTGTGCATTCCCGCCAACCCGAGCCGCCAACCGTCGGGCTGCACCTAAACAAAAAGTCCAACCTTTCAATGTGCATTTTTCATACAACCTTCACCCACATAAGCCACACTGCTGGCTGTGCACAAAACTTTCAGCCCACACACACTAGGCTTTGCAAGCGACCCGGGCCGCAAACAAACTAAAGCCCGCTTAAGCCCAATCACCGGGCTCGCTCTCCCCAAACCAAACCGAAGCCCACATAGCCGGGCTGTGCAACCACCGGGCTTATCTCACTCGTGCTCAACCTCGAAGCCCACACAACCCGTCACACTTGTGCCTGGGCCCGCATAGACTGGCCGTGCATTTTCACAAAGAATCTGGCCGCATAAACGGGCTCGTTCTTGCCAATCTCTGCACAACCCGAGCCCACAACAACACCGGGCTTTGCATAACAACTAGGTTTTGCACATAACACGTGCCTTGCATAACTCGGCTGGCCGGAACCCAGCCCACCGAGAACATTCCCAACAAGCCGAAACCCAATAAACCAAATCCCACATAAACCAAAACCCACTTAAACCAAAACTGAGCCCACTAAGGGGCTTTTCCATAACCACTGGGCTGTGCATCTTTGCATCACTTGGGCTTAGCTTCCCTGTTTTGAGACATCATTGGTTTTACATGCTTGATGTGTGCTAGGCTATTTGAGTTGCTAGATCATGTCAGGATTTTGGTCTGCAACTGGGGATACAAACAAATCCATTAGAGAGCTTGCTTACGGGCATGCTTCACAGTATGAACTCCCCACATACCATAGTGATTTTAGGGAATTTTATGAGCCTTCTCAGGGCCCTGACCTCACATACCCTAATCATTATGAGCACATGTATCATCCACCACAGGTTGAAAATGAACATTTTTCTCATACCCAATCATCACTTTTAGATCAATTAGAAGCTCAAGTATCTGCTTTAGAAAGGCAATTACATGAGAATTTTGTCGAATCTAATTCCCCTAGGCAATATGAAATGTATGCTTGTACCTTATGTGGTAGCTTAGACCACCCTGCTGAGAACTGCTATATTTTGCATGATTTTAGGCAGTCTAGGGAAAGCCATGATAATCCAAGGTACGAATTGTCTAGAAGTGACTATGACCATGCACACATGCATCATCCATAACCATGGGAGGATGAACAATGTTATACTCCCCAACCCCTTGTATGCAAGTCACTAATGGAAAAGCTCATAGAGCAACACAATGATATACTTGGATGGAAAATGCATGATCATCCCTTCTCTAGTGAACCATGTACACAACCATGTAATGATCATTCATATGAAACTTGCATACCCACTAGAAAAAAAAAGTGAAGACTCCCCTCTATGCCTACTCATGCAACTAACACCGAATATGAACCTAATCTAGAGGTAGATGAGTACACTGGAACTCAAATTTTGAATGGGGAGATGAATTTTTGTTATGATGATGATGATGATGAATATGAAGAGCATGTGTATTTTGAAAATGTACTGAAATCTTTAGGTTCAGAGACATTAAGTGTCTCTTCTGTGAACCCTATGAATGATGCTTCTTCTAATATTCATACTTGTGCTGCTAATGTGGAACCTGTGCATTTGTCCTGTGAAAATGAGCATGCTTTACCACCTGTTTGTGACCTAGGAATAGCTGAAGTGTCTGTTGACATAGATGATTCAATGTATGTGTCTGATTCCATGCCTAGGTTACAACATGATATCTCTCCTTGTCATCTTATGCATGAGATTGAAATTTTGGATAATGATGAGTATGACATGGAGATTGATGAATTGTTCTATGCAGGTGAACATGATTTACCTTCTTCTGACCTTAGGAAAGTGTGTGATGGTGCAAATGATTTTATACATGAAAACAACTTAGATGTACCTAACCTCTCTCCTAAAGCACAGATTGAAACTCCTCCACCAAACCTAGGTGTAGTTTGTAACAAAATTGCAAAACCAACTTTTACGAAAATGCCTAATTTAGGCCTAGAGCTTTGTGCCTCCCAAGTCCTCTTGGACTATTTTGCATCAAAGTATAACACTTTTAAGGAGCCACAGGTTGGAATGTGTATATCTGCCTGTTCTTAGCAAAACTCATTTTGAGTTAGACTTTTGCATGATGTACCTTTAAAATTGCAAGATTTTGTGCTCTCAAACACACTCGTTGACAAGTTTAGGTTTGGGGTAACTTGTTCACATATGCAATCTTACCCGCACTCTCATGTTATATTTGTGTAAGACTGTTGATGTTTCTGCATATCATCTTTTGGGTTGATCCTCAACTCTTTAGATTGTTGGTGTATGGTGAATTTTCATTGTATATAATCCAGTAGGACTTGTTAAATTTTTCTTTCTTGAATCGGTTGAGTCTTCTTGCGCATATATTATGCTAATCCGATATGATCTCCGCTGAGAATGTTGGATTCTAACCTTGACAAATGAAGCTCTAACCTTGCTCCCGCCGACATACCGGTAATCTCTTCTCTTTTCTCTTATCAGCATAGTTCTCATGGTATGTGACTGTTTATTATCTGTTGAAACATTGAGGACAATGTTTGATTTAGGTTTGGAGGTACATTTGCATTTTGCATATAGAGTTTTTAGTCTTTTTAATCTTTTATTTTCAAAAAAAAAAAAAAAAAAAAAAAAAAAAAAACTCTTTTTGTAAATAAAAACCTCCAACTTTTAGAGATTTTAGAGTCACTAGCATGCTTCTAGCTATGTTTACATAGAGAGTCTGACCGAAATAACAAGAACTTGGAAGTACCGGAGAACGCAATCGGGTTTCTTAGTTGATTAGAGCGTTAAAGTTGGATTTAACCATACCGGAGGGTGAATTAGGTGCTGTTTAGATATTCGGTAGTAGAATTGTGATCACCCATAGTGGAGACTACCCATTTTGCATCAAGTGAGGCACCAACCTTCAATTTTTTGCAAATTTCTAGAAAAGCTGTTAGAGTGTGTGTCACCGTACGTCAATTCCGGGTAGGAATGGTGAGCTACCCAACTTCGCACCACTTTCAAAGACTACTTTTGATCTCTTGAGTGCTAATTTTTGTCAATCATGAGGGTGACGTTTAAAGATGAAAACTTCTTCTAAATACCGATTTGCAGTTAGCATCACTCTCTCCCTCTCAATAAACACTTTCATAGAAACACATCGTCGTCAGCAAGCGGAGCATCATCAGAATATTCGAAGAAAAGTTGAAATAGTCCAAGGTTACGTGCAACAAAGAAAAGAAAATAGGATGAGAATTAATGAAGTTTGTGAAATCAAGACAAGTGTAAAAAATTGAGTCTTATTGTTTTATTGTTATTTTCATTCCAAGTTAAATCAAAAAAAAAAAAAAAATGTATGTTTTTCAAGTTTTTGTGAAGTTCAGAAGTTCATCATCAGCTATTGAAGACCGAAGATTGAAGAAGACGTTTCTATGAATGCCGAGAGAGTGATATTAATTGCCGATCGGGTGAGAAGGTAAGTGAGTACTCCCACTCTTGCTAATGGTTGATTTCCTTTCTTAGAGATCATCGAAAAAGATTCTTTTTGTCCACACTTCGTGGAGTCTCCGAAAATTATTTCGGAAGGTTATCCTTCTTACCTACAACGTGTGCGGGATTTCTCTCTTTATTCCCGCTGCACACATGAGAGACTAAAAAAACGATCTTTTTGAGTGCAATTATCATAAAACCCTAATAGTGAGGCATAAGTCGAGGCTTATGATCACAATCGAATCCAATTCTTTCATATGGTATGGTTACTTCTCGCTCAAAGACTTAAGGATGAGAATGCGTTCTTTGGTAGTTCTAACTTCGTGTTACTAGCATGCGAAACTCTATTTCCTCATAGCTCCTTGGATGCTTGAGACTCTTTTACACTCCGAAGTTGGAGAAGGTTTTGTGGGTACACCTGCGGTAAACCCTCACGAGACTACAACTCGTCCACTAGGGACACCTAGCGGTTTAAAGGCTTAGTGCATACGCTAAATGCATTCGAGAGACCTGCGACGTGGGTATAGTTAGGATTTCTTAATTTCTCGTTTCACTTGAGGACAAGTAAAATTCAGGTTTGGGGGTATTTGATGAGTGCCAAATATTGCATATTTATACACCTTTTATTGGCATTTAACTCATCTTTTGTGCTCGTAAATCGATATTATCCCAGCATTCGTGTTTTCTTTGTTTTCAAGAGTAAATATTTGTATTTATTAATTTTGTGTTTTTAGGTAATAAATAAAGCTCGGAGAAATTTAGGAGCCAAAAGAGCAAAGAATTGGAGTCGAGCATCTATGGAGCAGAAAGCCAAAGCCCGCGCGCGCATTAGTTGCAACCCAACAAGGAGAAACCCATCTACAAGACATGGGCTAGAGCTACCCGTGACCCGGATCCGAGCCCGTTTCTCCCTGAGCCGTTCAGATTTCACCCATCTTCATCCTACGGTCGCATCAACGGACGCATCTGATTCACCGAGATCCAACGCTCGCTTCAGCTTTCGCATCGCCTTCTCGCTGCACCCGCTCAACACCGAATCGCCCTATACCTATACCCAGTCGAGCTAACCTCATTTCTTCCTCCTTCTTCTCTTTCTTCACCCAACAACTCTTCAGAACCCATCCCCCTTCTCTCCCGACCACACCATGGCGAGCAGCGAGCCATCACCACCACCTCCATATCCCGTCACCACAACGACTTCTCCATCCAGCCCCGCTCCACCTCTCTAGGTATAGTGTTCTCTCTCTTAGCTTCTCCCAACCCTAGAAGCTAACTTAGAGAAAACTAGAACTAGGGTTTCACCAAACCCCATGCATGGTCGATTCAGAGGTCAGAGACGAGACATGAGAGTGCGATTCAGGGAGTATGGGCGATTGGGTATGCGTTTACTTTTCAATTTAAAATGAATTTGGGTTTTGGAGTTTGCTTGTATAAATAGAAGGGGTAGTTTGTGTTAGAACGGATGCCTGGGCTAGCCAGAGCACCATAGTAGTTTAATTTGTGTTTTATTGTATCTTAATTATGTTCTAATTTCCTTGACTAGGGTGTTGTTGAAACCCCTGATAATTATGCTAAGTTATTCATCTGAAAGTTGTGTTCTTGTCATGCTTTATGGTTTTAGAAATATTGAACTAGCTAATTGAGCACATGAACCTGTGATAGAGTGTACTGTAAGAAGACACTCTATACTAGGGGGAGTGTGTGAGATTGGCCAATTCCTTATCCATGGTATTCTTCCCTGGAATGAATCAAGAGTATAGTTTGATTAGGAATTGCCTTAGCATAGGATCAGGTGGTGGATTCACCAACCTAGTGCTCTTTCCCTATTTGGTTACAACCTTTTGCACCTTAGTTTAGAGTCACAGCAACTCAACGTCAGTCGTTTCGACAAACCTACATCTGTGTTACACACTTGCTAGAATTCAGTTAAGCCAAGCCATTAGATCATCTTAAGCACCACAAGTCTCTGTGGATCGACCCGTATTTGCCCTGTTCTGCATAGTAGATACCGTGCACTTGCGGTTATAACAAGTAGGCATTAAAATCAGACCACTTCCCAAGCCTACCAGCATGCCTTGGCGCGGTTTTGGCGCGGCCAAACTAGGGTTTCGGGCCAAAGGTTACCATGCGTTGTCTGGTAACCTTGGATGGCTAGGATTCGATCCTGGGATTGAAGAGGGACCGTTGATTGTCGCACGCCTTCGTTTTAGTAGCCGCATAGGGAAAGTCGGCATGGTATAGTGGGGCCCCGGGTTTGGTATACCGTTGGCACATGGTGCGGCTAGCATGGCTAGGGTCAAGGCAAGGTGCGTTTGGCTTGGCGAGGTGGGGCCAATGGTTTGGCATGCCATTGGCACACGGTGCGACTAGCATGGCTAGGGCCAAGGCAAGGTGCGTTTGGCTTGGCGAGGTGGGGCCAATGGTTTAGCATGTCGTTTGGCACATGGTGCGGCTAGTATGGCTAGGGCCAAGGCAAGGTGCGTTTGGCTTGGCGAGGTGGGGCCAATGGTTTGGCATGCCGTTGGCACATGGTACGGCTAGGGCCAAGGCAAGGTGCGTTTGGTTTGGCGAGGTGGGGCCAATGGTTTGGCATGCCGTTTGGCACATGGTGCGGCTAGTGTGGCTAGGGTCAAGGCAAGGTGCGTTTGGCTTGGCGAGGTGTGGCCAATGGTTTGGCATGCCATTGGCACATGGTGCGGCTAGAATGGCTAGGGACAAGGCAAGGTGCGTTTGTCTTGGCGAGGTGGAGCCAATGGTTTGGCATGCCGTTTGGAACATGGTGCGGCTAGTATGTCTAGGGCCAAGGCAAGGTGTGTTTGGCTTGGCGAGGTGGGGCCAATGGTTTGGCGTGACCAAGCTATGGTTTTTGGGTTAAAGGTTACCATGTGTTATCTGGTAACCTTGGATGGCTAAGATTTGCGTCTTAGATGGAAAGATGGTCGTAGATTGTTGCGGGCCTTTGTTTTGGCAACCAGCGTTGTGCATGGCGTGTTGGAACGGCAAGCATGGTTGGCTTGCTTTAGCGAGAAGATGTGGCCGGCATGGTTTGCCATCGGCATAGTGGTGCGGCTAGCATGGTGGGCATGCCTTGGCGTGGTAGGTGTGGCTGGCACGGTTTGCGGCTAGCATGGTTGGCATGCCTTGGCGCGGAAGGTGTGGCTGGCGCGGTTTGCCATTGGCACGGTGGTGCGGCTAGCATGGTTGGCATGCCTTGGCGCGGTAGGTGTGGCTGGCACGGTTTGCCATTGGCACAGGGGTGCGGCTAGCATGGTTGGCATGCCTTGGCGCGGTGGGCGTGGCTGGCATGGTTTGCCATTGGCACATGTGGCGTGGGAATTAGGGTTTTGGCCTATCGAAACCCTAATTAGTAATTAATTAAAAAAAAGGTACCCTGGTAATTTTCTCGCAGACATATTAAAGAGTTCAATAAATGCGTTTAAGCCCTGTGACGTTACTGTCTGGCTAGGGTTTTACGATTTTAACCCTAAGCTAAAAACTACCATCAACAGTTGCATTCCAATCTCCAGCTAAACACCAAGAATCAGATGCCCAACCAGTTAAATCTTCCATCTCTATCCAGAATTCAAGCCTTTCATCATAGTCGCAGTGTGAGTACACATTTGATAAGCTTCATTCAAAGTTGTCACTTTTACATGTAAACTTTTGAGATGGAGAGTTAGGCCCTATTAATTCATCTGTAAATATCAATTGCGAATTATCCCATATGGTTATTAATCCTCCTGACAAGCCTCTTAATGAAATTGCCATTCATTTGTTGTTGTTGTTTCCCCATATATGGTTAATCAACCAATCATTCACTTTCATCATTTTTGCTTCTGAATTAATACACAGGTTGGTTTTAATCTTTGAATTTGATCTTTCAGTGTATCAATTTTTTCAATGGCATTCAGACCCCTTATGTTCCAATCGAAAATTTTAAGATCCATTCAAATTCTTTACACCCAATGATATTCCATGTTGTGTTGCCATTTCTCCATTTACCCGACTGTTTTTTTCCTTTTTCATTTTCTTTTGGTATTCAGTTGAAATTTTCCTGTGCTTTTTTACAATGCCTGCAAACACTGTTCTAACCTGTTCTTCGTTCCCTTCAAATTTTGCTCCCACATTTTCACTTGCTTCAATCAATAATTCAACTGTGTTATATACATCAATAGGTATATTAGCTTCCTCAAGTAGTCTTTCATAATTAAAACCGCCGATTGGGGTAGCCGGATTAGCACAACTTGGACGATTAAGAGCCAAAACCAAATTCCTTTCTCTAGTAGCTTGAAAAGTATAAATGGGTGTAGAAATCGTAGGAGCTGGTTCTGGGTTGTTGTTTTCCAGTGTAGATTCACCTTCAACCTCTATCTGAGTATTACCTTGTCTTTGATGCTTCCTTTCTTTTCTTCTCTTTCTTCTCAAAGTTTAGAAACAGACTTTTGATAGAATGAGAATTAGATTTAGTCATCTCAACAGTCTTCTCAACGGTTGCATTTTTGTTTTTCTCAAATTTGAGGAATAAGCTTTTAATTGGGTTATCCGTTGATGTTGTTGCTTTGGGAATAGATTGTTTTGATCCATAGATCCATTTTCTTTTTTGAATTATATCTTGATCGATTTCTCCTTCCTCCAGCTCACCGCCACATGTTATTTCTTTCACCTATGCAGACACTGCACCCTCTGACGAAGACAATTTTCTTTTGTATTATGAAATTCAAAATTTGAATTTTGATTTTTCTGGCCACCCATTAACCGGATTGTGTCCTTGTACTCAGCTACCTATGGTCTCCTTTGTTGTCTGAATTCGAAATCCAATTTAATTGCAATGAGTAGTTTAATTCCCTGTATGGTGATAACTATTGCTGCCGGAATTTGAGTAATATCATTTGTAATGCCGATTCTGCAACACTCAATGTTCTTCAATGTCGTCTGTCTATCAATCTCCGCCAACCCACCTAAATTTTTTGCAATGGTATTGAATGTATTCCAGGACCATAGATGTAATGGTAATCCTTTTAATTTAACCCAGATGGTATTGTTCTTAACTTTTGTTCTGTCAATGATTTCAGCATCCAAGTACCATCTCTTCACTGCTATTTATGCTTTCCCTATTGTGAAGGATTGAGGTTTCCAGCATTTATTCCATTATTCATCATTTTGCGGATAAAAGTATGCAGACATGTCATCAATGATTACAAGCTTTAAGTATCTATTCCACTGCAGATTTTTTGAAATTGATTTAGCTACATGTCCCCATGATGTATTCCCTTTAACATGACATATGAACTTTCTTGAGTTTTTATCTTGAGTTGATGAGCCAATCTTCATAGTCTGTGGGAAATCTGTTGAGTTGGGTATTTGTTGAGATGATTCTTTGAAGATTCCTAGTATATCTGTTAATTTTCATTGAATCTCCACCGACCAAACATCTTATCTCCTTTTGGTACACAAATAGATTTAGATGAAATTCTGTCTGTTCTTGTGATTTTTATGTAATCTCCTTGAGAATTTGACAGCAACTCCACTAAACAGAAAAATCTCCATCTCTTTTTGGCCATTTTCTCACCCCATTTATGTTATTTGAGACTAAGGGTGCACACGGTACGGTTCGGCTCGGTTCTTGCCGAGATCGAGTACCTGTACCTCCCTAGCCTTGGTTCCTATTTTTTGGACCGGTACATGTACCCTGTACCTCGGTTCCGGTACTATTCGGTATCAGTACGGTACCAGGTACGGTTCCGGTACTAGTCTCGGTTCCAGAAATTTGTGTTTCTCCTACGTTGTTAATGATGGGATTTTGGACAGTGAGTATTCCATGCAGCTGAATGCATCGCGTATAAAGGTTCTGCAAGCACAAGATGACTTGGTGAATGAAATGAATGATTCTGCTAGCAAAGATCTTTTACGTGTCGCTGATAACAAGAATGCCTACTCCAAGCTTCTCAAGAACTTGATTATTCAAGTAATTCTTGTTCTGTAACATCTTAGTTCGTCGCGTTATTCTACTAAACATCGTCTTACTTTTATCATAAACTTCATTTTAAATTTCCAGAGCTTGCTTCGTTTGAAAGAGCAATCATATCTTGTTACGCTAGCTGAGTTCATTGCTAAACACCTCTGGGAACATCAACTGGAGGGTCTTTGGTTTCCTAGTACAAACCAAAATTGGGTTTCTTTTCTTAACGTCCATCTCCTTTACATTTTGCACAAGCCGTATTTTTGTTTATCTGATCTTCAATTCGTTCTATGCAAGTTCTGTGTATTTTTTTCTTAATTTTATTACCCCTAAATCTAATGGCTATTATTAGTTTATTACCCCTAAATCTAATGGCTATTACTACTCGGTACATTCGGTCCGGACGGTACGGGACTTGGATAGGACCGTGTACCTGTACCTCCCTAGCCTCGGTTCCTATTTTTGGACCGGTACCTGTACCCCCTTCCTCGGTTCGGTACAAAAACAGGTACGGTTCCACCGGTTCCGGGACGGTCCGTCGGTCCGGCTCGGTTCCTGTGCACCCCTATTTGAGACTATCTTCTCTATGATTGAGTTAATCCAAATACCCACTTTAGCAGATAGTAGAAGACTAGATCTAAAACCAGCTTTTCCTTTCTCCTCCATTTTGATTCCATCTTTTTTACCCACACTGCATCTATTGAATTCGAAGGTTTTCCATTCAATTTGGGTAATAAGTTTGGTCGGATTTTCTGAGTGAAAACTCCGATTTCTCTCTGGTAAGTTTTCTCTCTCCATAGCCCTCTTATCATTCCTTCATTTCAATAGTCATTTCTTTTGAAAAGTAAACCACTTTAGTGAAAACAATGGCTGTCCAGAAGGTGTCCAACTTTGTTGTCTAGTCCATATCACACTCACGAGTCTTACCTGGCTTTCTCAATGCTAGAGGGCGTCCCAGAAAAATGCTAAACTGATCGAAATTTTCTCCCGACTGTTATCTCGTAAGAGATGAAAAAATGGACCCACCTTTACCCACATCCCCTCCAATGCTAGAGGACATCTCAGGGACCATTGGATTAACTCTCGGGATATGGCTCGAGATATAATATCGGTGAATGTAGCAGTTCCGTTTTCCAAATCAAAAATTATCTTGATTGACACTTTATAAAATACATGACACATTGAACCCTTATATTGTATAATGGCTAGTTCTTTTTTTGGCTCAGTCTCCTAGTCCTACTTTTTAGATCGTAGCAGTAGAATTTTACTTACTTTACTTCTACATTTAGTCCTTATAAATCTATTAAATATCTTCCATGATCCTCATTTTGTTTATGATTTAGCCCCTACCCCTAAAACATTTATTAATATCGTTCTTAAATCCTCCGTCTCTTTTCCATATTTTACGTCTTTCACAAATTCAAGTTCTTCTCCAAGATAAAAACACCGGTGTTCTGATTGGTGAGGCTTTTTATTTTATAAAAACAAGTTTATGAAAAAAATTTATAAGTAACGATCAAATTCGAAATAATTTGACATGTTTTTCTAAGAGTATTATTAAATGAAATTGAAAATGTTTACATTTCTGCAGAATGGGGATGTTGTTTTTGTGTGTGTTCCTATTGTTTGCGTCTAACATGTATTCTGGAAAAAAAATTGTTACTAAAAGGGTTAAAATACAGTAGTAAAGTATATATGAACTATCATCTGTTAAAAAGCTTCATCCTATAGGTTGGGACAAGGTAACAAAACCAATATCTGAAGGAGGACTAGGAATCAGGAAAATTAGTGATCATAACAAGGCTCTTCTCATGAAAAGAATTTGGAATTTGCACGAACAACCTAATTCCATTTGTGGAAGTCTTTTCAGCGAAAAATATCTCGATCACCAACCAATATTACAAGGCATTGATACCACATGATTATATCAGCCCAACTAGAGGTATTATACAAGGAGACCCACTATCTTCATACATCTTCATAATATGTGCGGAGATCTTGTCTACGAATTTAGGAATCTTACAAAATCAAAAGTTGATTAAAGGTCTTAACATATCAAAAAAAGCACCACCCATTGTTCACTTAATGTATGCCGATGATCTTTTAATCACTTATAAAGCCTCGATCGAGTAATCTTCATCTCAAGAACACCTTCACTCTTATGGCACTTGGCGGGCCAGGTAATTAATACTTCCAAATCAGTAATCATTCATCACCCGAGATTGGATCCGATCAAAGTTAGTAATCTTCAGCAATTCTTCGATATGCCGGCAACACCAAAAACTCCAATCTATCTTGGAGTCCAATTCAAGCAAGGAAGAGCATCTAATCACACCTTTGCGCCACTCCTACAAAGATTAGCTCGAAAAGCTAAAGGATGGATGACAAAATGCCTAAATCAAGCTGGAAGACTCGTACTCAGTAAAACATCCCTAATCCCCACCTCAAATCATGTAATGCAAACACAAAACCTTCCCATCAATGTCCACAAACAAATAGATCGTATCACCAGAAATTTCTTCTGGGGACATGATTCAACTGTTAAAAAGCTTCATCCTATAGGTTGGGACAAGGTAACAAAACCAATATCTGAAGGAGGACTAGGCATCAGGAAAAGTAGTGATCATAACAAGGCTCTTCTCATGAAAAGAATTTGGAATTTGCACAAACAACCTAATTCCATTTGTGGAAGTCTTTTCAGCGAAAAATATCTCGATCACCAACCAATTTTACAAGGCATTGATACCGTACCATATTCCTCCATTTCAATGGAGAGAATTGGCAAAGAATCGTCCCTACCATGCAACAACTGATATTTCATCGTATTGGAAATGGGATATCAACCCCAATAGAAGCCAATTGGATTCCACACTCACCAAACCTAGGCCCAACTCAGTGTTACCCGATCCGAAATGTAGCAGATATCATTGATCCAATCTCTCATAACTGGAACCAGGATAAATTAAATACTCTACCCAATCATGTAGCCCAAAAAATCATAAACATCCACCTCCCCCAAGGTATACCCTAGGACAAAATTATCTGGCCACATTCAAAATCGGGAAAATGCACCACTTCATCGGGATACAAATGTCTAACCCATAATCAACCTAACTATACCCCACTACCACCCACCAAATTCCTGTGGACCTTACCGTGTCCACCAAAAATTCAGCTTTTCTTGTGGAAAGCAATCAATGAAGGGTTACCTACCTTCTCTCTTCTTCACCACATCCATTTAACTAACTCAGAAATTTGTCCTAGATGCAATCCGGAATCAACAACTCACTTGTTAATTCACTGTCCAACGTCAACCACTTCTTGGAACACATTAATCTCTCAACTCTCAACCAAACCAAACTCCAATAATTCCCCCACAATTGTTTTAACACCTCATACAACCATTTCCCAAATCCTACAACAACCAGCTCCAACATCTGTCATCTCCACTTTCTGTTTTCTTTTCTGGACCTTATGGCTAGCTAGAAATGAACTAGTCTACTGTCAAAAACAAACAACAACAGCAGAAATCTTAGCATGGGCTCAAAAACAACAACAAGAATATTCGGCGGCTCTACAGTCCTTACCTCCGGTCCTACCTGGAGATTCACCGATACTCAACCACTCAAGAAGGGCCAAAAAGATTTCAACAATCTTGGTAGGATGGTCCACTCCGAACATGAACTGGATTAAGATTAACACCGATGGAGCGGCCAAAGGTCATCCGGGTTTTGCGGGTGCGAGTTTCATTTGCGTAGGACTCCCGATGCAAGAACGATAATGGCTCTAGCTCAACCTTTGGGAATTGCAAGCGCTTAATCCGTAAACTTGGGCTCTTCTTTTGGCTTCAAGAACAATTTGAAAGGCAATGGCCAAAAGTTATCTTCGAGATGGACTCGGAGAATCTATTGCGCTTTATCACTTCCCCTACTCCCCCTCCTTGGCATATCTCAGGGATGATTGAAGAAATAAAGAATAGGATACAACAGATTCCGCAGGCTGCTATACGACACAACTACAGAGAAGGAAATCAAGCAGCAGATGGATTGGCCAATCATGCGGCAGATGGAAGCCAAATGGGGAATTTGTCAACCAAAATTTGGGACCAGGCAATCCCGGTTTTTATTAGTCAAATTATTCATCATGACTCTGTGGGTACCACTTATCCGCGCCAAATTGTAACTTAATATTTGTATAATAAAATACATGCTTCAAAAATAAAAATATGGAAAATATCCACTTCGTACATCTATTGCAAATTAATGGTCTCAATTAAAAAAGTTTGTTACATGATGCATCAGGATAAATTTGCTGAAAGCACCTTAATAATTTAATACAATTTTTTATTTATTTATATTTATTTGTATGTTTCCAAACCATGTCGACTATAACACGAAACTTGACTTTATAATTCAATAATAAATTTCTTTGGCTTGTATTTCCATAAGACGTATCTTCTCATACTTCTAGTAATAAGATGTATCTCCTAATTTATTTATTTTCTACTATATATACTTTACTATTACATACACACATACTAGAACGGGCCCTAGCTCAGCTGGTCATCCACGTTCCCCAAAGTTTCATGTGTTCTAGGAGGTCCCAGGTTCAATCCCCCAATGGCGTAATATTGCAGGAATTAGCATGGAAGGTAGTGTTAGTTTGCCCCCCCTTGTGACACAATCTCAGCCCTCATCCGCTTCGGCTCCCTTGGCTAGGTTACCCATGAGGCTCGCTGGTAGGTTAGCACAGCAACTTGTTCAATTAATGTAGTAGTATGTTGTTGGAGCTTAATTTGTTAGGCTTCCAACTAGTTAATGTAATACTCTTTATCCAATAATAAAAAAAAAAAATTTAAAAAAAAGTAAATAAATAAACAGGAATATTTCACTAGTGTCGGGTATCAAACAATTGAAAAATCATATTATCTGATTTATATATCCAAAACAGTTATACATTTAATAGTTATAATCCAAGGTCGAAACTTGTTTGTACCATAAGTAAAAATGCCACTTAATGGGCCCAATTGATACTTGAACCATCTTTTGGCCCTCATCCAAGCCCGCTAACCAGTCAACCGAAGCAGCCCACCAGCCTGCCTAGTATTGCATAAATTCAATGACCGGTCAATGGTCAAAGTCAACACCCCGGTCAATGGTCAAAGTCAATGGTAAAAGTCAACAACATGTCAACGGTCAAAGTCAACCATCAGTCAATGTCAAGGCCATGTTGCCGATGGTGCTGCCATGCAGTTTTCACTCATGTTGCCAACCAATTTCCGGCTAAGTACTCTACCGCACTGCCCAGTTGACCTCCATCCAAACCGCGACCCATTATGCCTGTCAACCATCAATCCAGTCAGCCAGCATGCAGGATCAATTCAGGCATGCAAAGGCAGTTTCATGCAAATTAATTCAGGAGGCATGCAAATGCAGTTTCATGCGAATTAATTCAGGAGGCATGCAAAGACAGTTTCATGCAGAATTTATCATGGAGGCATGAATGAGCGGTTTCATGCGGGAATTCATCATGGAGGCATAAATGTGCAGTTTCATGCAGAATTTAACATGGAGGCATGCAATATTAATTACGGCAGTTTCATACATAAGTTAAGATGGAGGCATGAATGAGCAGTTAATGCCATTTAAGTTTATATTTAAATTAGATATTGAAATGTATAAATAGGGAGGAGCAGAGATCATTGAAGAGGGGGTAGCGAATACAAGAAAAGAACACTATAATACAAATATCAATAAAATATTTCTCCCCAAGGGGATTCATCCGTGGACGTAGGCAACCCATGCCGAACCGCGTTAAACCTGTGTCTCTTTATTTGTTCCTCAATTCGTCTCTGAACCCAAAATACACACCAAATCATCTATTCATCGTGTTTAGTGCCCAGAATTTATTTTGGGTACAAACATTGGCGCCGACTAAGGGGAATACGAGAAAAGGAATCGTGTTTTCCCATTGAGAAAAGTTGTTCAGAATGCTTTAAAATCATGTTCGTGAAAAATCTGTTTGAACGTCGTGAAAAATCACTGTTGCAACACAGTTTGATCGTAAAAAATCGTGATCCGGTGATCGCACTGCTTGCTGACCATATAATCGCACATACTGCAGTCCAGTTGATCGCAACTGCTGCAATAAAGATTCGTTGTTTCATATTTGTTGAAGCTATTACCTTCTGATACCGCTGAAAATCGCATCACTACAAAATCTGATGAAAGTGTTGCCGGGACGCTCGGTCCGCGGCAAAATATATAGTGAAACACCATCAAAACTGTTGTAGGATGTTCGATCCGCAACATGATAGGGTCAAAAGTTCGTTGCAATTTGCGCCAAAGATCTTTAAGATTGTTGTGAAACGAGGAAAAAACCTCTTAAAAAAAACATCCAGAAATTTCCAGTTTGGATGCCTTTGTGATTACTCTTGCGGTCGGTTGATCAAAACTGCTGCAGTCCAATTCTGATCGAATTTACTGCAGTCCAGTTGATCGCAACTACTGCAGTCCAGATTCGCAGTTCGAGCTTTTTCGGAAACTATTACCTTCGAAAAGCACCCAATCTATACCACTACAAGGGTTGTTAAAACTATTGTCAGGACGTTCGGTTCACGGTGAAAGATGGCGTAACAACATCATCAAAATTGTTGTTGGATATTTGATATGCAACATGGCTGGTCCAGTTTTGATTTTAATCACTGCAGCGATCCACCGATCGCAATTCTTTGCAATCCGATTAATCACGATTCTGCCGATCCAGTTGGTCGCAAGCGCCGTGAGTCGCCTTCATAGTCAGAGGCCACCAAGGATGACTCGTTGGAAAGATAGCTAAGATTATTGCCAGGATGTTCGATCCGCAACATATTCAAGTCCAAAGTTGGAAAAATTTGCTTCTCAAATAACGCAGTGTCCACATGTTCGAGTTTGTAGTTCGTCAAAAACACTACTGTCATGATTGCAAGGTTGTCAAGTTGCCTACATCTCAAGGTGCATGAATACCTAAGGGAAAACCTCTAGAAAAGCATCCCAGAAAGCTCCAGACGGGGCCACAAAAGTACAGCAAAACCATAGTGAAAGGTCCGTGAGAAACAGCAACAGTCCCTGGAACTGTTGCTAAAAATCCAAAGGAAAGGAAGAAAAACAGAAAACTGTTGCAAAAGGCAGATAACAAAGACAACATTTCCACCAGCCGTTGCTGAAACTACAAGAAAAAAGACAACAGTTCCACGAAACTGTCATCAAATGTTCGGAGGAAAGATCACAGTTCCTGTAAACCGTGGCGAAAAGTTCAAATACAAAAAAAAAAAATCAGAGAAAAGCCGGCGGCCGATCCATTCACCCACTTCAGGGTTTCGTTCACCTACCTTAATTTTCCGTCACCCACTTCAGGGTCTCCTTCACCCACGTCAGAAAATTTTGATGGTTCAGGTTACATCAATCTTTGATGCGCTACGTATACAAACCGTTGATGCTCTATGTTATATCAAATTTCGATGATCTGCGTTACATCAAAATTCAATCCTCAGGAAAATTTCGATGCTTCTTGTTACATCAAACTTCGATGAGCTACCTATATCAACCGGTGATGCTCCGTGGTACATCAAACATCGATGCTCTAGGCTACATCAAACTTCGGCAGGGCGCCACATAAGCAGGTGCCACGTCACCCAGTACTGACGTGGTAGCCACCACGTCAGCAAGTGACGCCTCGCCAGCGTGCCACGTCAGCAAGCGACGCCTCCACAGCGTGCCACGTCAGCAAATCGATGCCTCGCCAGCGTGACACGTCGCCAAGTGACACCTCGTCAGGGTGCCATGTCAGCAAAGTGACGCCTCGTCGGTGTGTCACGTCAGCAAAGTGACGCCTCGTCAGCGTACCACGTCAACAAAGTGATGCCTCGTCAGCGTACCACGTCAACAAGGGTCCACGTCATCAATTTGTCTACTTGGCAATCGCCACGTCAGCATTTTGTCCACTTGTTGACTGCCACGTCAGCGGTTTGGTCCAGTCAGATATGTGTCACGTCAGCAAGAGCACGCGCGCTAAAAGAAAATCTTGTTTCGTCAATAACTTCTTCGTTTTAAGTCCGAATTGAGTGATTTTTGGCTCGTTGGAATCGCCTTTCAATTTCTTACAATATGGAGGTGAAAACTCTTGAGTTTGAAAAAATTATTTTTGAGGTTCCGAGCGGCACATCAACCACTATCAAGTGAAAACTACTTATCATATTCAATGTTCGGGGACGCTGTTGCATCGAGTTTCTACCCACAAAATGCCAGTGTGCGAGTTTGTGAGTGGTGGTTCGATTCATAAACCTCAACACGCACATATTCGGTGCTAGTTAAAACTGATATAGTCCAGTTGATCGAATTGTTGTAGTCCAGTTCCTCATCAAATACTGCATTCCAGTTGATCGAACTGCCGCAAACCCTTTTCGTTTAACTGCTTCAGTCCAATATGATCGAACTTATGTAGTTCAGTTTCTCAAAGAATCATTTTTACAATCCGATTTTCCTTATAACGGTCACGATTCGGTGATCGCATTCTCTGAAATCTGATTCCATGGCAACTGTCTGCAATCCAGTTTTGATTCAACTGGTGTATTCCAGTACCCGCAGACAAATCTAGTAGCTGAGTCAAGCCGAGATGCTAAGGCAATTACACTAGTCATCGCAGCTGGAAAACATCAACATAGCCAGTGGACATCCTAATCACCTCATAAAAAAAGTCGCAATAACACTTGTAATATGGTACATATAAAATTTACATATTTTCACATCTTTTCATATAATCATGCATACTTTTGTTCAATGAGACACCTATAATGTGGCGAGGATCTTCTCACAGGAGATTTCACATTTGCGTGCGCGCATCTGGAATAGTGGGATTGGCCCCCCGCGCGAATTCCAGATAGCAGATAACTTCAAAATTCATGCGCGAGCAAGATGCAGCATGGTAGTACATCCTTGTGCGAGCATTGAGCAGCATGATAATCACTATCTTCTGGGGGCGAGTTGCATATCACTTCAACGTGACTGACTATAACTTGGGGACGAGATATGTTACACCTCATGGTCTAAAATAACTCTTTTGGGGCGAGCTGCGTAACACTCCATACGCTTGGGGGCGAGTTACATAGCACCTAAATGCAATGCGGAATTTAGCTTCTAAAAATCGAAACTTCAGGTAACCCAAACTTCTTAATCCTCCAACGAGTTACGAGATTAAGAGGGGGCGAGCAAACACCCTAATATTTTGACGCAATTATTGCAATCGTAATGTTAAATCACATTCTGATTAAGTTGATCGAATTGTTGTAGTCCAATTCAAAAGCAATCGCTGCTCGCCTTTGCTCATTAATTATGTACTCGGTTGGACGCAAATGCTCATTAATTTTGTACTCGGTTGGGATGGCCCGATGCGGTCGATTTTACTCATCAATTTTGTACTTTCGGTTGGTCGCAGGTGATGCGATGCAGTTTTATTTGTAACTGTTACACCTAGGTTTATCGAACTATATTAATCCAGTTCCTCAGCAACTGCTGCAGTCTAGCTTATTCGAAGCTACTGCAGACTAGTTATGTTCGCTGCTCCTGCAGTCAAGCTGATCGTAGATACGACAATGCATTTATGCTCGCGATGCCAGTCTGATCCGGGTCGTGAAAGGCTGCATCCCAAAGATAGCTTGTCGCTCCTGCATTCCAGCTGATCGCATCTGCTGCAGTGCAACTTTGCTCGTCGACACTGTTGCATTTCAGCTGATCGAAGCTGCTGCAGTCCATCTCTGTTCGCAACTCCTGTAGTCCAGCTCAAGATCTGTGTACCGAATGATTCTGAACCACCAACGGAACCCAATGATTCAGATGACACTCCAGATGAAGACCAATCAATTCCATTTGGTAGAAGAGGTGATGATGATGATGTTGATGAAAGAACTCCGGCTGCTGGAGGAGGTAACAATGATGATGATGATGGTAATCAGGACATGCCTAATTTTGGATGAGGTAATGATGATGATGATGATGATGATGATGGAGATAAATATAAGATGAAATTGTTGAAGAGGCAGTGGAAGAAGAAGAAGAAGAATGAGGAGGAGGGGGAGGAGGAGGAGATGGAGATGGAGAAAAGGGGGACGCATTCGCATTCGATGCAAGCTATCAATTCATGGAATCCAAAATCCCGGAGTATGCCCCGGAGATGATGGAGGGTGTATTGTCCTCGGACGAAGACTGATGGCTTTAGAAGTTTTTGTATAGGTTTTGTGGGTAGACCTCTATGTAAACCCTCACGAGACTATAACTCTTCCACTAGGGTCGCCTAGGGGTTCAAAGGCTTGATGCACATGCTAAGTGCATTCTTTTTTCCGTCGACAAGGATTTGGGTTTTATGTTTCAATCAATGTAGTAACCAAAATTGCATGAATAAAGTGAATTACATCTTCCTATTTTCTGTTTTCTATTTGGTATAAGTACATGCCGGCAAGGTTACAAATCCTTAGCATGCCAGCTCTGAGTCAGGTGGCAAAGTGTTAAAAATTATGTGCATGCCGACCAGATGATAGCCGGCATTGTTGGAAATATTTACATGTCGACCGTAAAATTGTTGGCCCAAGATAGTCGGCGTAATATTCATTCAAAGACCATTCCGGCCTAAAAAGGGTCGGCATGTTAGTCATCCGCGGACCATGCCGGCTAGACTTTGTCGGCATTCTATTCAAACGCAGACCAAGCCCGCGGATCTTAGTCGGCACCTTATTCAAACCTGGACCTTGCCGACCTTTCATATTTTCAAAACTAAATTTTTTGATCGAAATCGAACTCATAATACATATAAAAGGTTTAATACACTAAATTCTCATTTTCAATATTTTAATCTAAACTCAATTAATTAACCTACTCAGAATTTTTAGTGTTAATTAAATAAGGGCATATTAGCCATTTAGAAAATACAAGGTTAAGGGGTGGCTTGGTTTTACTTCATAATGACCAGATTTTGTCTTATTGGGTATACCCCAATCTCGCCAGGATAAATATCAACAACAAACAAAGTTCAGAAGAAGATTTTGAAAACATTGATTGAATTTCAAAGGAAATTAAAGAAAAAATAAGTTAGGAATGCCTTTACCGCTACAGAATCTCCTACCACTTCTTCTTCTTATTCTTCTGCCTACTATGGTTTCTGTAGATTTCAACGAGAGACAAAGGGAAAGAGGGAATGAGGTTTCTAAAGACACCGACTTTTCTTTACTTTCTTTTGGAGGGAAACCGGTCGCTAAGGGAGTGTTTGTTTAGGAAGCAAGTGGCACAAAACGCTAATTTGGTGTTAGCATAAGATATTATCATACTTACCCTGACTTTTTCTTCCGCTTCTAGAATCTTAGCCCTTACATTTCCAAAAACATTCAACTTCCAAAGTTTTAAAACATTTTTTAACCTCTTCAGTTTTTGTAACCAAATATAAGCGGGATTTCCATTTATCACCTCCTCCCCCAACTTTCTTGTACCACTTTCATGAATTCAGCACGTATTAACCACATTTTTTTGTTTTGATTTATTCGCACAACTTCCCAGAAGAGGTGCATGATCAGATGCCACTCTCGGACCAACCTTATATCCCCAATCACCATACAGTTGTAACCATTGTAGATTGAATATTACTATATCCAGATTACAAAGAATCCTATTTTTCTTCTTTCTTGACACTTTGACCATGAAAATTGTAAACCAATTTTTTGTGCTTGAAGAAGTTCACAACTATTTAAGTAATTACTGAAATCTAACATTTTCCTTTTATTAGGTTTTGTACCGCCAATCTTTTCTTCATCTGAAATAACAACATTTAAGACACCATGAATAATCCATGGTTGGTTGAGATCACTGATAATCTCCTTTTCTGACAATAAAAATATTCTTTGTACCATATCCACATTAGCAGGAACACCAGAGACTAATGCACCCTCTACATCCATAGTGATCATCTGACTAGAGATTAAAACAACAGAAGAGCATAAATAGATGAATTCGAAAAAAAGTCGAAGGTTATCTTTTTTATTTGAAGCGGAGTTATAAATCACCATGCTTTGCATTCCATTTAATTTTCAATTTAATTCAAAAAGAAAAACTACTTTTGGTTCAACAATCCAAACTAATGTTGGGTTCGAATTATTTACTAAAGATCTTAACTTCTCCTGGGCTTTGATCCTTTTAAGACCCCTTATATTTCAATATATTATCTTCATAGTTTAAATTGGGGGTTCTTAGTACCCCATTTTCCTTGATTTTTCCAGAAGTTATACTTTGCACTAAGATGATAGTTTTGCTAGCTTTGGATGGTAATGAGACAACCACTTCCTTTTCACCTGTATTTACCCAAGAAGCAACTGGTATATTTTCATTAGATACTCTGCCAGTATTTCCATCTACAAATTTAACAATACTCTTAGTAAAAGTATTTTCCTCTTCCATCTCTAAAAGCTTTGTACAATATAAATTCTTTAAAATAATACTCAATAATATAATATTTTCGCTAAAATAATAAAATTTCCTGGTCCCGACTCGGATCCTTAGTTCTAAAATAATAAATTCGATAAATTCATAAAATAATACATTTTAAAAGTTCTCGTTAAGCATTAATGGGTCCCCAATAATATATAATGCTACAAAAGAACCGAAAATAAATTTCATACATATTAAAATTTCTCAAAAAATGATTCAACATTGGTTTGTTTTTCTTTAAAATTGAAATCACGTTGTATTTAATTCCTGATAATTCTTAGTGCACTCAAAAGACCCAACGTCATGTCGTTGTATTGTTATAAGAAGTGTTAAAATTTGATTGATGTTTGAAGTGTTTGTATTTGTATTGTAGTCATTCAACAATACAAATAAAATTAGTTGATATTGTACTTATAACCTATAAATATTATTAAACCTCCGAACATAGGAATTACTCTTTAAAACGATAATATATTACCTAACTATAAAATATTAATTTGTTATATTATCGATAATATAATATCTCTTTAAAATAATAAATTCTATTAGTCCGAAGCCTATTATTTTATCTAAGTTGTACTGTAGTTTCTATTTCCACATTCTCTAATTGTTCACTATTTTCAGATAAAATTTCCCTTTCTTCCTGTTCCAAAGAACTAAATCCCCCGGGGAGTAATAATATCTTCAAAAGTATAAGATCTTGGAGTATGCATATGAATACTATTAAGCACATAATCTTTTTGTTAGAGCACTGCTCAATCTAACTCGCAAGCGTTGCTATCTCAAGCTTGTTTGTCAAGTTTAGTTATCAAAACTATAAGTCTTGATTTTTAGTCTAACATTTGATAGCTAAGTCTACTTATAGCTAAGTCTCAGATTAGGATAGAAAGTGTAGTTGAGCTTTAGACTTCACGACGTTCATCGATTGAAGACGGAGAACTACTAAGGGGAGCTTGTGGAACTTTATTAACAAAAGGTATGTGGAGACTTGAACTTATCTATCACTCAAAAGTCTATCTACTCTATCTCATATTTGAGACAAAATTCGTATAGCTATATAGACTTAGATTATACACATTTGATATTTCGAGATGAGTTTAACCCACTTACATATTTCTCGAAATATGTGTTGGTAAGCTTTCACTTTAACCAAGTTCATCTTATGGTCTTGACGAAAGTTAAAAGATGATCATATGAAAATCGCCTGGTAACATCTTACATGATTTGTGTGAGACAGTCATTTGATGTAGACTCAGAATATTTCTTACTGATCATTCGATCACTTGAAAATTGCTTTGAAGCTAATAGTTTGTGTGAGAGTGACTATTCCGTTTTCTAAGAATGTTTCAATGATTGAGTTTAAAACAAATAACCATGATTGGATATAGCACAATATGCGTACTTGTATGCTAACTTTTGCAAGTTATTCAAAGTCCGGGAACCATAGTATGCATACCTGTATCCGTATTGGTTGGTTTATGAAAGTCCGGGAACTTAGTATGCATACCTGTATGCGTATTGGCGTAAGTTCAAGTTCCGGGATTTAACTGAGTTTGGAAGGTATGCGTACATGTTCGCATACTGGCGAACCCAAACTTAGTACGACCACTTAGGTATGCGTACACGCATACTTGAGTAGGTTATATTCTAAAATTGATTTGTTCATGAACTAATACATTTATATAACAAGGAAAGAAATCTTTTTCAAACCGTGGCTATAATGTTCATGAATTGATTCGAGTGGATCAAAATCGATTTTGCTTGAATTGTGTCTTGTATACTTCTGTGAGAATATAAACAATTGAAAAACTCTAGAACTAGTTTCATTTGAACTAGTTGTGATTGAGATGAAAAAGGTTGATATGAAAGTGTTCATATGGCTAACTTCAGTTAACTATTGTTGAGCTAACAAGGTGTACACGCTTAGGTACGGTTACCCATATCTAAATGAAGCCCGCAGGCATTATCATCTCCCCATCTTCCAGTGAGGAGATATGAACTATGAAAATGTGGATCTTGTTTTGATAGACTCTATTGAAGTACTATCAGTAGCTTATTCTTAAATGCTACTTTTTGCTATATGTGATTGGATTTGCCTTTCAAGAGGCAAAAGCTTATATGAAAGAAAAATGAGACATTTCACACCTACAATTAGTGACAACCTTTTTCGATTTTATCATGTGGGAAGAGAAATTGATATAAATTGATGTGTAGTCAATAATCATAACGTGTACATGACACAAACTTATAGAAAAATAAAATAAAATACCTTGACGGTACTCGGAAGTCAGTGATGCATACCAAGATGCATCAGCACCAGCCTTTAAGGCATTATACCCTTCGCAGAACAACAGTAAGTTGGAACGATGAGAAGCTAAATATGGAAATACACTTAAGGTGACATGCTTGCGAAGCATGCTTGCAAAGGCAAATGGACGTGCATTTTCATGGTGCAACCCTCGAGTTCTTCCTACGGTGGTATCCTCATCAAAAACGTGCCCTAAATCTCAATCTCAATTAAAATAACCGATTCATCAAATTATGATGGATTGATCTCTTATTTACTAAATATTCGCTAATAATATAAAGTTTATCTTTAATCATGAAAATAAATCAGATAAACTCAAAACTGCATTTTTCTAGTTCCTCTTAATTGCTTTGATATGCATCACAAAGTACTTTTGATCTAAATGGATGACCAAGTTCGGTAATATTTGTTCAGTTGCGAGAAAGAGATCTTGATTTAAAATAATTGATACTAGATGTGTTGGTCTTTTCTAATTTTGATAACTTTTGTTTATATACTTTTTTCTATTAATTGTAACATCAAACTAATAGTGAGAATTTTTTGCAGGAATTGCTCAACTACCACGATCGTAGTAATGTCACAACCTCTGGGAATAACCATTGTTTTAGTGGCGATACATGGAGCATGATTATGGTTGTTAGAGCAACAACATACAATAGACAAAAATTTGACTCACAAAACCTAGTCAATTTCATCACCAGAAGGATCAAGACACAATGGTGTTTGTGGCATATGATCAAAATGAGAGACCTATTACAATCCATTCACCATGATACAATGCATTACATCTATAGAGAGGCCAACTAGGAGGCGGATGCACTAGCAAATCGGGCGGGGATTTTTTGAAACCACCTTTAGGGAATATATATAAATATGTGCTTTTCAAGACAATATGTAATTGATGACTCCATGGGTGTGAGGGTTACGTACTCGCGCATTATATCCTTTTAGTTTAAATTAATATAATATGCTTTAGAAAATAGTGGGACTTTGTTAAAATATGATCTTCTGCCAATAATATTCATCATACTTTAAATAGACTTACCGGGAATGAGATACTTAAATTAGTTTAATTTAAAGAGAATTGCTAAATGGAGTGAGTTCTAATGTTCTTATATAAAAGTGTACAAAAATAAAAATAATGACAACTAGTTACAAAAAAATGGCTTTCAATAACAGCTAATAAGTATGACTATCAACAAGAATAATGGTAAACACTATGTCCCAACACTACTTGCATGTTAAAATTAAAAGAAAAAAAAATGAAAATGAAAATTTTTGGGCCTCAACAAATTGAGGCTCTAGGAAACAACCTAGCTTCCCTAGTCATAAGATGAGCTCTGAGAACTTAAATGGGATGTTTTGGTAATTAAAATTCGGGAAAGCAAAAGGAAAGTCTTTGTTTCACATAAATTTTTTGGTGGGTAGCTAGAAGTCACTTTCATTTGTGTGTAACAAGCTAAGTTCGATCTAACGGTTGAAAGATATTAGCTTGAGTCTAATCATGTTTTCATCTAACGGTGTATATTGAATGCTTTGTTACCAAGGTAGCATTGATTGCAAACCCTGATTTGAAGACTATATAAAGGAGAACTCTATCAACTGGGAAACCTAATCCCCACACCTCATGTATGATACTAGTTGCAACTAGAGTCGATTTTCCATTAACCTACGTTTTTCCCAAAACCATTATAGGTTAACTACTTAAAGACTTCATTGGGATTGTGAAGCCAGGCCCAACTATTTTCTCCGTATGTGCGTGTTCTGATCTTGACTATTCCATCGTATTGAGTAATATCTTCTCTAAGATTTGCTCGATATTTATTCTCCGATAGGCAAGATAAAAAGTAGTCACAAACATCTTCGCCTCATCGTTTGTGATTCCATAATATCTTGTTTCTCTACCATACGATTAAGATTATTGAGAGGTGATTGATATTACTAGGCTTTTCTTCGGGAATATACGTCTGGTATATCAATTGGTTCATATTCACCTTGATTTATCAAAAGACTGAACAAAACTCATAGGTATTTCTGTGGGAGACAGATTTATCTGTTAGAGCATAGCTCGATTAAACCCACCAAACGTTGGTATGTCAAGTTTGGTTGTCATATTTTAGTGAATCAAAACTCATCTAAGAGTTGCTTGATTATGTAACTAGATACACCTTCGTATAGGTTAGACTAGAAAGTCTAGGATTATGAGACATACGAGTATTACTCGCGAAGACCTGAAGAATGTGAAGAAGTAAAAAGCTACAACGAAGACATCATCCTTCCTATTGAGGTTAGTAATATTTGACTTGAACTGTTTCATTCCTAACATATCTTTCAAGTCGTGATATATTGAAAACATAACTGCGAAGCTGTGAATGATTATACTCTAGTAGTGAGACATGATCACATGATCATAGTGTTAAGGAATTAGAATACGAAGTATAACGCTTATCTTTTGAACTTTGTATATATGACACAATCAACATAATCGTATGAATGCTATTGTGATTATGTATATGGGTAAAGGTGAAGATTTCATCCGAGGAAACAATGTTTACATTTACTTAAAGGAAGTACATTCATGAACTTTACAGGTAAAACAGTTCGCATACTACGTATGCAAACAAGGTTCTTGGACCTGAATCATACCAATAGAGTTCGCATACTATGTATGCATACCGTGTGGTATCCAGACATAGGTAATTGTTCTAAACTCTCATTTCAATCATTGAAACATCCTTGGAAGACGACAATGGTTGTCTCACACAAACCATTAGCTTATAAGTAATTTTCAAGTGGTCGAATGATCAATAAGAAACTTCCCAAGCTAACATCAAATGATTGTCTCACACAAATCATATAAGATGTTCAAGGTAATTTTCACATGATCATCTTTTGACTTAATATTTAGTTTCCAACAAATAAATTGTCTCCAACTAAACTCATTAAGAATATGATGAACATAGCTAAAATAAAAATCTTCCAACACATATTTCGAGAAATGGATACGCGAGATAAACTCGGCTTGAAATATCAAATGTGTATAATGTAAAAGTTATATAGCTATAAGACTTAGTCTCATTAGAAGATAAAATAGAATAAACTTCTGAGTGATAGATAAGTTTTAGTCTCCATATACATTTTTTTTGATGAAGTTCCTCAAGCTCCCCTCAGTAGATCTTCGTCTTCATTCGGTGAACGCTGTGAAGTCTAAAGTTCAACTACACATTCTATCCTAATCCGAGACATAGCTATAAGTAGACTAGAAATCAAGTATATAGTTTCGATCAACTAAACTTGACAAACAATCTTGAGATAGCAACGCTTGCGAGTTAGACTGAGAAGTGCTCTAACAGTTTGAGTTCCTTCTCACCACTTAAAAGAATGTAGCACTTATTTTCTTACAGTGTTTTTAAAACATTAAAAGCAAGAAGGGAATCTTGCATGTGAAAAAGAAAACAAAAAAGAGAAGGAAGGAAGTTTTCAATTTTTGTCTTTCTCTCTTTCTCTCTCTCTCTCTTTAAACCCATTCAAAACATTGTGCTCTTGTAGTGTTTTTAGACAAGATTTTATTACAAATAATTATTCTCACGTCAAGCAAAAACACACACAAAAGCTTTTGTCTTTTAAAACAAATAAAGAGGTGAAAATGAATATGTTATTCTCGAGTAAATAAAAAATTCTCACGCGAAACAAATTTCCTAATTTTTGTCAATTAAGAGACAAGTCTGTAATAAAACAAGTCTTCGCGCGTGCATGACAAAACACATGGTAGGAAAACATGTACAAAATTTTTGTTTGTAAACTCATGTGAAAAATTGACTCATGTTTTAAATATTCACTTGAAAAACAAGTAGAGAGCAAAAGGTTTCTGGGTCAAACCAGATTGAATGTTTTAGTTTTTTAAAGCCAAATTGTTTTTCCAACACATCTCCCTTTATATGATTTAGGGTTTTGAATCTTTTGATTGGGTTTTTTTATGTATTTAGTTTGATTGCAACAGTTACATGGACAAGCATCTTCAAAGTAAGTTTCTCGTTTGTGATTCACGAGTTTATTAATTACGATTGGTGTTTTGACTTAGGGTAATTATTATGTGTCTTTTTTTTTGTATTAAAATTACTCATTAATGCTTAGTTTTTTCACTTTGGTATTTTTCTGTTTGGTTTTAGGACCTTTAGGTTTATGATGAAATCAACCAGGATTTTATTTTGCCAAGAAGTACCCATTTCATATGCTACTAGGATTTGTAGGTATTTGTATAATGTTATGAGTTTCTACAACATTATTTGTATACAAATTTTATACTGTGTTATGAGTATCTAACCTAATCTTACTTTGTATATGGAGAAAATGGGAGTGGTGATTGAGTGAACCATGTTCATGTTACTGTTAGCGTAGAGGCGTTTTGTTCAAAATTTTCAGTAGGAGTTATTGTTAGTTATGATTAGTTATCTTTATGTTAGCAAATACTAATACAAATAAGTTGGTCGAATGTGTTTGTGAACTATCCCAAGATGCTATGTGCTCCTGGATCAACATGTTCATTTTGTCTTCTGTAAAGTATATCGACTATCAAGTAAGCTTTGACATGCACTTCATTGATGCTTAGGCAGAAACACTAGTTTGCAGCCATTTGCAAACGCCCCTCCCAAAGTAAATCATAACTAACAAAAATTTTTCAACAAGTTTTTTTCAATAACTAATACAAATAAGTTGGTCGAATGTGTTTGTGTACCCTTTTGTAATTTTTTTCACTCAAATTTCGTAGCTAGTGTTCCTATCTACCAATTAAAAACCGATTTATACGAGAATGTTATCATAGAATTAAATGATGCAAGAGAGTGTGGATTTGACTTTAATGTATGTGTTAACTTTGAGGTCTATCAGTTCATGTATCTTATTTCTTGTTTTATTTTATTTTTTTGTTCTCAACTAGCCTGCTACTACATTCAAGGGAGCTTATGGAACTCTACGACTTGATATATCCGGTAAAAATGTTACCATTCTAAAGATATGGTACTTAAACCAGGTACTTATTAATTTAACCGTGGTCATGTATTATTACATTAGTTATCTATTTGAATATAATGAGTGATAAGGTGTAATTGATTTATTTGCATTGAATGCAAGCATTACTAGGTGAAGACTCTGACATTAATCCCAGCGTATCAAGGGAGATTTCCCTAGTAATTGGTGTAAGACGACACCTGTTGTTGGTTCACAGAAAGTATATCCTTGATAAAATCGAAAGTGACCCTACACGAGTAATGAAAAGCTCGGTTGCTTTTCTAACTAATTTATTAAAAGATTTAGAAGTTATATTCAATAAGTTTCAATGTTTTTGATTTCTCGCATTTTTTTAAACTGCAAAATAGCGAAGATGATTTATATACGAGCCATACTGACTTGGGAAAGGTGTTTCTGGGATGGCCAAATTAATCGAAGCTAAGCTCACAATGTGAACATATATTATTGGTTTTTGTCTTTAAGAAAAAGAACTGAAATGAGTTTTAGAATACATGAACTTTCCACCCATTGCCATTGCCATTGTCTTGTATATTATGTTATTTTGTAGGTTCTATTGATTTGTTGCTCATTTATGTTTATTTTTGATCGCTCGTGGGGGATTGAGAACCCGTAAAAAATCCATGTTTTTCTCGGGTAAAGTTTTTTTTTTTTTTTCCCGTTTAGATGATACTGTAAACAATTGACATTTAAGTACTAGTTCCGGAGGTTGATGTCTAATGGTTCTTATTAACTTTTTGCAGATTCTTTTAAGAAACGATTGAGTTCTAGATATTGACGCAACTAATGGATATATGGAGCCTCATGGTGATACTACGACTTGACCGCAGGTCTTTTGACTCTAATTCAGTATATTTAGTATATTACCATGCTTGTGACATTTTCTTCGTGCCTCAACTGGTTTTCCATTGGCTTGGTGCCTATTTCGCTTGCGGCTCTAGGTATTTTATCAGATGATAACGAGGATTTACATCCAGCGGATATCCTTGTGCTCAATTGGGAAAACGGCCAAGATGTGTGTATGGATGTCACAGGTGTATCACCCTTTACTGGGGATGGAGTTCGTGCCTTCATTCCAGGCCAGGCTATTTCAAGAGCAATTTCACGCAAACGTACTAAATATTTGAATGAATGTGTTTCTCATGGTTATGGTTTGGGTGTCTTAGCTTTTACTACATTAGGGGAGCTTAGTTGTTTAGTTAGCAATGATGCTGGTAGTGGTTAAGGTAGTTTTATTTTTCATAGGATGGGTTTTGTTATTCATAAAGGGGTTGGTGCTCACCTTGTTGATCGGCTGCTAACCAAAAACTCTGTAGTTTGATTTATTTCATTTCTTAAAAAAAAATGGTTTTTTAATTTTAGTTATAATGAATCAGATGTATTTGTGATTGTGTTGTGTAAAGAGAATTACAATCATAAGTCTCACCGGAACAAGATCAAGAAATATTAACTCCTATGTTCTTGTTATGTTAATGTTCCTACTATAATTAGACATTGATTTGTATCTTCTCAATAACTTGCAGATCTATTTTCTTTTAACATGTTTTCTTGTAGTGACCTTTTGGGGTTGGGGTTTATATTTTTAGTCTTATCAGGATCCTTGAATGTTATCACCAAGATTGCTAGTAAATGCAGTAGCAGGTTTCTGAACTAGTAACAAAAATGGGTTATCTGAAGTTCGAAAATTCCGTCATCCATTTGAAACCGCATGACTAATAACATCAATAGAACACGTGTGATCTTGATTAGTATAACTAGTTATCTTATATATATATATATTTTTGTAGTTGATGGAATTTGATCCAACTTACTTTTAGTGTTATTAGTTGTTGATCGATCGTTCGTTCGATCATTATAATCAATTTATTTTTTGTTTTATGGGCTTAAACAACGACAAGGCAATGAAGTTGGGAAAGCCACCCCTCGTACAATTAAGGAAAACAATAGAAATTTGAACAAATATTTTTACATGTTTGGACTTTTT